>JAYEPQ010000019.1:16803385-17403385 GCA_036321105.1 Dracaena cambodiana
ACTCACTCCTAGAAGACTCTGCCTCTGCATATATGACTCAGAACAGCATCTCGGATGAGCTCATGCAGAGAATGGATGAACAAGACAAGCATATCCAACAACAACAGAACGCTATCAGTGAACTTAAAGACATGCTGCATGTTCTATTGGAACTTGAAAAGACTAGGTTGAAGGATACATCCTCGCAGATGCCACCTCAAGACCCGAAAACTGACAAGGGAAAGAAGGCGGAAGAAGGAGGTCATGGTCCTCGCAACAACGAAGAAAAGCAGAACATTTTGAAGACGATGATAATCGCTCCATGTATCAGGAAGGAAACGCGAATGCTGTTTGGATGGAGAGCTTCCAAAATCAACTGAACGCTCTCATGCATAAGAGTGATCTACAAGAGCTAGGAGTGGTAAGGCCATATCCCATGGAATGGGAAAGTGTGCTGTTCCCGAAATGTTATAAACCATTAAAGCTCAAATCTTTTGATAGTAAAGGATCGCCAAACCAGCACCTCTACTATTTAAATCGTAGATTGGGCATTTAGCCGGAAACGACCCCATTATTACGTGGGTATTCATTAGTACCTTAACAGGACTAACTTTTGAATGGTTCCGGAGGCTAGAACTGGGAACCATCAATTCATGGAGCGACATGGAAAAAGCCTTTCTGACCAGGTTCTATGAAGATGATATGAAGGTGTCAACACCAGCGCTTCTAGCTACTAAACAAAGAAAAGGGGAGTCAGCCCGGGACTTCATCAAAAGATTTCGGAATGATTCTCTCAGATGCCTACATGAGATACCAGAAAATACCTTGATAGAAACCTGTTGACATAATCTGTCGACTATGGTTCTGGCCAGAATGGGAACAGTAAAATCCTTTACTTGGAAGGACTTTACCCTAAAAGCTGAAGAGGCTGAGGAGATCGCAGAAGCGAAATGGTGATAACAGCCATAAGCCCCGATCCCGGGGATATAGGAGGAAAGAGACAATGGTGACAGATGCCCCGCAACCCGTAAAATCTTCTCCGAAGCTCCCTTCTCAAACATGTATGCCTCAAAAACAATATTCCTTCAAGGATGAGCATACGAAATCCATCTTCAACCTCCTCATGAGTAAGAAGATGCTGAAGCTGCCAGAGTCTAAATGACCAGAGGAAGCAGGAAGAGTTAATGATACTAATTACTGTGTCTACTATAGGATTATTAACCACCCTACACAAAATTGTTACATCCTTAATGACAAGATTCAAGGCTTGGTGGACGCCAATGTCATTAAGCTCCAAGAACACCAGAAAAAGGTGACCATGAACATGGAGACTGTCAGGTTCGATAAAGCACCTGACTGGATAGAGTCAACAGTTCAAGACGAAGTACAACCCATTCCTAGAGGCATGATGCAGGTCGTGAATTTTGATTCGCATCAACAACAGGAGAAAGAATTGTCCCCCTTCGAGACTGATAGGGGGAGATAATGTGGGTGCATCCAGATCTTCTTAATGATAAACAATGGACTTCCAACTCATCTGGAAGAAGGCAAAAAGGGAAGATTTTTACTTCCAATATCGTCTCGTAATTTTTGAAGTTGATGGAGGCATTCCTACTCTAACAAACTTGGAAGAAGACGCAGGAGACTCTCTGGTGGCTGATGTAGATCCCTCTCCCATAGTGACCCATTCGGGAAAAGATTATTTGAAGAACTATGACAAGGCCACAGAATCTCGACCATCTCTAGAGAAGGCCAAACATAAAGAGTTTAAGTTTGATAAAGTTCTGAAGAAGAAGGGAAAAGAGCCTGCGGAGGATTTGCGGAAGTCATTCCAGTTCGATATTCTAACACAGGATAACCTTGTACAAGCTCCTAAAGCTTTCCAAATCTACTAGAGAAGCTTTAAGAGAAGCTCTTTAAGATTCGGAGGTATTTTTGGCACAGATACCAGAGATGATTGAGAAAGAATCTCTTTGCACAACGTGTCACCAAGTCTCTGGTAAAACCGTTCCCTACATCGCTTTCTCTCTGGAAGATATGCAAGTCAGGAGCAACAAGCATCACCGCCCTTTGTATTACAAGGGATACATAGGGTCTACGGAGATTGATCGAGTTCAAGTTGATCCAAGCTCGGCCTTGAGCATCATGCCACGAAGGATGCTGCAGTATTTTGGAGTGCCGATGAATAGATTAGCGGCGACTAATACTACTATCATCGCATTCAATGCTAATGGTAGTAGACCGTTAGGTAAGATAAAGCTCAAGTGCCAAATCGGCGACCTGAAAACGGAAGTCACGTGCTACATGATAGACGCGGACACATCATACAATCTGCTATTGGGGAGGCCTTGGATCTATAGCAATCTCATTGTGCCCTCCATGTTACACCAATGCATGAAGTATATGGACAAAGATGGGAACATAAGAACGTTGATCGCAGAAAAGCAACCCTTTAAAAGAGTTGAAAACTACTTTACTGACACGTTGCTGTATGAAGATGCGTTCAGTTTTTCAGATTAGCCTGTTCCAGATGACTCTGATAGCGGCGAGGAGGCTGATACAGAATCAGGATCTGAAGATTCGGAATCCGAGAATGTAATTTGGGATGGTGAGCCCATTGTGATAAGCCTCGAAGGCCTTGATGTAAATAACACCGTTCACTCTGATGGTGAATGGGTGATAAATAAAAATTTAGAGTTTGCTTATTCTTCTAGTATTGATTCTGAGCCCTCAAGCACTAGTATAGATGCATTCAGCGATTGTGTAAAAGAGATGTATTCTCTGACTTCCTTCCAAGCACCTATCCAATCATCAACAACAACAACAACAAAGCCTTTTATCCCAAGTATTTGGGGTAGGCTATATGAACCAAAAAGAATCACGCCGGATTGATCACTTTGATATTCCTTCTCCATTCATTTCTATCAAGTAATATCTCCTTATTTAAACTTCTAGACTCCATATCTTTGCGTATCACTTCCATCCATGTTTTCTTCGGTCTTTCCTTCGTTCTTTTAACTTGTCCTACATTGATAAACTTCCCTCTTCGAACTGGTGCACTTGTAGGCCTACGTTGCACATGACCAAACCATCGTAAGCGATTTTCTCGCATCTTCTCATCGATGGGGGCTACACCTACCTTAGCACGAATATCTTCATTTCTCACTCTATCTCTCCTAGTGATGCCGCACATCCAACGGAGCATGCACATCTCTGCTATACTTATCTTTTGTGAATGACGTTTCTTTGTGGCCCAACATTCCGTACCATATAATAAAGTTGGCCTAATAGCAGTCCTATAAAATTTTCCTTTCAATCTTAACGGAATGTTACGGTCACATAAAACTCCCATTGCCCTCCTCCATTTCAACCAGCCAGCTTGTGTCCTATGGTTAACATCATTATCGATCTCTCCATCATTCTGAATAATATAACCCAAATATCTAAACTGACTGCTCATTTGTATCTCTTGCCTATCTTATAGTCTATGGTCCGTCGTTTACTAAATTTACACTCCATATACTTTGTTTTAGACCTACTCAATCTAAAACCTCTAGATTCCAATGTATACCTCCATAACTCTAATTTGGCATTTACCCCTTCTCTTGTCTCATCAACTAAGACAATATCATCAGCAAATAGCACACACCAAGGTATCTCATCCTGAATGGTTGTAGTAAGCTCATCCATCACTATAGCAAATAAGAATGGGCTCAATGCAGATCCTTGATGTAATCCAATTGTGATAGAAAAATTACTAGTTAAACCACCATATGTTCTGACATTGGCCACTACTCTATCATACATATCCTTAATTATATCGATATACTTGATAGGAACTCTTTACTTCATCAGTGTCCACCAAAATATCTCTCGTGGAACTTTATCATAGCCTTTCTCTAAGTCAATAAACACCATGTGCAAATCTCTATTTCTCTCTCAGAATCGCTCTATAAGTTGACGAAGTAAATGAATAGCTTCTGTTGTCGATCGCCCCGGCATAAATCCAAACTGGTTCTCCGATATTTTAACAGTTTGTCGCAATCTATGTTCAATTACCCTTTCCCAAAGCTTCATAGTGTGACACATGAGTTTTATTCCCCGATAATTAGAACAACTCTGAATGTTGCCCTTATTTTTATACAGAGGTACTGGGGTACTCTTTCTCCATTCATTTGGCATTTTCTTAGTTTGCCAAATCATGTTAAAAGATCTGTTAGCCACCTCACACCAATCCCTCCTAGGTATCTCCATACCTCTATAGGAATCTCATCTGGACCAACAGTTTTTCTTAATTTCATCCTCTTCAAAACCTCTTTTACTTCAGACTCTTTGATTCTGCGCATAAAATTACGATTCATATCCTCACATTGAATAGTAAGATCTCCCAAATCTTGAGTAAAACTACCATTATATAATCTATCAAAATAATTTTTCTATCTTTCTTTAATCTCTTCGTCTCGAACTAGAACCGTCTGATTCTCATCTTTAATACACTTTACAGTACATAAGTCTTTAGACTTTCTCTCTCTTATTCGAGCAATTCTATATATATCCTTCTCTGCCTCTTTATTATCTAGCTTCTCGTACACTTATTTATATAATTTAGTTTTTACATCCCGAACAGCTTTCTTAGCCTCCTTTTTTGCTAGTTTATACTTCTCAAAACCTATTCCATTATTATTATTATTATTCTTATTCAGATCTCTATAAATGTCTTGCTTGATTTTAATAGTATTTTTTACCTCTTCATTCCACCATGATGTATCCTTACATGGTGAAACACCGCCCCTCGACTCACCGAATATATTTTTAACTATCCTTTTAATGCAGTTTTTGGCAGTGAAAATTTCTAAGTAAAAAGGATTTTCCACAACAGAACGCGGAGCTAACTCTATAGCTCCGCATCTGGCTAGTTTTAGCCTCGCGTTGAGTAAAACGCGAAGCTATCAATAGCTCCACGTTAGCTCCGCATTTTGGTTATTTAGTGTCGCGTCTTGATGCGATTACCTCCGCGTGAGCAGATAACCAGAATCTCAAATTGATTGAGATTATGATTTGGGCTTATCCAAATACCCAAATTAAGTCCAATCAGAACTCTAAATCAAGAGATTTAAATCAAAACTAAGATATTTGATTGGAATCCTTGATGAGTAAGAATTCTATTTAAATAGAAACTCTTGCACTAACCTGGGGCTATAAATACCTTCCTGGTGAAACCCTAGAGGTCTTCTTTTCGGCAATTGAGATATTTTTCTGAAATCTTGGAGAGTTCGAGTTATGCACAGAGCCTTGAATTCGTGAAGATCAGAAGAGATCATCTACAGTCGGTCGCCATCTTCAAGAGAGAAGAGTTCGACGTCTGATCGTCCAAAGGAACTACTATAGATCCCACGTATATTGTAAAAGAGAGCGATACAACTATAAATCCTCTCGTTTGTTCTTTTCTTGTTCTCTTTCATTGTAATTCAAGTTTATTCAATGGAAGGAAAGGTGAATAATTCAAATTCAGCCGCGAACAAACTGGCGACCACAATGGGAGAAGTCTCTTTCATCGAAAAAGAGATCGTGGCGCAATCTGCCGTCGAGAGGATCGGATCCGACGTAGATATGCTAGTCGTTGAGATCGATCAGCAGAAGTACGAAGAGTATCTCTCCTCTGAGTCAAGTAACCTGACCGAAACGCGGTGCTATCGTCGCGTGCGCTCCAATACCCGAGTAACGTGTAAAAACGTTTCCACCGAGGAACGGGGATCCTTGGAGACCGCGGCCATAGAGTCATTGTTTGGGCAGGAAACCCTAGCAGGGGGTGATCTCTCTACTGCCGAAGAAGGCATGGGAACTGGATTGACCAGAACCCAACTCCGAAATAGAAATCGGAGAGCGAGGCGAAAAGCCCTCAAAGCCCGCCTAGGACGCGAGGCTAACAAACGTGAGGCTATGGTCCCTCGCAAACTGGCTCGCGCTAATCGCGAGATCAGACATTATAGTGTTAAACGCGAAATTACAATTTGCATTAATCGCAAGGAAAAGCCAGCGTGTGATACTCCACGCGAGGCTATTACTGAACTTAGCGAGAAATGCGAAGCCAATAAGATTTGCGCTAGTCGCAAAATTTCTGACACTCGCGAGAAACGCGAGTATAAAATCTCCTTAAACCCAGCGTGTGATTCTCCACGAGAGGCTACTACTGGGCTAAGCGAAAAATGCGAAGCCAGTAGTACTTGTGATAAACACAAGACTTCTTACACTTGCGAGAAATGCAAGATTTTTGACACTCGCGATAAACGCGAGGATAAAAATTTCTTACAGCCAGCGTGTGATTCTCCATGCGAGGTTAATACTGAGCTTAGCAAGAAACGTGAAGCCAGTAGTACTTGCGAGAAACGCAAGATGCCTCAGCTTCGCATAAATCGCGAAGATGATTGGCAGATTGTCGTCAATCGCAAAAATCGCGTTAAACGCGAAGTTTTAACTTGCTATAATTGTAAGAGTAAGCCAGCGTGTGATGGATTTCCTCCACTCGAGGCTACGAAACTTAACTCTGAAATTAATCAGAGTACCAAAATTCGCGTAAATTGCGAAGCTAACTTCAGGCCAGCGTGTGATGGATTGTCTCCACGCGAGATTACTGAATTTAGTTATGAAACTGGCCAAAGTGCCAAAACTCGCGTAAAACGCGAGCATAAGCCAGCATGTAGTAAAAACTCCTCATGCGAGGCTATTGAACTTGAACAAAAACTTGAGTCAAGCGCTAAACGCGAAGCTAAGGATTCTTGCGCCAATTGCAAAATAATGCCAGCGTGTGAGGATACTCCTTTACGCGAGGCTAAACAAACAGAAGTTAAACTTCTGCAAAAACGCCCAGTCAGCGTAAAATGCGAGGTTATGTCCCAGCCCCACGTAAATCAGCTATTATACAGAATAAAGGTTGATAAGTATAGCACAGATAACGCCACCAGTCATAGAGTGTTACAACAGACTCCTGGACTCCTCCATCAGCCAAGTGGGCCCCCTGTCCAAAATATAACTAAAGATTCTCTATTACTTGATCTCAGTGATTATTTGACGAGTAAAAAGAAAAAGAATCAAACTCAGTCACATTTGACATGCCATTGCAAGCAAATAATATCAGCTGTACTGAATAGTTGCTGCTATGGTAAGAAAAGAATTTCTTTATTTAATAGAATAACTGAGTCTCATACTTCGAAAAGGAGGAAGAATAATTTGAGATATCAAATCAAGGAAAAAGAAGTAAAGACGGTGACTTCAAATATGGTCGGTAAAGGTAAAAAGGCCATGGAAAAAAGACACGAGTCAGTGCAGATGATGAACAATCTCGTCATCTTACATGACTCAAGTCAGGTATTGTCGCTCCTCGAGATTATAGGAGACTTGCAAAAGGTTCCTACAACGATGACTCTGACAATTCAGCTATAGCCTCTTCATATTCATACATTTCTTCCCGACCAAGGAGGCTCGCATCACATATGGTGGATAAATCCGATGATGTCGACCAGAGGTTGGAAGCTCAGAAACAAATGATTCTAAGCCAACAAAAAGTTATCGAAGACCTCAAACTAATTCTTATAAAGGTGGTCGAAGATACCTAGAAGATAGACGATGATAAGGCTAAAACTGCTTCGAAACTGCCACCTAAGACAAATGAAGAAACTAAAGAAGAAAAGGCTTATTCGGCACATGAGGATAAAGATAAGTATTCTTTCCATGATCTTCATGAAGAGAAGAAAGAAAACTTACAAAAGCAACTGGATGCGTTAATGCAAAAGAAAGAATTGAAAGAATCGGGGGTTTCAAGACCATACCCGCCTGAATGGAATTTGGCACCGTATCCCGAAAAATATAAACCCCTAAAATTGGAGTTATATGACGGGAAGGGATCTCCCAGTCAGCACATTTATTATTTCTTATCCCAAGCTGGACATTTGATCGGTAATGACCCGATTATGACCAAAGTATTCGCAAGTACTTTGCAAGGGCCTGCTTTTACTTGGTTTATGCAGCTGCCCCCAGGTACTATTAACACCTGGTTTGATGTTGAGAGATCATTTCTCGCACGTTTCTTTGAGGATGATACCGAGATTACGGTTCATTCCCTCCTTGCAACCAAACAAGGAGAACAAGAAACAGTGAAAGACTTCATAGAAAGGTTCAGGGAGAAGTCCGTACATTGCAAACACGGAATGATCTAGGAAACTCTGGTGGAGACATGCCGCCATAATTTAAGACAAACGTGCTCTTAAAAATGGGGGCTGTGGAGTCTAAGACGTGGAGAGACTTGCTCAAGGAGGGAGAACAAGCCGAGGACTTGATCCGTCGAGTTGAAGAGTCTCGCGGACCGAGAAACAATGGAAATAATAGGCCATACTCCCAAAATAATAACAATAAGAACAAAGGGAAAGCGGTGATGGCATCAGAAGCTGCTCCGCAGAAGATAACCCGAAGCCCTAGAATCAAAAGGGCACAAGATAAGATAGGCCCCAGCAAGCGAGGACCTATACTTTCAAGGCGGAGCAAACGCCTACACTCTTCCACTTACTCCAGAGAAAGGGAATGTTGAAACTCCCGGAGAATAGGAAACCGGAGGACGCTGGTAAAACCAACAACCCCAATTATTACCTCTATCACTGGAATGTTGGACACCCTACTAAGGATTGTTATCCTCTAAAGAACAGAATCCAAGTACTAATAGAAGCTGGAGTTCTGACGCTTAAAGAGGAGCAGAAGAAGGTCACCGCCAACATGGCAACCATAATGGTTGGAACCCATGAGTTCCCCGTAGGGGTGACCCCAATTCCGAAGGGTAAGCTGGTTACGAAGAATCTTGACCCTTACAAAAAGGCCCAAGAAGGACTTGTCTTCATAACAACTCAGAAAGAGGAAGTCATATGGGTTCACCTTGATTTGTTACAGGATGAACAATGGACAGACACAGGGGGTCAGAAGAAGAAGCGGACTAGCAATGCTATCTCCGTGGAAATAAAAGATGAATATATTACAGGGATACCTACAAACTCTGAAGAGGAGCCCGAAGCCATGGCCACTCATCAAGATGGGGCAGGCCCTTCCGGCACTCGGTCTGGAAAAATATATCTCAAGGACTACACCAGAGTAGATCCAAAAGACATATATGCGGAACTTGCCAAACCTGCAAAGCAGAAAGGTCTTCGTTTCCAGAAAAACCCTGGAAAAGATGAAGGAGTCAAGGATACTTCCTTCAAATTCGATATTATAGCTCAGCTGGCAAATATTCCAGCTCGAGTCACGCTATACGAGTTATTACGGTTATCAAAGTCAACTCGTTAGGCGTTAAGAGAAGCCTTGGCAGACTCTGAGTCATTCCTAGCTCAGATTGTCAAGCCGGCTAATGAAGAACAGGATTCTTGCCCCCACTGTCATCAAGTGAGGAGGCAGGTCCGACAAATAGTCTTCTCTCCAGAAGACATACAGGTGAGGAATATAAAGCATAACAGGCCTTTATATTTCACTGGATATGTTGGATCCACAAAAGTGGACCGAATTCAAATTGATCCAGGTTCTCCGCTAAGCGTCGTTCCCAGAAAGTTGATGCAGCTGTTAGGGATTTCCCTCCATCGTCTGACACCAACCAATACAACAATATATGAGTTTAATACCAATAATAGCAGTCCCCTCGGAAAGATCCGACTCCGATGTCAAATCGGAGATTTAAGAACAGAGGTCACATGCTATGTTATTGATGCAGATACCTCCTACAATATTTTACTGGGACGGCCTTGGATCCACACTCACATGATAGTCCCGTCAACTCTTCACCAATACATGAAATATTGCGATGAGGAAGGAGAGGTCAGGACACTAGTTGCGGATAAGCAACCGTTCAAAGGGCTGGAGAATTACTTCACAGATGCTGCGCTCTATAAGCCAGCCCATGAAGTCTCCAATGACGATCCTAGCAAGCCTCAGAAGCCTGATGAAAGCGGTAATGAGGCAGATACAGAGTACGAGCTTCCTGAAGAAGACAATGGGGGTGATTATGAAATTAACCCCAACTTAGATTTCAGTTTGAGTCTTGATGATAATGTAGCCGATGTAGTAGAGGATGAATGGGTTATTAATGAAAACATAAAGTTAGTCTACGAGCATGTTGTAGCTACTGAATCTGAGCCCTCTTGTACCTCTACCGAAGTGGATGGCCTATCCGAACTTGAAGTTCTCGCGGCATATCATTTGCCCCCCAGGTCATCCCTCCTCTCTCAATTAGAAATAACTAAGGGCCAAGGTCACTTCTTTGAAGTGCCTCCCCGACAGAAGTCTCAAAGACCGATCATGTTAGGCAAAGTGGTCACATCGCCTCGACGAGGACAGAGCAGTGAAAGTGATGGACAGACATCACCTCAGTTCCATTTATACAAACAGAAGTCCTGGCAAACAATGGAAAAGATGGGTTATAATTTTACCCAGAAGCCGGGATTAAACTTTGGGAAAGGCCGACGAAATCTTATACCTTCGTTTAGGCCAAGGGGAAAGAGCCCAGACTATTATCAGAAGACTCACAGGGGGTTGGGCTATGTATCTACTCCACCCTCATCACCACTCAAAAATGAAGAGAGTTCTTCGGCCAAGGAAGACTCATCTCCACCCGATCATGATTCGGATATAAGTACTGGCGCCTAGTTTCAATCCTTGACAGCCAATATGGTTTCAGCCGCACTTGAAAGCGACGAGGAACCAATTGACGTCCAGGATGATTCCTGCGCTAAGCATATGGATACTCTCTGGGATGTCCGCTTTGAATAGCGTGACCCGCCCACTGACGATAAATAGATACAAGTCAATATGGGAACGGATGAAAATCCAAAGCCCATCTTCATAAGCGACACGCTGACTCCCTTAGAGAAAGAGGAACTTATATCTCTTATCAAATAGTATATAGACGTGTTCGCACGGAGTTATGAAGACATGCCCGGTCTTGACCCTCAGATTGCCAGGCACCGGCTAAACATTAAAGAGGACGCCAAGCCAGTTAAACAACAGCAAAGGCGTTTCCGGCCGGAATTGATGGAGGCAATAGTTGCTGAGGTCAATAAACTTATAAAATTCGGATTCATCTGTGAGGAACAGCATCCTGATTGGGTGGCCAACATAGTGCCGGTTCGCAAAAAGAACGGCAAAACAGGATATGCACCGATTTTCAAGATTTGAACGCTGCATGTCCTAAAGATGAATTCCCGCTTCCTATCACTGATGTGATGATTGACAATACTTGTGGTTACGAGAGGATGTCCTTTATGGATGGCTTCTCAGAATATAACCAGATCAAGATGCACCCAGATGATGAAAAGCATACAGCTTTCATAACGCCGCTGGGGGTATACTGCTATACGGTGATGCCGTTTGGGCTGAAGAATACCGGTGCCACTTATCAAAGAGCGATGTGCACTATATTCAAAGAACACCTACGCAAAATAGTAGAGTGTTATATAGATGACTTGGCGGTTAAAAGCAAGAATAAAAAGGACCATCTTTAGGACTTGAGAACGGTCTTCGATCTCATGAGGAAATATCATTTGAAGATGAATCCCACTAAGTCTTTCATGGGAGTGTCCAGTGGGAAATTCCTCGGGTTCATTATAACTTCAAAAGGAATCTTCCTTGACCCTGAAAAGGTGAAAGCGATTAGCGAGATGCCGCCTCCTCGTAATCTTAAAGAATTGAGGGGGTTACAAGGAAAGCTAGCCTATATTCGACGCTTCATTTCTAACTTATCTGGACGATGTCAGCCATTCTCCAGACTAATGAAAAAGGGGGTTTCTTTCGTGTGGGATGAGGTATGTCAACAGGCGTTTGACGATCTCAAAGAATACCTCACCAAATCTCATGTCCTCATGGCACCCATCCCTGGACAGCCGTTCCTTATATATGTAAGGGCCATGGATAATGCTCTAGGAGCATTACTTGCTCAATATAATGAGCACGGCCATGAACATGCCCTCTATTATTTAAGCAGAACAATAATCGGGGCTGAACAGCGGTATACCTCGATTGAAAAAGAATGTTTAGCCCTAGTGTTCGCGGTTCAGAAAATGCGACACTATCTTTCGGGGCAGACAATTCATGTCATATCACGGGTTAATCCCTTGAAAATCCTGATGACGAAACCAGGATCTTTAAATGGCCAACTGGCGAAATGGGCATTATTACTATCGCCATACGACATCCACTTTGTTCCTCAAAAAGCAATGAAGGGACAAGCAATTGCTGATTTCTTAGCAGATCATCCAATTTGGTCTGAACCGACGTCAGAGGTCAACACAGTTAGCAAGGAACAACCATAGCAGATATTCGTTGATGGTGCTGCCAGATGATCTGCTGCTAGAGTGGGGGTTGTACTGATATCCCCACATAAACATATATTGCCCAACGGTTACTCATTAACTAAGCCGTGCACAAATAATGTAGCGGAATATAATGAGCTCATTATTGGCCTAAAAATGGCCCTGCAACTGGGGGTGAACTATCTAGAGGTGTATGGAGACTCTAAACTCATTGTCAATCAAATGACAGGAGAGTATGAAGTCAGACATGAAGCCCTCATCCCCTATCATCAGCTAGCCATCGAGCTAGCAGGATACTTTGGACAATTTTATATCTCTCATATACCACGGAATGAGAATGTCTACGCTGACGCTCTTGCCTCATTAGCCGCAACATTGGCAATTCCCCCAGGTGAAGCTAAAAATATTACCATCGGTAGCAGGGAACTCCTTCATCCAGATGCGGTAGTCCAAACCCAAGAGGCGTGCCAGACGAGCTTAACTCTGGAACCCCACGATTGGCAATTTCCATTTGTGGATTATGTCTTATATGGGATACTGCCCGAGGATCCAAAGGAAGCCGCCTCGATAAAGAAGAAGGCTACGAGATTTTATTATGATCAGGCACTCCAGACTTTGTATAGAAAGTCAAGTGATGGTCTCCTGCTACGCTGCATATCAAAGGCAGAAGCAGATGAAGTGCTGAAAGAGGCACATGATGGAATATGTGGAGCTCATCAGCCCGGTCCAAAACTTGGAGACCGCATAAGAAGGCTAGGATACTACTGGCCAAAAATGATTACCGAGGCAATGGCATACGCTAAGCGATGTCATGCATGCCAGGTACATGCAAACTTTATTCATCAACCCCCAGAATACTTGCACAATACTGTTGCTAGTTGGCCATTTGAGGCATGGGGAATGGATATTGTGGGGGCCAATAACTCCCCCGTCATCCAAAGGACATCGGTTTATTCTTGCAATAACCGATTATTTTTCAAGATGGGCTGAAGTCGTGCCCATGAGTGAGGTAAAGAAGACAGATGTGATTAAGTTCATTAAGCATCATGTCATTTACCGCTTTGGTGTCCCTCAGAGGATCATCCATGACAATGGACCCCAGTTTATCAGCCAAGGGTTCTCAAGATTCTGTGATAAATTCAGGATTAAAGATATTGCTTCAACGCCATATAATCCCGCAGCAAATGGGTTGGCCGAAGCCTTCAACAAGACGATTATTAAACTCCTTCGGAAGTTCGTCTCTTCCAACAAACGAGGCTGGGATGAAAAGCTAGGAGAGTGTTTGTGGGCCTATCGCACCACTGTTCGCACCCCGACAAAAGCTACCCCTTTCTCCTTGGTTTATGGAAGCGAGGCCGTCATGCCTCTCGAAATCCAGATTCAATCATTAAGAGTGGCATTAGCCACAAAGATGACAACAGAAGAGCGCCATCAACAAAGATTGTAAGAACTAGAGGCGTTGAATGAAAAGCATCTCAGGGCTCAACAACAAATTGAGTTGTTTCAAGCCCGAATCTCACGAACGTTCAATAAGAACGTCAAACCGAGGACCTTTAAACAAGGAAACTTGGTTCTGGCTATTAAAAGGCCGATGGTGCTAACTCACAAGACCAAGGGTAAATTTGAACATAAGTGGGAAGGACCGTTCATTGTAGAGACAGTTTACTCTAGTGGAGCCTATCGCTTGATGAATCAAAATGGCGATAGGATGATGATGCCGATTAATGGCAAATTTCTGAAGAAATATTATACTTAATATTCCTGGAAGTATAAGCCTCCATTTATCCAAGTTACGCAGATGAGCACTAGGATTTCTTCATTTCTTGGTATGCGCAATTTAGCGTCTCTGACTAAAATTTGATGGTCTTAACCCGATCATCTTGGATGTGCCCAGTTCAAGTTACGCAGATGAGCCTTGGACCGCCTCCATTTTATCCAAGTTACGCAGATGAGCACTTGGGATTTTTTCATTTCTTGGCATGCGCAATTTAGCGCCTCTGACCAAAATTTGATGGTCTTAACCCGATCATCTTGGATGTGCCCAGTTCAAGTTACGCAGATGAGCCTTGGACCGCCTCCATTTATCCAAGTTACGCAGATGAGCACTTGGATTTCTTCATTTCTTGGCATGCACAATTTAGCGCCTCTGACCAAAATTTGATGGTCTTAACCCGATCATCTTAGATGTGCCCAGTTCAAGTTACGCAGATGAGCCTTGGACCTCCTCCATTTTATCCAAGTTACGCAGATGAGCACTTGGATTTCTTCATTTCTTGGCATGTGCAATTTAGCGCCTCTGACCAAAATTTGATGGTCTTAACCCGATCATCTTAGATGTGCCCAGTTCAAGTTACGCAGATGAGCCTTGAACCGCCTCCATTTTATCTAAGTTACGCAGATGAGCACTTGGATTTCTTCATTTCTTGGCATGCGCAATTTAGCGCCTCTGACCAAAATTTGATGGTCTTAACCCGATCATCTTGGATATGCCCAGTTCAAGTTACACAGATGAGCCTTAGACCGCCTCCATTTATCCAAGTTACGCAGATGAGCACATGGATTTCTTCATTTCTTGGCATGCGCAATTTAGAGCCTCTGACCAAAATTTGATGGTCTTAACCCGATCATCTTGGATGTGCCCAGTTCAAGTTACGCAGATGAGCCTTGAACCGCCTCCATTTTATCCAAGTTACACAGATGAGCACTTGGATTTCTTCATTTCTTGGCATGCGCAATTTAGCGCCTCTGACCAAAATTTGATGGTCTTAACCCGATCATCTTGGATGTGCCCAGTTCAAGTTACGTAGATGAGCCTTGGACCGCCTCCATTTTATCCAAGTTACGCAGATGAGCACTTGGATTTCTTCATTTCTTGGCATGCGCAATTTAGCGCCTCTGACCAAAATTTGATGGTCTTAACCCGATCATCTTGGATGTGCCCAGTTCAAGTTACGCAGATCAGCCTTGGATCTCCTCCATTTTATCCAAGTTACGCAGATGAGCACTTGGATTTCTTCATTTCTTGGCATGCGCAATTTAGCGCCTCTGACCAAAATTTGATGGTCTTAACCCGATCATCTTGGATGTGCCCAGTTCAAGTTACGCAGATGAGCCTTGGACCGCCTCCATTTCATCCAAGTCATGCAGATGAGCCTTGGACCGCCTCCATTTATCCAAGTTACGCAAATGAGCTCTTGGATTTCTTCATTTCTTGGCATGCGCAATTTAGCGCCTCTGACCAAAATTTGATGGCCTTAACCCGATCATCTTGGATGTGCCCAGTTCAAGTTATGCAGATGAGCTTTAGACTGCCTCCATTTCATCCATGTTACGCAGATGAGCACTTGGATTTCTTTATTTCTTGGCATGCGCAATTCAGCAACTCTAACCAGAATTTGGTGATTTTAACCCAATCATCCTGGGTGTGTGCAGTTCAAGTTACGCATAAGAGCCTTGAACCACCCCACCAATTTGACTAAGGTTATTTTTCGTGCAAGCAAATCTGTTTTGAAGCCGACAAATAAAAAGAATCAAAAGAATCATCTTTATTAAAGGAATGAAATACAAAAAGAATCTCAGGGAACCGTTAAGGGTTCTCTCTTCTATTACAAAGTTCTTATTACAAAAAGAATAAAAGAATAGAAAGAAAGAAAACTACAGATCTCCCAGGAGTTTCAACTTATTCATCGTCTCGTCAATCACTCAACGATGAGTTGCCTCCATGGTGTGTTGAGCCTGCCTGCGTAAGTCATCATCATTTATTGCAATTTGCTGCTGACGGGACTCTTCAATGGCACGACTTCTGGTTGTCTCCTCCTGCTCGACCTGTCCCCGTTGGAGGAGCAACACTTCCCGTTTCTTAACAGACTCCCCTAATTGAAGTTCGTTGTCTACTAAGACGGCCCGAGCTCTGGCAATGGTCTCCTGGGCTCTAAGGATGGCAGCCTGACTCCCCTCAATCTTGGAGTCCACCCTCTTCAAATCCCTAAGAATGGACTCCCGACTAGCTTGGAGTTCTGCCAACTCCTGAGACCATCTTTCCTCCTGTTGTCTCAATGCCTCTCGACGCGATATTGACTCCGCCCGAAGCCGCGCCAATTCTATCTCGGTGATCGCCTCCACATCCGCTTGACGGATTGTGTGTAGCGTGCTTACTTTCTCTTCTAAAGCTGTAAGGCGGGCCCAGTAAGGAGCTGATCAGTCTTGTCCCCCAACTCCTTCAATATTATCCAAATAGCGGGATAACATTGGGCGTGCGAGACTGAACAAATCTCTGCCGGCAAGAATCATCTCGATGCATCTTCTTAACAAACGCATAAAATCATTAACACTGAAGTTGAAGAGCTCTTCAAGAGGATCCGCAGTGTTAGCATGTAAAGCAGGCAATGCCAAAGAAGTTGTCGCTGGCAGAGGAGTAGTGGCTACCGGAGTCGAAGAGGAGGAAGCCCGTCCCTGTACCAGATCCATGATATGAGGAGCCAGTAAAGCCAATACAGATCTGGCAGAACTAAGAACCCTGGGAGAAGCATCATTAGTACAGATCACTTGAGTAGCTCCGCCAACAGGGTAGAAGACGGGGTGTCCTCACCCGAAGCTCCTCCGGTGGCGGAAGCACCCTCAAATGAGAACTTCAAATTTTCCTCACCCTCTGCAGGAAGACCGGGAGCTGGAGGAGTTGCAGGAGTCTCAACAGCCATTATAGTAGAAGGCATTAGTATTGCTGGCTGAAGAGTGGAAGGCATACCAACAATTGTTGGGAAAGTCTCTCCGGAGCAGACTGGTGGTGTTGGAGACGACATACTTGGGGAAGGAGTAGGCTCTCTTGCTGCAGCCGCAACAATCACCTCTGTTCTCTCATCACTCCCAAGTTCGTCAATTGGGGGACTGAAGAAGGAACAGAGGGAGGAGTTGTCGTGAAGTAGTCTGCGTCAAATTCACTTGCAGAGCTACCCAAACCACCAGCTGGGCCAGTCATGCCCGAATAGTCCACCCTCTCCTCAGACCCTCCCTTGGTAGTCGAATGCATTGGCGAGAGGGGCTGACCACCTGCATTTCAGGGAGCAAACAAATGGCGTTACGTATAACGATAAAGTAAAACAATGGGCAGAAGAGAACACGAAGAGCCATACTAGCAGATACAAGTCCAGTCGTTGGTCTTGAAGGAGGAGCCACTGTTGTTTCCAAGAGCGTATCCGGCTCACTACCCAATGGTTGTGTCGCAGGTGGTTCAACAGGTTCTACGGTCAGAGGAGCTGGAACCTCGGAAGCACTTGGAGCTTCAGCAGGTCTACTCTCACATACTGGCGCTGGAGGTAGGGTCAAAGCCAGCAGATCCGAAGCAAACTTGATAGCTGCTTCCTGGGGAGCTACTAGGGCTCCCGGAGCCAATTTCTTCTTCTTTTTGGCAGGCCCTTTCTTTGGGGCACCGCGGTGTTTGATGGTCGGGCTCCGGGGACGAGTGACAATAGGTTGGGGAACTCCTCCAACATCAGGGTTGTCATCGTCATTATTATCATCATCATCGTCAGACTCGCTGACGTCTAATAGTTCGGCCGCTGCACCTAGGAATTCGTCCATTCCTTTTATTCTAACCCTTGTAGCACCTTGGCGGCTAGTATAGAAAGCCTCGATCTCCTTACAATAGCTTCGGTTGATGGAGAAGGCAGGCATATCAGCATTTGCAATGCTGAACCATGGAGAAGTCATGGCCAGTTCTGGCGACTTCTGGGGCAGGGTGAACTCAGCTACGGTTCCACCAGCTGCAAAATAGAACCAGCCGCGGGCACCTTCGTACAAATTCCCCTCGTAGGCAAGATTTTTGTTCGGATTACCCACAAAAAGTTGGGAATATCCAAACTGACGAGCAAAGCGGCTCGGAAGGTACGGTTCAATAAGACACTTGCCATCTTGACGATACACCAAGTGCCCGGGACGGATGTTGAGAAGCCACCAGAACGCTCCCGAGGATAAAGCGGTGAAATTATCTGCCCCCGCAATATCCTTCAATTTCAACCCATATCCTCCGCCAGGAAAGTCATGGAAGCACCTGAAGATTTCATAATTCTGGTGATTCCGGAGAGTCTTCCGGATTTCAGACATGTAATAGTGCTTTCATGAAGAGCACTCGTACAGCTCCACGAAGAAGCACTTGTCACTTGAACGGCGTTCAGCCGCACTAATCAGAGAGTGGCAGTGCATGATAAGCCACGCCATCAGATAAGTGTAGGGCATTTCCACCCTAAGGTTCGGAGTCTTCAACTGGGCAGTCTCTTTCGACTTGCCTTTTCCTTTCCCCTTGACCTTATCAACAGGGATGAAGTCATTACAAAGTGTCCGCAATCCATGTTGTAGATTGCACACCATGGCGGGAAGAAGTCCAAGGGGTCGGCCGTATGCAAGAAGAACTGCTGGGTATACGTCATTGCAATTGCCTCTTTTGGTAAAGACGGCACGACACACCTCTTTAGCCACAGCATCAAAAACCCAGCAATGAGACCCTTATTGGATACTGGGGACTGTGCTTGATAATGGTAGCTCTTGAACGAGGTGCCAGGACCATATCCATTTTCGTTGGATTCAGTGGTGTAGTACATTGGCTGGCCCTTGGCGATGCGGCTATCGATCTCCGTGACGTGGACAGGAGCGTAGCCGTGGATAGTTGTTGAACTATCCTTAGAGTTCAAATTGGCAAAAAGGTAATCGGCCCATTTCTTATGGCCGATACCATGATTACGCGTACCTACCAGGTCAGCACAGATGCGGTAATGGCACATCATCTCCCAATATGTGGCATAGACGCGCTCATCCTTCGCCATCAGCATGTTCAACTCTTCGGTAGTGGGGATATATTCTTCATAAGGGACTTCGCCCATTGAAAGCCCAGATACCTCGAACATCTCATGGAAAGCGAACCCTAACTCACCCACTGGCGTAAAAAGAGTGCAGGTCTCAGGATTGTACATCTCCAAGAGGCAGAAGAAACGATAAGCACTCTGAGGGAACCCAAATTGAACATTTCGGATGGCTTTGTATAACCCAATCTCCTTCAGAATGGGTTCATGGGAGTCCAACATGTATTGAACAAGGCGGGCCCACAACATGTTGCCAGATGAATAAACTCAGCCAGGCATCCTGAAGTCGCTAACTGGGTATTGGCCTTGTTTTGCCATGAAATCACTTAGGAAAGTTCGCGCGCGAGTCGGGACTTCCCCTACCGAATGCTTCTTGCCAAATCTGCCTGGAAGTAAACCAGTAATACATCTGGGGGCGCCATCTTGATAAGCCTCTTGTGCCCTAAATTTGCCCGTTGGGACACCATCCTGCTCTTGAATCAAACCCCACTTCAACTCACGAGGCATTGCCAGCCTCTGAAGATAAACTAGGGGAAAGCCACGCTCCATTCTGGACAGAAACATTAATATTTCGCCAGAATTATATAGCCAAATGCACTCCTCTTCAAAGAGGATCTGGTCTGATTGCTCCATCTGGTCCCCAAAGAGGAATGCGGGCTTCTCCATCACTTCTCTGTCTACGGTTTCAAAGGCCGCATCAGTTATGATCTCCCGTGCAGTAGTGGGATGATATTTGATCAACTTCTCCCGTTCAAGTCTGGTTTGTATGCGGCCAGAATAGTGGTGAAGCAAAATTGACTTGAGGGATCAGAACCCCCAGCAAAACCAAAGTAATTCTTGTGGGGAAGAACTTCCATCGAATAACCTACTGCATAAAGAAGAATCAGAATTAGAAAAGTTTATATGAAACAGGAAATTTTTCTAAGTATGGAAACGCGAAGCTAAAAATTAGAACGCGCGAAGCTAAAAGAAACTCCGATGAAGCTAAAGATTAGACTGCGGGGAAGCTAATAAAATAGCCTCGCGTATGAACGCAACTGCTAATAAAATAGCCTCGCGTTTCAGCGCGACTGCTAATAAAATAGCCTCGCGATTCAATGCGACTGCTACTCAAAATAGCCTCACGATTCAGCGCGACTGCTACTCAAAATAGCCTCGCATACCAACACGACTGCTAGTCAAAATAGCCTCACGATTCAGCGCGACTGCTACTCAAAATAGCCTCTCGTACCAACGCGACTGCTACTCAAAATAGCCCTTGCTTCAGAACGAGAGGATGACGCGATTACTTCGCGTAAAGGAAGAACAGAGTTTTCCTCTGTCTTTTCCTTCTTTTTCATAGCCTCGCATTAAAACGTGACTGCTAATCGAAATATCCCCGCGTTTCAAGCGCGAGGATGACGTGATAACTTCGCGTAGAGAGAGAGAGACCAGAGTTCCTCTCTGTCTTCTCCTTCTCCTTTAAGCCTTACGGCCGGAGAACGGCGATCTTGCCGGTAAATTAAGCAATTGGCCAGTTTAAACCGAGCCAAGACATCACAAAAAGGTTCTTAGAAAACCAAAAGATAAGGTTTTTTTACCTTCAATAGTCGCTGCATAGACTGGTTCGGCACTGCGTCTACTTCCATGGCTGCTGCCATTGCCGCTAATGCCGGCCAAAGTGCACGAAGCCGTACTCTTCTGGAGCAACATCCTAAATGGAGAATTGAGGGAAGATTAGTCAAAGATTGTTCGTCGACATGAGTCACTCGATCGCCGGAGCTCTGGATTTTTCAAACTCTCCGAATGAAGAAGAAGATGAGTCAGAGCCTCTATTTAAACGGGATGATCCGTCGCTTGGTATTCGGCGCAGAAATTCAGAGTAATTATTGAAACAATTACTCATTCCACTGAAAAAGAAGCGATTAGCTTCGCGAAGATGCCTAAAACCGGAGATAAACCTTGGTATTTTAATTCCGCATTTTTGGTTTAAAGATCCAAAGTATTTCAAAATTTGCTTAATACGAAGCCATTTTGAAAACTTCGGAGGGGGTTCTGTTGGCAGTGAAAATTTATAAGTAAAAAGGATTTTCCACAACAGAACGTGGAGCTAACTCTATAGCTCCGCGTCTGGCTAGTTTTAGCCTCGCGTTGAGTAAAACGCGAAGCTATCAATAGCTCCGCGTTAGCACCGCATTTTGGTTATTTAGTGCCGCGTCTTGATGCGATTACCTCTGCATGAGCAGATAATCAGAATCTCAAATTGATTAAGATTATGATTTGGGCTTATCCAAATATCTAAATTAAGTCCAATCAGAACTCTAAATCAAGAGATTTAAATCAAAACTAAGATATTTGATTGGAATCCTTGATGAGTAAGAATTCTATTTAAATAGAAACTCTTGCATTAACCTGGGGCTATAAATACCTTCCTGGTGAAACCCTAGAGATTTTCTTTTCGGCAATTGAGATATTTTTCTGAAATCTTGGAGAGTTCGAGTTACGCACAGAGCCTTGAATTCGTGAAGATCGGAAGAGATCATCTACAGTCGGCCGCCATCTTCAATAGAGAAGAGTTCGACGTCTGATCGTCCAAAGGAACTACTATAGATCCCATCGCCACACAGATCCCACGTATATTGTAAAAGAGAGTGATACAACTATAAATCCTCTCTTTTGTTCTTTTCTTGTTCTCTTTCATTATAATTCAAGTTTATTCAATGGAAGGAAAGGCGAATAATCCAAATTCAGCCGCGAACAGCAGCTAGCCATTTGTTCCATGTTACATTAGGATCATCATAGTCCCTCCAATCTGCTTCTTGTACTACTCTATCTACAAAAACTTTTGAATACCTTCTAATCGCTACCACTTAATCTTAGGATCTAATTTACACTTAATTTTTCTAAGTTTCTGTCTAATCTGAATATGTAAAACTAAGAGTTTATGTTGGGTAACTACACTCTCACCTGGCACTACCTTACAATCGATACAACTAGCTCTATCTACCCTCTTAGTTAAAAAGAAATCTATTTGGCTTGCATTCGATCCACTTTTAAGAGTAATTAAATGAGAAACTCTCTTTTTAAGCCAAGTATTCCCTAAAATTAAATCATAAGACAAAACAAAATTTAGAATTCAGTTACCTGCTTCATTTCTTTCTCCAAGATCAAATCCTCTATGTACACTATCAAACCCATTACGACTAGTTCCTACATGCCCATTGAGATCACCACCAATAAATAATTTTTTCTAGTGGGTATTCCTTGTACTATCTCATCTAGATCCTCCCAAAATTGATATTTACTGGTTTCATCAAGTCCTACTTGTGGTGCATAGGCACTAATGACATTAAAAATCTCTCCATCTAAAATAAATTTAACTAATAAAATTCTATTACCCTTCCTCCTAACCTCCACTACATCCCCAAATAATTGCTTACTATGATCACACCTACCCCATTACGGTTTCTATCTCTACCCGTATATCAAAGTTTATAACCCCAAGGCTCTATGACTTTAGTTTTCTCACCTACCCACTTAGTCTCCTGCACGCACAAAATATTAACCCTCCTTCTAATCATAGCATCAACTAACTCTGCTAATCTACCTGTAAGTGAACCGATATTCCATGATGCCAACCAAAATTTATGTTTATGAGCTAACTTCTTTACCCCCACCCGCTCATTAAGATGTGGGAACCCTCTTATATTTGATACCACATCCGGGTGCCGATATGGCGCGTCGCTTCTGGGAGACGACCTAGCAACTCTCACACATTTTTCACTACACCCGGGCTCCGATGTAGCGCGTCGCTCAGTAGGAAACGCCCCAACGAAATTCATATATTGGCTCATTTCATAATATGTGACAATGTTTTACGTTGGCTGTCACTGGCCTAGCACAACCCTCCTCCTTTATCCTGATTTAGGACAAGCAGTACATAGCACTGGCAGTGCAAAGTTCTAGGTGACAACCTATCCGATCATCCCTATACGAATTAAGTTATGACGTTGAAAGTGCTGACCATGTCATTTTTTAGGTTTCTCCCAAAAACGGAACCAAAAAAGCCATAGTATTTGGAAGAGCAAGTCACAAGAACAAAAAAAAATGCTTAGATTCTAAGGAAGAACAGGGAAAACCCGAGTTGTTCCATTACGATAAAAATTCTCGTAGATTAATAAAGAAAATGGGATATAATCTGGCCGAAGGCAGGGGTTGAACTTCGGAAAAGAGAGAAGGACAATCCTTCAACTTTTTGTCCCAGAAGAAAAAATTCCAGATTATTACCAGAAAATCGGTAGGGAGTTGGGATATGTTACCACTCCCGAAAGTTTCTCAAGCGAGCAAACCGAAGAAAGACAGTATGATCATTCGTCAGAATCATCCTGCTGAGACTCAGATGTCAATATTGGCATGATTTTCTGTGAAATGTCCGCGAACATAGCTTCCGCGATCCAAGAAGACGAAGACTAAGAGGAAAGCTCGCCGATAAGAGACGACCCCTGGGCCAAGCATCTTATTGTGAAGTGGGAGACCTAGTTTGAACAGCGCGAGCCTCCAACCGAAGATAAAGTGATCCAAATCAATATGGGGGATGAAAAGAATCCTAAACCCATATTTATAAGTGAGAACCTATCCTCAGAAGAAAGGGAGGAATTGATATCCCTCATTCCCGAATACATTGATATTTTTGCTTGGAGTTATAAAGAAATGACAGGGTTAGACCCAAGTGTGGCAATTCACAAAATCCGGCCAGAGGCTAAGCCAGTAAAACAACAACAACAAAGATTCCGTCCAGAGATTATGGATGCTATTGAAGCTGAAATCAAGAAGTTAATTGAATCAGGCTTTATTCGCGAAGAATAGCACCCTGATTAGGTCGCGAATATAGTTCCCGTGACCAAGAAAAATGAAAAAAATCCGAATTTGTATAGACTTCAGGGACTTGAATGAGGCTTGCCCTAAAGACGAATTCTCATTACCCATCACAGATATTATGATAGATAATACTTGTGGGTATAAGCGTATGACGTTCATGGATGGGTTCTCGGGGTATAATCAAATAAAGATGTACCCTAATGATGAGAAGTATACGTCCTTAGGATGCCACTCGGGGTGTACTGCTATACAGCCATGTCCTTTGGCCTAAAGAACGCAGGTGCTACATATTAACGCGCCATGAACGTAATATTCCAAGAGCACCTCCGGAAGACAGTGGAATGTTACGTGGATGACCTAGCAATTAAAAGAAGAAACAAAGACGATCACTTGAAAGATTTGAAGGCAGTGTTCGACCTCATGAAGTAAAACCAGCTCAAGATGAATCCAACTAAGTCTTTCCTGGGGGTTTCCAGTGAAAAATTCCTCGGTTTTGTCGTAATGTCGAAAGGAATACATCTTGATCCGGATAAGGTCAAGGCTATCTAGGATATGCCGCTCCCCCGTAACCTTAAAGAGTTAAGAGGGTTGCAAGGCAGGCTGGTGTACATCCACAAGTTTATATTAAATTTGTCTGGTAGATGTCAGCCCTTCACCAGATTAATGAAGAAAGGAGTGTCATTTATTTGGGATGGCGCATGTCAAAAGGCTTTTGAAGAAGTCAAATAATATCTCATGAAACCACCAATCCTTGTAGCTCCAGTCTCGGAAATACCTTTCCTACTATACGTAAGGGCTATGGACCATTCCTTGGGAGCTTTGCTAGAGTAGAAGAATGAGTTAGGTCACGAACAAACTATTTATTATCTAAGCAGAATGATGGTCGGGGCGGAACACCGGTATAATCCAGTGAAAAAGGAATGTTTAGCCTTAGTATTCACAATACTGAAAATGCGACACTATTTGGTTGGATAAACCATCCACGTCGTATCTAGAGTTAACCCCTTATGAATATTAATGACTAAACCCGGATCGTTAAACTCAAGACTATCCAATTGGGCTATTTTATTATCACTGTATGATATGCACTTTGTCCCACAGAAGTCTATTAAAGGACAGGTCGTGGCTGACTTCTTAGCCGAATATCCAATCCCGGCATCCTCGAAGTTATACGAACAAATCCCGGGAGAGTTAGAAGAATGGAACTTGATTCCAGAAAAGGATGACTCGCGAAGGTCTTCTGAGGTAAATACAGTCTCGAAAGGTGTATTGCAGCTTTTCTTTGATGGTGCCTCCCGAATGGGATCCTAGGGAAAAATGACAGCGGGGGTAGGAGATGTTTTCCTCTCTCCTCACAACCTCATCATTCCTTGAGCTTACTCATTAACAAGCCCATGCTCCAACAATGTTTTGGAGTATAACGCCCTCCTAATCGGCTTAAAAATAGCTAAACAACTGGGGATCAAATATTTGGAGGCGTATGGGGATTATCAACTTGTTGTAAATCAAGTAAAAGGAGAGTACGAGATCAAACATGAAGACCTCCTGCCATGTTATCGTGCAGTGATCAAGACAGCCGATGGTTTCTATATCAGCCACATAAAGCGCCACCGAAATAGTTATGCAGATTCGCTAGCTTCCTTAGCTACTACATTAGCCTTGCCCAGGCATGCTAGAAGGCAAATTATGGTAGGAAGCAAAGAATTATTTTGTCCTAAGGACGAGCTCAAAGAGGAAATAAAAGAACCACAGGAAAACGAAACTGACGTTTTCGAATCAAGCCTAGAACCGAGAGATTGGCGTTTTCCTTATATAGACTATGTCCTTTACGGTATATTACCCGAAGGTCTAAAAGAAGCCAGAGCAATTCAGAGAAGGGCTGTCCCGTTCTACTACAATGCAGAGCTTCAGACATTGTATATGAAATCTTATGATGGAATTTTACTTCACTGTCTCTCCAACCCGAAGCTCAAAATGTACTTGAAGAAGCTCATGCTGGTATCTGCGGAGCGCACCAGCCAAGGCCGAAACTCTGGGATAGAATCTGAAGAATGGGTTATTACTGGCCTAAGATGATGACAGAAGCGGTTGACTACGCCAGGAAGTGTAGGGCCTGCCAAATACATGCAGACTTTATACATCAAGCTCCAGAGTATCTTCACCCAATGGCTACGTCATGGCCATTTGAGCAATGGGGTATGGATATTGTCGGACAAATTTTTCCGCCATCATCAAGAGGACACCGGTTTATCTTAGCTATAACAGATTACTTTTCGAAATGGACTGAGGTCATTTCTTTGACCAAAGTAAAGTCAGGATGTTATCAAATTCATAAAACACCATGTGCTTTATCGCTTCGGAGTGCGCAAAAGAATCATTCATGACAACGGGCCCCAGTTCGTGAGCCAAGTATTTTCCAGATTTTGCAACAAGTACAGGATCGAAAATATACCTTCATCACTATATTACCCTACAGCCAATGGTCTAGTAGAAGCTTTCAATAAGACCATTGTAAAACTTCTCAAAAAGTTCATATCGTCCAACCAGAGGGACTGGGATGAGAAGCTCGGAGAATGTCTGTAGTCATATCGCACCACAGTCCGAACCCCTACTAATGCCACGCCCTTTTCCTTGGTATACGAGTCAGAAGCGGTTTTGCCTTTGGAAATTCAAATTCCATCATTGCGAGTCGGGTTAACGACTAGGATGACGCAAGAAGAAAGACATCAGCAAAGGCTTTAAGAATTAGAAGTTTTGGATGATAAGCGCTTGGAAGGTCAACAAAGTATTAAATTATACTAGGCGCGGATCTGAGAACCTTTAACAAAAATGTCAAACGAAGAACTTTCAAGAAGGGTGATCTGGTCCTGTCAGTCAGAAGACCGATCATAACTAACAAAAAGCCTAGAGGAAAGTTCCAGCCGAAGTGGGAGGGACCTTTTGTCATTGATACCTTCTATTCCAACGGCGCATATCGGTTGGCAAAACCGAATGGTGATAAGATCATGATGCCAATTAATGGCAAATTTCTGAAGAAATATTATTCTTAGTAAAATTGCGAACACCAGTCATAACATGATCTGAGTGGTTCAATGCGAATGATGAACGAAAGCTTGTCTATAATTAGAGGTTCATTAATAAAGATTCATGGTTCCTAAAGATTCGTGGTTCCGGACTAAAAATCTCTAAGTCGCGAATCAAGTTTTCCTTTTTGCCAAGTTAAAAAATACCTCTGGCGAATCAAATATTCTTGCTTTCAAATTTGCCAAGTTAAAAAATATCTCTGGCGAATCAAATTTCCTTCTTTCAAATTTGCCAAGTTAAAAAATACCTCTGCGAATAAAATTTTCTTCTTTCAAATTTGCCAAGTTAAAAATATCTCTGGTGAATCAAACTTTGTCAATAAGAAGTTCTTTCATTCACAGTAATTTTGAGTACTTGGAAAACATTGATTAATTTTAAAATTATCAAGTTAACAGTTATCTCTGGTAATCAACATCAGAATCATCCTTCAGCTACTTTTAGTTATAAAAAAAGAAAAGAACTTCTTTATTCATTACCAGATCAAAATTACTAAGAATTCTCTAGTGTTGTACACTCAACAAGAGTGAATACAAATCACTGATGTAAAAAAAAGAGAAAGTTTCCTTCTGTAGCCTCCTCTCCTAAGGATGGCTTAAAGGCAGTAGTTTGCTCCTGCGGGCTCTTCTTCTGGAATGACAAACTTGCTTCTATACCCGTCTCTTCCAGCATGGCTCGGATCAAAAAGTTTGCTCCTGCAGACTCTTCTTTTAGAATGAAAGACTTGCTTATGTAGCCTTCTCTTTCAGCATGGTTCAAATCAAAAAGTTTGCTCCCATGGCCTCCACTTCCAATTTGCTCTTGTAGCCTCCTTTTTAAAGACAGCTTAAAGGCATAATCTTGTTTCTTCTTTTCGACCACAATCAGGGACCTCCTGGTTGGTTCCCCCAGCGATAATGCCAGTGACTTGATTAGTTCAAAACTGGGCATACCAAATGCAAAACCCAGACGTACAACATGAAGGGTTGCACAAATTCAAGGTCCTAGTCATTAGTACCCCAACCTTGTGGGGTGCTAGCAAAGAAAAAAAACAATGCCCCAGACCCGAAATGTTTTCTCTCATGAAAAATACATGAGACCTTCCAAGACCCTTGAGGTATTGGAAGCAATTACGAGCCCATCGGGTCTGGGTCATTGTAAGTAGAATGATTGCAGTTATCTCCTGCAACCAAGTCAAAATCCCGTTAAAAAAAAAGGAAGAAAAGAAGAAAGAGAATGATATTAATCAGAAGAAGAAGTTTACCTTAATTAAGAAAAATGACTACGGTCAGAAGAATCTTTTCAGTGGAACACCCCGCTGGATTGAAGCAGTCTGGAGGTCTTGTTACATGCCAACTCTTATCCATCACTTCAGTTGGAGAAGAAGAAAATATGGCTGCATAAATAAATTGACTACAAAAGGAAGGAAGAGAAGAGAGTCGGGAAGAAATTTTCTCACGACTGAATGATCTTCCATTGAAGGAATCATGCGTCTTATATAGACGGTCTGGTGACTGTGATCTTCGGTTGGAAAAGATAAGGCCGAAATCTTCGGCTAAGATTTTCAGTTCAGATCTCAACAGAATTTATTACTATTGCATGGAACGTTTAGATATCGCAGCCCGGAGATCTCGTTATTAATAAAGACATGCAATGCTTGGGATTCCACGCACGACGGCTTTGTTCCAAAGCTCGCAGAAGTCTCTACAAATTCTGAAGAATTCTGGGTCATCCCGCGAAGTTTCTAGGCACAACATCGCGAGCTTAAATTTGCAATCCTCGGGGGCCAAGATCGCAAATTTAGTATAAATCCGCAGACCTCCAAATGAAAAATTGCGAATCTGACAAAGGCTCAAGAAATTCACGTGACAGATACGCGGATACTGAGATTATACGGAGACTCCCCAATCTCAGATTTAAAATGGCACATTTATTGCAAATCTTTGAAGACAAATACAGTAGAAATACAAAATTGAATTCAAGACTTTCTACATAAGCAAAAAGTCATACCATGCACAACAAATGTCAGGGGAATTTCTGGTCCGATATATATATATAAATATATATATATATATATATATATATATATATATATATATATATATATATATATATATTCAAGTTTCTACAAAAGAAGAATCTATATATATATATATATATGTGTGTGTGTGTGTGTGTGTGTGTGTGTGTGTGTGTGTGTGTATACAAGTTTGTACAGTTCAACGATTCAAGAGAGCTTTAATCTTCTCCTCGGCATCATCAATATCTTGCTGAAGGACCTCATAAGCTTGGACAATGGCTTGACGACGCAATTCCTCGTCACTAGCAACTATATTCTGCATTGTAGCAGCCTCCAGCATATCCAATTCAGCTTGTATTGCCTAGAGATCTCTAGTTGTATTGTCCCACTGACGCGATAAGTTGGTGAGGTTCCTCATTGACTCATCACGTTCCTTGGTGATCTTGTCCAAGAAGGCTTGTGCTTTGGTGATAGTTTCTTGAGTCCTAACAATAGCCTGGTCACGGTCCTTGACAATCGCAGCAACAACCTCCACTTGAAGAACTAGAGACTCACGGTCTGATTGACCCTTTTCTAAAGAAGCTTTGGAAGCATTCGCCTTCTCGTTAGTCTCATTCTGGAACCTAAGCTGTTCCTCGTTTAGCTTCTGAAAAATAATTTCCACCATCTCAAATTTTTCAGCACTTCTGGCTCTCGATAGAAATTCAGCATGCTCTTGAAGCTGAGTGATCATAAGCCTAAAGGGAGAAGCTTTCTCTTCTCCACCAATCCTAACAATACCAGTTAAGTAAATATTGAGAACATAAGCGAGTGATGTAAAAGAAGCCCCCTTCAGTATCTTATCAATGTAGCGGGCAAAGAAGTAGAGGAAAGTCTCCACCGTGTCCTTCAATAAATCAATCTCAAGGATATCAACCTCTGCTTAAGAGGGAGTAACACTGGCTGAAGTAGAGGCGGTTTGATCTGCACTCTATTGTATAGGGGCAAGCAGGCTAGAATCAGGGGAATGGGACTTCTGGAGGTTTCAACAGAATTACCAGCTGCAACATCTTGAACCAAAATATTGGTCGGAATAGCTGCAGCCAAAATCATAGACATAATAGTCTCGGGGATCGTTGTTTCCGTAGTATCAACAGCGGAAGTGGTAACTTCGGTCGCCTCATCAGTGTCAGCTTTCACAATAGCATCATCTGGCAAAGTTGCCTTCGCACCCATGCACTCTAAATCTGGAGTCGAAACTAGAGCTGGCAAAAGGAGAAAGTTGATAGTTAAATGTTATAGTATCATTTTATAATAACACAATTGCTAAAAAAAAGAGATGGAAACCTAGAGGTTGAACACTAGATTCTCCAAGTCCGTACACCTCAGGACCAAACACTTCAGGCCCACATACTTCGGTCCGAACATCCTCGCTCAGATAGACGTACTTACCATGGGCCGAGGAAGGGGTAGAAAAGTGAAGATTGCCACTACTGACATCATCGTCATCACCCCATTCATCTTGATCTTCCGAAGGAGGTGCTACTTTTGGGGGACCTGATGTGCGAGTCTCCTCAATAATTTGTACTTCATCGTCTGCAGTAACTTGAACAGCAGGAGCTGCAGGATCCTCTTGTATGGCCGGAGAAATACCGACATCCACAATGGCCTGACAAGTAGGAGGGGTAGAACCCTCTTGAGTGACGGGAGTAGGATCACTGTGAAGAACAGGTCCTTGACTCTGACGCCTCTTAAGGGAGCGAAGAGTTAAAGATGAGTCATCCTCATCTTCCTCAGGTTCCTCAGCGAGGGGCTCAGAAACCAGACTGGGCATCGCAGTGCCAGCTCCATATGGGGTGTCCTGCGAATCAACACCCTGCTGATTGATAGGCAAGTCATTAAGGCGCCTTAGTCTTTTTCGCTTATGCGAAGGCTTCTTGGGAGGATACTGCGGTTGAGGAGAAGTCTTTTTCAATGTTGGGAGAGGAGAAGTATCAAGGGAGGCAGCTTGAGTTGATAAAGCCAGTACATTATTGTCCTCCTCCCTTTGTTGGGTTGCCGGTTCTGACTTGTCAGAGGTACTTTCTACCCTGAAGTCTTTCATCCCTACCACTTTTGTGTTGCCCGCCTTCTTCTTTTGGGTGTACCAAGCTCGATCTCCCTAAGACAGGTATGATTTACACTAAAGTTCTGGGGAGCGGAATTAGTATCCGCGAACCACTTACAGAAACTGAAACTCATATCGGAGTTCGGGGTCTTCAGAGGAAGATCAAATCTAGCCTGGGTTCCACCTGCGACGGAATGAAACCAAGCTCGAGCTCCTTCGAAGGCATTCCCAACAAAACTCATTTCCCATTTGGGATTACCAACATAGAGCTGGTCATACCCGAACTGCCGAGCGAAACGGCTCGGGTAATAAGGCTCTATATAGCAATGGTTCCCCAAACGAAGAACTAGATGTCCTAAGCGAATGTTTATTAACCACCAGAAACATCCCGAAGATAGAGTAGTGAATTTATCAGCACTAGCAATATCTGCGAACTCCTCCTCGTACCCAGCATTTGGAAAGTACGGAAAACATCTGAATAATTCAAAAGTCACGAAGTGGCAGAGAGTCTTGCAGATCACGGCCATGTAGCCCCCTTTCCATTGCGACCTTTTGTAATGCTACACTTTGGGAGCATCCAAATCAATCTACGAGTCGGCAGGGCTCATCAAGGTGGGGCAATGTAGAACTAGCCAAGCCATCAAATAAGTATAAGGGAGTTCCACATGCGGGTTAGGAGTCTTAACAATCCGTTCTCCTTTCTTCCTTTGCTCCTTCTTCACATTACAGAATTTATCATCTAATCTTCTCACTCCGCTTTGGATGTTGCACACCATCGCGGGCAACAGACTGAGTATCTACCAAGTGCAAGTAGGAAGGCTGGGTATACGGCCCTAATGGGTATGTTTTCCTGCGAAGGAATAATACACTTTTTTAACCATACCATCAAATAGCTCGCCAAGAAGGCAAAATCAAATAAAGGTTGGAGGGCCTGATAGTTGAAGCTCTCAAAGGACGTCCGAGCCTTGAAAACGTCCTTATCAGATTCGGCGACATAAGCAACTGTCCCGAAACTTGCGATTCTTCTCTCAACCTCCTTTTCAAAGACTAGAGGAAGGCGAGTAAAATTAGGATTACTCTTAGAAAAATTGGGCAAAAGGTATCGCAACCATTTCTTCGACTTCAAACTGCGGGTGCCGGATGTGTGGGTGCAAATATGATAGTGGCAGAGCAACTCCCAATAAGTATTATAGGTCAAAGGGTCCAAGGTCTTCAGCAGATGGAGTTCTTCCCCAGTGGGGCATACTCTTCATATGGGATGTCTCCCATGGGCAAACACAAAATTTCATACATTTCGTGAAGGGCAAAACCCAATTCGCCGTAAGGGATAAATATTGTACAAGTATCAAGATTGTACAATTCCAGTAAAGGAAAAAAATAGAATCTACTAGCAGGAATACCGTGCAGAGTGGCCCTGATAGCACGATACAGCCCCGCATAATGAAGCTGATCTCTGAAAGTTTTCAAGAAGAAGTCAGTCAAAACTGCCCACTCTCCTTTTGAAGAGCAGTGAACCCATCCAAGGGGATGAAAACCCTGAACAGGAAACTCTCTTCGTGCATTGACGAATCGGTGCAAGAAAATCTGCGCAACTATGGGAATTTCGCTCCTGGGGAGGTCATGTTAAGCAGTCCCGGGAGCAATCCACGAAAGTGTTTCCCAGTGGTACGGGAAAAAGCACCTTGAGAGTTGAATCCTCCAATAAGATGCCGTCCTGCGGCTTGTTTATATGCCAATCCATTTGTCTGGGCACAGAAAGGGATGGAGGAATAAGAACGGGTAAGACCTCTCCATATTGGGGAAAAATAAGTAGCGACCTTCAACTTGACGAAACCACTTATAATCTCCGTCTTCTAAACTGCTATCGGGCACCGAAACATGGTCCCCAAATAAAAAGGTGGGTTTGTGTAGCAAAGACCGGTCATCTCCTTCAAAAGGTGCGTTGGTCATCAGTTCTCGCAATGTTGAGCGATTGGGATGGAGAATTTTATCTTCTCTCTCTTAGCTACCTGATGCTGTACAATGCGAAAAAACTTGACCGAACCTGAACTCCTTCTTTCCGTCATAGCCATCCGAGTATCCGAAGTAATGGTCCTTAGGCCAAGGATTCAAAGCATAATCAACTGCAGAAGGAGATATTCAGATTCAACACAAAAACTTTTTAAGAAAGGGGTTGCCTTTTTAAAGTTATTATTATTACCTCCAATCAAAGATTCCTATTGAAACACCATAGAACTGGAGGGTGCTTGAGGGTTTGGATGACCACTAGCAGCAGCACCAGATGAGGAAGCTTTCTTTGGCATCTTTTGCAGATTAAGAAAATCCTCCACAAAGAATATCGAAAACTAGAAGAGATTGAAGATGAGAAGTCTGAGGAACCCTAAAGGAAAAAACTTGGATTTCAAATTTCTCGTGATAAGAATGGCCTCTCTCATAAAATCGAGGTTATATAGCAGATGATTTGACGGCCGAGATCTTCGGATAGACGTGATATCTGGCTCAAATCTCATGAGTACCTTTTCATTTAATGCGGCTCAGAGAACATCTCAGTTCTTACGTCGTAGAAAGCAACAGCCTTCTGGCTTTTCTGCAAGGGGAAAATTCGCACCCCTAACACAGAGTCGCGTTCCTTTCGAAATGACAGTTTGCGATCCTAACACAGAGTCGTTTTCTTCTCCAAAAGGAAAGTTCGCACCCCTAATACAGAGTCGCGTTCCTTCCGAAATGACAGTTTGCGACCCTAACACAAAGTTGGTTTCTTCTCCAAAAGGAAAGTTCGCGCCCCTAATACAGAGTCGCGTTCCCTCCGAAATGACAGTTTGCGACCCTAATACAGAGTCGTTTTCTTCTCTGAAAGTAGAAGTTCACGTCCCTAATATAAAGTCGCGTTCCTTCCAAAATGACAGTTTGCGACCCTAACGCAGAGTCGTTTTCTTCTCTGAAAGTGAAAGTTCGCGTCCCTAATACGGAGTCGTGTTCCTTTCGAAATGACAGTTTGCGATCCTAACACAGAGTCGTTTTCTTCTCTGAAAGAGAAAGGTCGCGACCCTAACACAGAGTCGTTTTCTCCTTCCAAAGCGAAAGTTTGCCACTCTAACATAGAGTCGTATTTTTCTCCAAAATGCGGCCCTAACACAAGAGTCGTATGCAGCAAAATGTGACACTAATACAAAGTCACATTTTCTTTCAAAAGCACTAAAATGTGATGCTAATACAGAGTCACATTTTTCTTCAAATACAGCAAATTCATGGTGCTAATACAGAGTCGTGTTTCTTTCAAAAAAGAGAATTCGAGATATTGAGACAGAGTCATGCTGCCCTCAATTGGAGAAAGTTCTAATACAGAACTGTACTCTCAGATGGAAATTCTAATACAGAATGTTATATCCAAAGTATTCCAAAACTCCTCAAAGAATCATGAGAGTTTTGAAAACTTTGGAGGGGATTTTGTCGGCAAAAAATTCTGGAAAATAAAGCAGATCCGCGGATTTAGAGTTGAAAATCCACAATTCAGCATATCCGCGAACCTAAGGATTGAGGTTCGCAACCCAGTGACGACAGAACATATTCGCAAATCTAAAACTGAGATTTGCGATACTACCCATAGTTTTCAGGTAGGGGTTTAATATAAAGTCACCCGACCCGAACAAGAGAGTTGCCATCTCGGATCGTGGAGCTAACTACCAAACAGATGCAACGGCATTACTTCGATCACGAGAGCAACCACGTAACGAATATGACGGGACTTCTCAAGTAGTGGGAGCTAACGGTCGAACAAATGAGGTGGGACATTACCCTAGAACCCCTATAAAACGCGGGAGAACGAAAGAGAAGGCAACAGACACAGGGATCAATTATCTTCTTCTTGAATTACCCCTTGCGATTAAGAGTCCAGAGCCTTTATTCTTTTAGCCAACTGAGAGACATTGTGCAGAGTGTCAACGGAGAGAAAGATCGTCCTCCACAGCTACCTCAGAACCCAGCTTTAAACAAAGAGGAAATCCATTTCCCTCATCTTCTGTAAACGGAAAACCGTTGGATTGTAATCCTTCATTAAAAAAAAAATCTCAATATAGAGTGTTGTTTGCAATTTTTATGGCAGACAGTAACCTACATAAGATGGTGGCTATTTTCATTATTCTTACACACATATGTACACACATTCATTCATACATATATATAAAGATTATTGTAGCTAAGCTACCAGCTCAGGAAAAATTACATGAGCTAGCAGCAAAAATATAGTAATCTAATAATTTTTCCTCAAAATTTTTCTAGAATTAGGATCTTTTTATCTCCTTAATTTGAATACGATCAAATTTCATGAATTTTACTTCATTTATACTTTCATCATATGGATACAAAATGTTTATTCATTGGAAACCGCTAAAATTTGTATCAAAATGATGAAATACCAAATCTAAACTAAAACCCAAAAAATTAGATATGAGTGAACCCTAAAGAGTCAAGACCATAATCCAAAAGAGATTTTTTTAAAAAAAATTATTAGAAATAGTATAAATGAACTGAAGTTGTTAGCTCATTTCCAATTATATATATATATATATATATATATATATATATATATATATATATATATATATATATATATATATATATATATATATATATATATATATATATAAGTGTATCTAAGTTGTCTATATTGCTAGTTTCCCATAGAGGCACCATTGAATCTCAATATGGATAGTCTTTACGAGTGATCGAAACTGTTAATTATGACCTCCACATGCAAAAATGGTACACAAAAATTCATACATTTTAGATAAATTTTAGTTGTATATTGGATAGGTATAAAATGAATGGTTTTTCAATAATATAATAAATGAAACCTCTTAATCTATAATGAAGAAATATCTAAATTGCATAATTTTTTATACATAACATATTTTTGAATATGGAGATCATAAACTAGTGGTTTCGATTATCCAGCCCTCAATGTAATCCATAACAAGATAATACTCTATACATCTTTGTATATAACCAAAAGGCTTATGATCTTCTGTTGGGTTACTATTGTAATACACAGCAATCCATGGTAGCTCAGTCGTAACTCTTGCTTCATAGAACCAAATAAGTTCATTCTTCTTATGTTTAAAATATACTTAAAATCTTTATAACTTATATTGAAACTGTTTTTGTTAATATTAACTATAATCTCAATAAAAACTTGACTAGAAGTTATTCGTTGCAAGGTTGCCAGAGTAATTTGGATTGTGTATGAAATCAGTGAGTTGCCCATAAATTTTGATCAAAATATTTAATTCTATTGATTATGGTCTTATTGAAAAAAATAATTAATTACCTACAACTTTTATTTTCATTATTTTGCTACTTTTGTGATAACTTCGCTGAAATTTGAGTATAATTTTTTGTTGCACGGCCATCAAGGTACTATCATCTGTAAAATGCTTTGATATTTTTATCATAACTTTAGCTATAAAACTCTAATTAATAAGTTAATTACGGTCTTATTTATAAAAGATAATTCATTCTCATGCAACTTTCCAGTTTTATGTTTTCTTTAATTCTGACTCTTAACATGTTAAAAACTGAGCTCCAAATCTGTATTGACTTGCAGTTGTTAGCCTCGTCGCCACTATTAGCCTCACTGACACATTAGCCTCACTGTGCCTTGCCAACGGCAGCATCAGGCTCGCACACTACTTCAGTAAATTCTTCTTAACTTTTAATCCTATACTTTGATTGTTCTAATATTAGGCTTATAGAATGATAATTCGAATATCTACTACATCACTTTTATAATTATTCTCTATGGCATATATTATCTTTGCTAAAATGGAGCTTGATATCACTTTGCAGCCGCAAAACTCACAGACCAGCTTTGTATGGTCAAAAGTGCAAATTATAACTTTAAATCCATAACTCCAAATAATATTCGGTCTCCATAATTATTAGTTTTTTAATATTTATAATTTTTTTAAAAAATTTGAGAAGCCCGAAAATATTCCCAATTTTGCAATTTTAAAATATTAAAATATTTTTCTAATTACTTCATAATCTTATTTCATTTATTTCGGACATCGAAATGATAAATGGACAAATTTATAGTATTTTTCTCATTGTGCATTATGTCCCATAATAAATTGATAGTATTTGGAAAATATTTACTAAAGCGTCAATAATTAAATATTAAATAAATAAAAAAAATTTGCACATTTAATTTCTAAAGAGCCGATTTGAGCTGTCGAGGGAAAAATTTGTGTGGCGAGTTAGAATCAACGTGGTCAGCAGATGTGCCATTCCTAATTAGAATGTTTAGTTTAATTACGAACTTACCATTCACAAATGATTTAAATGCTTAACAAAAGATTTTTTTTCTCCCATTCAATAGAACATCTCCCCCACTTCCACTACACCTCTCGACTATAATTGATTGCAAAGGAGAAATTATTGTTTTATATTAAAGACTATAATTGATTGCAAAGGAGAAATTATTGTTTTATATTAAAAAAAGAAAACAAAGAGAGAAGAAGAAGAAGGAAGGAAATTTAAGAAATCGAACAAAATTCGATATGTAACACTATTCTTTGTTCTTTTTATGAAAAAATTATTTAATTTATATTTTGTATATGTAATTTATTTTATTTTAAGAATATTCTTAGTTTATATTTTCGACTATTATTTTATGAATATGCTCACTCAGACTATTAATTGATATTGAGAATTGAACCGAATAATTGGATCGAACTCTAAACATGCCTAACAAAATTCGTATTTAATCAATTTCGATATATATAAATATTGCAATATTAATAGGGCTTTGAATCTACTTGGGATACGCACATTTTCATGTTGATTGTTTGTGGGTGAGACAACTACATATATTATGTCCCAAATTTTTGTGCTACTTATGATAAAACACGGAAACCTAAACATATAAATTGACCAAATAGTAAACCAAATTGGATATTGTAATATTATTATAAGAAAAAGGTAATTCATGTTAGTGTTGTTTTATCTCTATATTATTTTCACACACAAACTCCTTTATGTCTCACCATTAATAGAACTGTCACCTAATTTACCAAACCATATCATAAAATAATTTTTTGTAAATGACATATTGTACTAACACAAATGATAAGTGGTTGACATGATAGTGAGTATAGTGACAGAAAGGAATGGAATATAATAACATTGCGTATATATGATCCATTAATAATTGTTAATGATATCATGGTAGATAGAAATAAATATGTATATGTGGATGAAGGAGTCATATCATGATATCATTATAAGTCATGTATATTATGTATCGTGAACTCGGGGATAAAAAGAACTTGTATGATAGATAAGAGACATGTTATATAACGATTATTGCAATGTTATGGCTGAGATCTTTTGCTATAGTGGCCTAAATGATACTGGATCACCAATTGATTATTAGTATCTAGTGTGCCATGTCCGTTACTGTAATACAGTGTTGGATGTGAATTGAGTACCTAGAGGTATGTTATGGTTCAGCGCATGGGATTGAGGCTAAGATCCGAGTATGTACAGGAACTTATATGATAATGGAGAATAATGCTATCTTATCCATTAATATAGTCTTTACAACTAACGTGGTCGATAACTGAGACCAATAGAATACATATTCAAGATACATAAATTAATTGTTCCATCATTCTCATTTATTTATCTATTTATTTACTGATTTATGCTTGCTTACATGCCTAATTATATATGTTCACAACCAAAAATAACATAAGCATGCCCATGAACACTGAACTCCCATATTATAATAGTATACAATTTCCTTTCATTTAAGTATTACTTGTTGGGTTTAATCCTCTGAATTCGGAACCCAGCTTTTGAGGAAGCGGAAGGAGAGCCTGCACCAATCAAAAATCCATACTTCATTGATCAAGCCGAATGCCAATAAGAGTTGGATTTACTATCACAATCTTGTATATATATTTATATTTCATTTTGTTGGGTACTATTCCGTTTTTGATTCTTTTATTGTATATATCTAGAATAGCGTGTCCTTTTCATGTAATCAACCTTGTGTTCTATAAATATAACTTTAGTTTCAGATATTTTAATTATTCATATATTACGGCTGCAGTGATAATATTTCAAGATCTTGTGACTGATGGGTTATCTAGTATTATTATAAGTAGCGTTCTCTGTTTTGGGAAACAGCTGAAGAACCAAGGCGTTACAGGGCTGTATCAAAACCTAGGTTAAGGTAGAAGACCATGTGAGTACTGCCACATAAGGCTATGTTTGTGACTCGTTTTTGCTAATTGTTCTTCAAATTTTTGATATCTACTTAATTTAGTATCGTGTCTATCATATTATGTCCTATTTGCTTGAATTGTTTATCTTTGGAATTCCTTTTATTAACTCTTATCCAGTCCATTGCAGAATGATGTCGATCTAATCTTCTGCGAATGCAATTCCGAGGGATGAGACTGCAGAACTAAAAAACTTGGTGCAAGGAGTAGCACAGATATAATAGACCACGACAATATTGCTAGAAAAAAATGATGCAGTCTAAGTAACATGAAAGGACCGGGATGGTATCAAATTTTTGGAGATTGCAGCCGTCGGTGTTTTCTAGAATGGAAGGACCATTGAAGATTGAGCAATGGATTGTGAATATGGAGAAACTTCTGAAGGCAGCGAGAATCCGAAAGGAGAATCGGGTGGAGATGGTGTGTATTTAGTTGACTAATGTGGCCAGGACCTGGTGTTTGGCTGAAGAGGTAAGGCACCAGGAACCTCAAGCTTGGGAAAAGTTTGTGGAGATATTTCATGCTAGGTTTTTCCATGCATCGGCGAAGCGAAAATGAGGAAGAAGTTCTTAGAGCTGCAACAAGGAGACCATACTGTAGATACATATGCCGCTGAGTTTGTGAGACTCAGTCGTTTTGCTCTAGCCCTAGTAGCTGATGAGGTGAAATGAGCACATATGTTCCAATAAGGATTGAGATATCATCTAAAGGGGTATCTAGCAGGCCATAACTACAAGACATACTCAGAAATATTTGAAGCAGCATGTCACCTAAAGTAAGTAGCCAAAGAAGAGAGACTAGCGATATCCAAGAGGCCACTTAATCAAGGAGAAAGTTCTTTCCAAAGGTTTGGAGGCCCTCGGCAAAGCGGCAAGTAGTAGCTAATAAACGAAATCCACCGGTATGCAATTTTTACAATATGCCGGGGTATGTTCGGAAAGAATGTAGATGATGTGATAAATCTACTACAAACACACAGTATCGGTTGTAGCACTAACAGATTGTTCCCATGAGAATCTATGGTATTTTTGTGTTCTTAATTGTCCTACTATTCTAACAAGTTAATTCAAGGTTTTAGATTGAATTCAAGTTACTCTAATTAGCCTATGATATAGATTCCATAAGTTCACAACCATGTATTACTTCTATTATCTTCTTCCTATCATAAAAATTAATTTTTTAGTTTTAATATTTATTTAAAATATTCTAAGCATAAAATATCAAGTGATATGCAAATATAACTCATCAAAGAAACTATTTTGCCTAAAAATAAACTAAATCATTAGATAATTCGATGAAGAAGATGAAAACTAACAACCCCAAATTCTAACTAAGTATAAACTATCAAGAAATTTAACTCAAGTATAACCTATCAAAGTATTAATTTTCGAGTTCTTGTTTTTTAATCTTTTCATGAAAAAGTCATATCTTTTTTATTTTTACTTTAGGAAGAAAACAATAAAGAGCAATTTACATGGTTGATGACTAGTTTCATCTACATCCTAGAGTTAAACTAATTTAGCTACACATTGTTCTAATTAAGAAAATCCTATTTTTATTTATGAAAGCAATTAAAAAACCTATTTTTCCTAGAAAGCAATTAAAGATCTATACTAGAAAGAGATTAAATCTATCTAAAAAGCAATAAAATTACTTCTGGAGCTTGGTATGGCGGCCGTCACCCCTTCGGCAAAACCCTAATATTTTTTAATCAAAAGTACATCTAAAATTACATCTAAAAATCTCTCTCTAATTACAAGGATTCATGGATTATTTATAACCTAAAAACAATCCTGCTCCAACTCAAACTCAATACAAAAGATATAATTCTAATCTAATACAAACTAATCTCAAAATATATAATTTTAATCCAATCCATAAGTATTAGAAACCAATGGTTGAGATTTCATGGCATAAAGTACTAATTTTTGGATCCAAAACCCGAAATTAAGTTCAGCACACCCATAGTCCGCTGGATCGGATTTTTCATTCTGCAGCACTTCAGTAAAATGGCCATAACTTTTGCATCTGAACTCGAATTGATCTGTTCTTGGGCTCATTTCACAAATAATTCTGAGATCTACAAATTTCTTCACACAAATATTTTCAGTCTAAGCTTTATCTTGGCCGAATATGTTTTTGCAATTGCTACTGTTGCACTTTAATTTCTGTCTTCACCAAAATTGATTTTCTATACTCATATTCTTGACAAATTTGTATCTTCTTCTTCTCTTCCTTGAGAATCTTTTATTATCTATAAAACACACTAAATATACCCGAGTAACAATTATTTAGATACAAAAATAGATAAAAGATGGAAAGAAAAATGCAAAATATGATACTAATCGGTAGACAAGCTCTAAGACTATGTTTGATATGTGGGTTGGCATATCATCGAATAACTAATTATCCTAGAGCATAGTCAAGGCAACAACCAGCAGCCAAAGTTCCTTGCATAAGCACCAAGACCGGTTGCTACGGGACCACCGATTTGGAGGACTGAAGAACTGGACTAGAGAAGTCCTTTGGAGACATAACAATAAGCTTATGCCAGATCCCAAGGGGGAGTAGGTTGGAGGTAGAGACAGTTTAGACTGACGAATACTGAGTAAGTTCAGACCACTAGAGGAGTCGTAGTAGGTACAATTATAGTTGGCAATACACCAGCAACTGTTTTATTCGATTTTGAAGCTTCGCATTATTTTATCTCTATCACGCTCATTTCTTGTAATTCTGCTGATTTCGTTATCTTACCTATGGGGTAGGATATTAAGACTAGGAGTGGTAGTATCGTGACTAATAAGGAGTATAGATTATGTTCCTTGGTGATTAATAGAAGAGAGTTTTATGCCAACGTGCTAGTTATTAATGGAGGAGAATATGAAGTTATCTTAGGTATAGATTGATTGAATACCTTCCATGCGATGATAGATTGTAGGAGAAGGGTAATATTTTTGATTTTTTATCGTTCAGAGTTTGAATTTGTTGGTGGAAGCCAGTCTCTAGAACCGGCTAAATTTAAAGTGCCTCCAAAGGGAAGTGTTTTAGAAGTTATGAAAGTAGGAGAAAGAATGATTCCAATGGTATCAAAATTTTTAGATATATTTCCTAATGAGATAGCTGGACTACCATCAGTAAGGATAGTAAAATTTACTATTGATATTATTTTCGAAACTAAATCAGTTTGTAAGTCACTTTATTAAATAGGAATTGCAAAATTAAAAAAAGTTAAGAGACAAGTAGATGAACTATTAAAGTTGGATTTTATAAGATCTAGTATTTTACCTTAGAGAGCTTCGATATTATTAACAGAAAAGAAGGATGGGAATCAAAAATTGTATATGGACAATAGAGGATTGAAGTAGTAACAATTAAGAATAAATACCAATTACTGAGAATAACTGATATATTTGATCAACTGGGAGGAGCAAAGGTACTCTCGAGGACAGACTTTCGTTCGGAATTCCATCAAATGAGGGTCCAAATAGAAGATATTTCAAAGACTACATTTAGACCTAGACAAAGCCATTATGAATATTTGGTGATACTATTTTGAGTGACTAATTCTCCAGTGGTATTCATGAATTTGATAAGCATGTTTTTGCTTAGCATCTAGATAAGTTTTTTGTGGAATTAATTGATGCTATCTTGATCTATTCTAAGAATAAAGAAGAACATGTTGAGTATTTAAGGATAGTTTTGTAGACTCTTAGATAGTAAAAGTTATATAGAAAATTGAGTAAATATAAATTTTGGTTGGATAAGATTGTTTTCTTGAATCATATAATTTCTGGAGATGGTGTATTAGCCGACTCTAAGAAAATAGAAGCTGTAATAGATTGGCCCGTGCCAAAATCAGTGATGAAAATTTGGAGTTTTCTGGGAATGGCTGGAATTACATCATGTTTGTAGATAATTTTGCTAAAATTGCATCCCCCTTAACTAAACTAACTAGCAAAGGAGTAGAATATGTCTGGACAGAAGAGTATAGTGAGGCAATTGAAGAGTTGAAATGCAGGCTGACAACAGCACCAGTATTAACAATTGCAGATAAATTTGGAGGAATTAAAGTTTATAGTGATGTTTCAAGTTAGAAATTGGGATGTGTGTTAATACATAATGGAAAAGTGATTGAGTTTGCATCAAGAAAGTTAAGACCCTATAAGAGAACTTATCCAACTCATTACTTGGAGCTAGTAGCGGTAATTCATACTTTGAAATTTTGGAGACACTATTTACTGGGCCAAAGAATAGAGATATACACCAATCATAAAGTTTGAAGTATATTTTCACTCAAAAAAATTGAATATGAGACAGAAATAATAGTTGGAGTTAGTAACAGATTATAAATTGGAAATTAAGTATGATCCAAGAAGAATTAATGTAGTACTAGATGCACAGAGTAGGAGACCTACAGTAGAAATATTGACTTAGCAAAAGGAGTTTTTATTGAATATGTAAAGGATGGAACTGGAGATAATTTTACTAGGAATGAAGTCACTATTAATAGAATAGATTAAACAAGTACAAGTTGGAGATGAAAATTTCTAAAGGTTAAAAAATAAAATAGAAGTAGGTAAGAGATCAGAAATTAAGATATACTCAAATGGAGCTATTAGATTTAGAAAGATTCTGAGTGCCTCAAGAATAAGTAAGAGATAGAGTTTTAAAAAAAACTCATAAATCAACATATTCTATTAATCCTGAAAGTAAAAAAGATGTATAAGGATATGAAAAGGTATTTTTGCTAGCCAAGCATAAAGATAGAAATTTCTAGATATATGTCTAGGTATTTCACTTGCTAGTATGTAAAGGCTGAATATAAGAGAATGGCAGGATTACTTCAACCACTAGCAATTTTTGAGTGGAAGTGGGGGTAGATTTTGATGGACTTTGTGACGGGTTTACTAGGGATACTAGAGGCAATAATGCAATTCGGATGGTTATGAACTGGCTGACCAAGTCAGCTCATTTCATTCCATTTAGAGTTGGTCAGTCAACAAAGGTATTGGAAAGAAGATTTATGTAGGAGGTGGTAAGATTATATGGACTTCCAGTCAGGATTATATCAGATAGAGATACAAAATTTAGATCACATTATTAGGAGAAATTGATGGATAGTCTAGTAACACATTTGGATCTTTTTCACCATACTATCCATAGACAGATAGTCAGTCAAAATAATAGTCATCAGGAGAGTATCAAAATGGCACCATTCGAACTTTTATATGGTTAGAAGTATAGATCTCCATTGTATTGGGATGAGATTAGAGAACGAAATGTCTTGGGATCGGAGTTGATTATTCAGACTTCAGAACAAGTGAAAAGTATCAGAGAACATATGAAGGCGGTTTAAGACAGACAAAAAAATGGACAAATCAATGCAGGAAACTATTGGAGTTTGAGATAGGAGATAAGGTATTTATTAAGATATTTCTGATAAAGAGTGTAATAAGATTTGGCAAGAAAGGGAAACTCAATTCAAAATACATCAGGTCATTTGAGATCATGAGAACATTAGAAATCTTATCTATAGATTATCATTACCATCTGAGATGGAAATCGTTCATGATGTGTTCCATATATCATAATTATGGAAATACTTAGATGAAAAATACAGAGTAGTAGATCTGTCCAAAATGGATCTAAGATCAGACTTAAAATACGAAAAACAGCCCATAGCGATTATCAACTAATGGAAAAAAGTTTTGAAGAACAAAATGATACAATTGGTTCTTATTATGTGGGATGCTCAATCATTGAAAGATCAACTTAGGACCTTGAGAAAGATATCAGAATGAAATGTCTAAACCTTTTCTCATAATCAGGTATATTAATTTAATTAATTTATAAATCCATACATATCCATATATATTGTCATATTTCTTAATTTGAAATTTTGAGAATGAAATTTTTTTTGTTATGTGGGCAGAATGTAATATTCTAAATTTCTATACTGCTTGTATCTCTCTTTTGGTCCGAACTTGTCGAATTAGGTTACCGGATGTCAATTTGGATATCGAAATAATTTTCGATGATTGTAACTTTAAATTTGTAACTCCAAATGACATTGGGTCTTTATGGTTATTAGTTTTCTAAATTTTGCTAATTTTAAAATAATAAAATATTATTCTAATTATATCATAGTTTTATTTCTTTTGTTCTAGGTATAGAAATGACAAACGATAAATTTTGTAGTGTTTTTCTCATTGAGCATTACGTTCTATATTAATTAGGTAGTATTTGAAAAATATTTACCAAAACCGTAAATAATATTAAATAAATTAAAAATTTCTTTCTACACATCTGAACAATTAACTTAATTTATAAAGGCACACCCTAAAAATTGAGTCGATTTGAGCTATCGAGCAGAAATTTGTGTGGCAAGTTAGAGTCAATATGGCCAGCAGAGGTGCAATTCCTAATTAGGATGTTTGGTTTAATTACAAACCTGTCATTCACAAATGATTTAAATTGCTTAACAAAAGATTTTTTCTTCCATTCAACAGAACCTTTTCCCACTTCCACTGCACCTCCCGGCCATAAAGAATTGCAAAGGAGAAATTATTGTTTTATATAAAAAAAAAAAAAGAATAGAAAGAGAGAAGAAGAAGCAAGAAAATTTATGAAATCGAACGGAATTCGATGTAAGTAATACTGCTATTCTTTGTTCTTTACTTGGAAAATTTATTTAATTTATATCTTTTGTACGTAATTTATTTTATTTTAAGAATATTCTTAGTTTACATTTTAGACTATTATTTTATGAATATGATCGGCTCATATTTTGAACTATTAATCGATATTGAGAATTGAACCAAATTATTGGGTATTTTGATAATCAAACTCTAAACATATCTAACATAATTCGTATTTGGTCAATTTCGACATATACAAATATTGTAATATTAATAGTGCTTTGGATCTACTTGGGATGCTCACACTTTCATGTTGATTGTTTGTGGGTGAAACAACTATTCGTATATTATGTCTCAAATTTTCATGCTACTGAAGATAAAACACAGAAATCTAAACATATAAATTAACCAAATAATAAACCAAATTGCATATTTTGATATTATTATAAGAAAAAGGTAATTCATGTTAGTGTTGTTTTATTTCTATATTATGTTCACACACAAACACTATTATGTCTCACCATTAGTAGAACTGTCACCTAATTTACCAAATCCTAACATAAAATAATTGTTTGTGAGTGACATATTGTACTAACACGAATGATACGTGATGGACATGATAGTGAGAATAGTGACATGACAAGGCAATGTAATATAACAATATCGCGTATATATGATCTAATAATAAATTATTAATGATATCATAGGAGATATCATTTCACTGCATGTGATATGCTTAAAAATTTATCATTTCACTCTCTGTCCAAAGTTAGGATAAAGGAGGAGGGTTGTAGTAGGCCGGTGATAGCCAGCTTAAAACATTGTCACATATTATGACATGAGCAAAAATATGAATTTCGTTGGGGCATTTTCTACTGAGCGACGCACTATATCAGCGCCCAGGTGTAGTGAAAAATGTGTGAGAGTTACTAAGTCATCGCCTATAAGCGACGCGCCATGTCGGCGCCTTGATGTAGTGTCAAATGTACAATGGTTCTCACATCTTAATGAGCGGGTAGGGGTAAAAAAGTTAGCTCATAAATATAAATATAAATATAAATAGAGATTTCGGTTGGCACCGTAAAATATAGGTTCCCTTACAGATGATTAACAGAGTTAGTTGATACTATGATTAGAAGGAGAATTAATATTTTGTGCATGTAAGAGACTAAGTGGGTAGGTGAGAAAGCTAAAGTCATAGAGTCTTAGGGTTATAAACTTTGGTATATGGATAGAGATAGAAATCGTAACGGGGTAAGTGTGATCATAAATAAGTAATTACTTGGGGATATAGTGGAGATTAGGAAGAATGGTGATAGAATTTTATTAGTTAAACTTATTTTAGATAGAGAGATTTTTAATGTCATTAGTGTCTATGCACCACAAGTAGGACTTGATAAATCCAGTAAATATCAATTTTGGGAGAATCTAGATGAGATAGTACAAGGAATACCTACTAGAGAAACTATTTATTGGTGGTGATCTCAATAGGCATGTAGGAAGTAATCGTAATGGGTTTAATAATGTACATGAAGAATTTAGTTTTGGAGAAAGAAATGAAGCAGGTAATTCAATTATAGATTTTGATTTGTCTTATGATTTGATTTTAGTGAATACTTGATTTAAAAAGAGAGTTTATCACTTGATTACTTTTAAAAGTGGATCGAATGCGTGCCAAATAAATTTCTTTTTAAGTAGGAAGGTAGATAAAGTCAGTTGCATCGATTGTAAGTTAGTGCCAGGTGAGAGTGTAGTTACTCAATATAAACTCTTAGTTTTACATATTCAGATTAGAAAGAGACTTAGAGAAATTAAGTATAATTTAGATCCTAAGATTAATTAGTGGCGATTAGAAGGTAATCAAAAATATTTTGTAGATAGAGTAGTACAAAAAGTAGATTGGAGGGACCATAATGATCCTAATGTAACATGGAACAAAATGGCTAGCTGCGTTAAAAGGATAGCTAAACATATATTTGGTGAGTTGAGGTGCGGTGCTCCACTATATAAGAATACATCATGGTGGAATGAAGAGGTAAAAATGCTATTAAAATCAAGCGAGACTTTTATAGAGATTTGAAGAATAATAATAATGATGGAATAAGTTTTGTGAAGTATAAACTAGCAAACAAGGAGGTTAAGCAAGCTATTCGGAATGCAACAACAAAATTATATAAATAAGTGTACGAGAAGTTGGATAATAAAGAGGCAGAAAATAATATATATATATATATATATATATATATATATATATATATATATATATATATATATAATTGCTCAAATAAAAGAGAGAAAATCTAAAGATTTATGTACTATAAAGTGTATTAAAGATGGGGATCAGACGGTTCTAATTCGAGACGAAGAGATTAAAGAAAGATGGAAAGATTATTTTGATAAATTATATAATGGTAATTTTACTCAAGATTTGGGAGATCTTACTATTCAATGTGAGGATATGAATCGTAGTTTTATGCGCAGCATTAAAGAGTCTGAACTAAAAGCGGTTTTAAAGAGGATGAAATCAAAAAAAACTGTTGGTCCATATGAGATTTTTATAGAGGTATGAGATACTCAGGAGGGATTGGTGTGAGGTGGCTGATAGATCTTTTTAAAAAGATTTGGCAAATTAAGAAAATGCTAAATGAATGGATAAAGAGTACCCTAGTAGCTCTGTATAAGAACAAAAGTGATATTCAAAGTTGTTCTAATTATCGAGAAATAAAACTCATATGTCTCACTATGAAGCTTTGGGAAAAGGTAATTGAATGTAGATTGCGACAAATTGTTAAAATATCGGAGAAGCAGTTTGGATTTATGACAGGGCGATCGACAACAGAAGCTATTTATTTATTTCGTCAACTTATAGAGCAATTTCGAGAGAGAAATAGAGATTTGCTTATGGTATTTATTGACTTAGAGAAAACTTATAATAAGGTATCACGAGAGATACTTTGGTGGATATTGATGAAGAAAAAAGTTCCCATTAAATATATCGACATAATTAAGGACATGTATGATGGAGTAGTGGCCAATATCAGAACATGTGGTGGTTTAAACAAGTGATTTTTCTATCACAATTGGATTGCATTAAAGATCTGCATTGAGCCCGTTCTTATTTACTGTAGTGATGGATGAGCTTAATAGAGCTATTCAGGATGAGATATCTTGGTGTATACTATTTGCTGATGATATTATCTTAGTTGGTAAGACAAGAGCAGGGGTAAATGCCAAGCTAGAGTTATAAAGGCATACATTAGAATCTAGAGGTTTTAAATTGAGTAGGTCTAAAACAGAGTATATGGAGTGTAAATTTAGTAAACGACGGATCATAAACTATAATACAGTAAAACTGGATGGGTAAGAGATACAAATAAGCAGTCAATTTAGGTATTTGGATTCTATTATTCAGAATGATGGAGAGATCGATAATAATGTTAAGCATGGGATACAAGCTGGCTGGTTGGAATGGAGGAGGGCAACGGGAGTTTTATGCGACTGTAATTCTATAGGACTGCTATTAGGCCAGCTTTGTTATATGGCATGGAATGTTGGGTTATACAGAAACGTCATTCACAGAAAATAAGTGTAGCAGAGATGCGCATACTCCGCTAGATGTGCGGCAATACTAGGAGAGATAAAGTGAGAAATGAAGATATTCGTACTAAAATAGGTGTAGCTCACATCGATGAGAAAATGCGAGAAAACCGATTACGATGGTTTGGTCATATGCAACATTGGCCTATAATTGCACTAATTCAATGAGGGGAGTTTATCAATGTAGGACAAGTTAAAAGAACGAAGGGAAGACTAAAGAAAATATGAATGGAGATGATAAAAAAAATATATGGATTCTAGAGGTTTAAATGAGGATATATTACTTGATAGAAATAAATAGAGAAGAACTATCAAAGTGATCGATCCGGCATAATTCTTTTTTTGTTCATGTAGCCTACTCCAAATACTTGGGATGAAAGGCTTAGTTGTTGTTGTTGTCGTATATCATAGGAGATAGAAATAGACATGTATATGTGAATGAACAAGTCATATCATAATGTCATTTTAAGTCATGTGTATCATGTATCGTGAACTCAGAGATGGAAAGAAACTATATGATGGATAAGAGTTATGTCGTATAAGAATTATTGCAATGTAAGAACTGAGATCTTTTGTTACAGCGGCCTAGGTGATACTGGATCACTGATTGATAATCAGTACCTAATTTGGTATATTTGTTACTGTAATATAGCATGGGATGTGAATTGAGTACTTAGCGGCATATCATGGTTTAGCGCTATGGGATTGAGGCCAGAACCCGGATATGTACGAGCACTTATATGATAATAGAGAATAATATTATCTTATCCATTAATACAGTTTCTACAACTATTTTGAATGATGACTAAGACCAATAGAATACATCTTCAAGATATATAAAATAATTGTTCCATCGTGCTTGTTTATTTATTTATTTATCTATTTGTTTACTTATTTATGCTTGCTTACATGCCTCATTTTATATACTTATGACCAACACTAATATGAATATAATCACGCATATTGATACTCTTGTATTATAATAGTACACCCTTTTCTTTTCTTTATGTGTTATTTGTTGGATTTAATCCCTTGGATTCTTAATCCAAGTTTTGAGGAAGTGAAAGGAAAGCCTACACTAGTCGAATATTCATACTTCGTTGATCGAGTCAAACGTTAGTAAGAGGTGAATGTATTATCCCAATCGTATATGTACTATTCATATATCATTTTGTCAAGCACTATCCCTTCTTTTTATTCTTTTGTTGTATATATCTAAAATAGTATACCCTTTTCATGTAATCAATCTTATATTTTATAAATATAACTTCATTTTCTGACATGTTATTATTCATCAATTATAACAGTAATTACGGTTATTCTAAGATCTTTTGACTAATGGATTGTCTAATATTATTTTAAGTAGCGTTCTTCGTTTTGGGAAGCAGTTAAAAATGGGGGCATTACATGGATAAACCAGTTTTTCTTTATATTAATATGATTTGCAAATGTACTTATTAGTATTATTTCTTGTTTCCAACCCATCTCTTCGACTGGATTGCGAAAATTTTAAAATCTCGTGCATGCCAGTTATTTGTAGAGCTTGCCCACAGGTAGTCCACTTTGTTTTACAGAAGAGGTAAAAAACGGAGCATTATAGTTTACCAGGTTTTATAGTTAAAGAGTCCTTATAGACATCCTGATCTAACAAGTGGAGGGCCATTAGCCATCCAAAACCCTTAGGGTTTCTTGCAAACACGTTCTAAGAGGTGGAGTGCCACCACACTCTATCGGCCAATTTGCTAGGGCATAATTAAGCATTGTGATCTGACCAGTGAGTTAACAAGTAAACTCCTGCAGTTCAGCATGAATCACAGGGGCATTTGGATCCATCTATTTATTTTGCCTCATCAGTATTAGGTTCGTTCTCCTTTTGGTGTTGGTTCACCTGAGCTTTGGATGTATTCTTGCTATGTTTCAATTGTGTTTCCCATATGGATTCAAAAAATATCGACTAAATAATCAGATTAATTCAAGAATCAAACAAGAGTCTGGACTTCATTGAGACTTGAATCAAGAAGCAAGAGCATAGAAAATCACAATCTACAATGGAACTAGTAACAAATAAATCAAATACCAGAGAGTATTCATGGATGTAATAAGGTTGAACCGGAAGGATCTCCAAGTCTACAACAGCATATGAACGTCAATAGCTCGATAGTATTTTTATATTAAGATAAAATACAAATTGCTTAACAGCTCTCAATGATTTTTTTTTCCAATTTCTTTTATTATAGAGGAGTAGGATAATTATAAAATCATTAAATCGGTAAAATTACCATCACGATAACTCAAGTTTCCTTGTATGTATTGAGAAGAAAATTTTGATTAATGAGATATTGAGTTCCAGAGAATTTTGAATAGTAATCTTCGAAAAGGTTGAGTGATAAGATTGTGATATTGAAAAGCAGGATTGGATAATATCCAGATAGATCCTTATAGACCTGAATATGCTTGGAAACTATCTTCTTAATGGGCATCGCATTTTCAGAATCGGCCAAGTCATTTTTCGAGATAACACCCAAAAATGCTCAACAATATCCTCGAAATGCTCAACTCTTACCAAGCAGTATGGCTCAATTGGCAATTTAGGCAAGTAATCCACATAAATTCTTTATCCAGGAATTTTCTTATATTATTCTATCTTTTTGACTTGCATAATCCACTCCAAAGCATACAGTTAAAACCATGAATGCGAGAAAAATGTTACCTAAAAATTCACAATTCATTCAACCATGAGAATACCAAATCGCTATTCATCAGCATACTCGCTCCTCCGAATCATACTCTGACACTGAACATAACAGCGTAAAATAGAACCCTGAACATATCCAGTTCCTGAACATATCAAGTTCCTGAACACAGGAATTAACAAGAAGATGCAAACTCCTTAAAAGCCTTGTCACTTCTCAACACTAGCGGACAGACAAAATTCAAGTAAAAACAAGCTTAACAGTGAGAATATTAGCAAGATTGTAATGACTCCAAAATTAACGGATATAAAAGGTTTTGCTAACATTTTCTACTTTTGTTCAGGTGAATCTCACACACGAAATGGCAAGCTGGGGAAGGAAATAAAAATTTAATGCCAAGTTTCTGATCAAATAAAATCCCAGAAGATACAAGTTTGTTTTCAAAAGTCACAGCAAGGATTAAGAACCAGTAAGGCAACTTTAATGGAAGCAAGTAAAAAGATTTCTATGCTGCTGTAGTCTCAGTCGCAGCGGTGACTGGGGCTACTGGGGTTTCTGTTGCGGCAGCTGCCGGGGTCTCAGCTGCCAATGCTGGGGTCTCAGCTGCTGCTGCCTCAAATGTTTGTCCTTCCACGAGTTCCGGGACATCATCATCATCCTCTTGGGTGGCTGCACCAGCACCAGCACCAGCACCAGGCACCTGCCTCTGGAACTGCTCTGCTAGCTTCTTCAGATTGTCCAAGTTATCAGGGCCTGAACAAAGAAATTACTAGTTCAATATCCAGGCCACAAGTCGTCATAATATATAATATATGACTAAGATATAAAACTATGTTACATCTACCATATAGTCACTATACATAAGACAACAACAACAATTAAACCTTTCATCCCAAGTACTTGGGTTAGGCTAGTCACTACACACTATACATAAGACATCACATAAAATATACAAGAAAGTACGTTACATCTAACATATTATCACTATACTATTATATCTCAGTTACATGATATATAACTAAGATATAGAAGTATGTTACATCTAACATATAGTCACTATACATAAGACATCTCAAAAAATGTATCACTAGTTGAGCAATTTTGGCTTCCTTTAGTTGGACATCCAAAGCCAATGGGCATTTTTCTCTCCATCGCATCCAGTAGTTAAAATGTTGTAAAGGAAACTGCACATATTTTCCCATCCCTCCTACACATGCATGCACATAAAAGGAAGAAAAATTTTTGAAACTTCCAATGATGCAAAAGTAAACAAGTCAGCTCCCTTCACACTTCAGTAGTAAACACCAAATTTAAAAAAAAAAAATTAAAAAAAAAAAAATCTCTCCTTCCTAGCACCAGAGGTTCAAATTTTAGCCAAACATAAAACTGCAATTTCTTATTAAGTCAATCTATTTGAAAACCTGCACCTTTCACATATTCTAAAGCATAATTTCCTCATGACACACGCAACTGTTTTTCTAAAACTTTATAACAAATTCAGGCACAGAAATGGTCAGCTGTGCAGCCTGTGCTCTAAATCGAACTTTGAAAAACATGGAAAAACATCAAAAAATGAGGCTTACAACAGATTATAACAGATAAAGATATAGGAAAACAGTATGATGCCATTAAAGGAAATGCTAGCAACATAAAACACATAAGAAAGAACATACCCAGTTGATTCAGTATGCTAGGCAACACATCCTGAAGTCCTGTCACCAAAACGATTTCATAAATGTGAGTAGCACTTTATAAACAAAACATATATGCACATATATTGAGGAAAGTCCTTTTGGAGATCACAACAAGAAGTTATGGTCTGATCCGGATCAGACTACCATGAAAATAATGAGAAAGGACATGATAAATAAGTCAAAACATTGCTAAAGTTTAATTGAGAAAAAAAGATTGCAATTAGCACAAAGATGTATAAAATAAAAAATTCACGATGATTTTAACAAACAGGTCAGAATCTTCTCTAGTATTCCTTTATACTATTTTATGATGTGAGAAAGAAGAGTACTTTTTGTCTGAGGAGAACCGCTAACAACCCAAGTATTTGCCGCTATAGATGCTTGCACTGCAGGAAGGGGGAAACCCAGACGTAAGTAAGATAAAACAAACACAGATTATACTGTATTAAGTGATTTGTTTCGCTTTACATAACTGATGCAACATTCACCTTTTGGGTTTGAAAACTGTATCACAAAATCATCTTTGAAAATGTTGACCTCTTCGATAGCAGGGATAGAATTAACTCCTATTCTTTTCAAAGTGCTCTGAAGCCTTTTGTCATCAGTTGTAGTTGTCTTATGCACTGCCTTCTTCTTCCTGGTAAAGCACAAGCTAAAATTAGATTTCAAAAAACCAATTTTTTTTAATTGTCTACTAAGAAAACGCTGATTCTTTATCCAAGAAAAGTAAACTGTTGCATCATCAACAGCATATGCGCTAGCATATTGACATTCACAATAGCCTTCAATTCTAGGTAGAAAAATTACTAATTTTATTGAGCCCAATAACTTCTAACCCAGTTGTTTAGATACAGTAGCCTTGACACCATTGGGAAAAAAAAAGGGTTGACTGTTTGATCTGATCTACACTCGATAGCAATTTCTCTCCAAAAACAAAAAGAAGCGACTTTTCCATTGAGCCTAAAAAGATAACAAACAAATTTACAATGGGAAGTAGATCGACGAACACTACATAATTCACACGAATCTATTGATTTTAGATACTGAGCTCTCAATAATCTTAAATAAATCGATTCTACACTCGGCGATTCGAAGTATTTATCTGTTAAGAGTATAACCTGCGCATGCTGCCCTTTCCACCAGTGCGAACTGCACTAGCCATCTTCTTCAGCTTCTCCCTATCCATCTTCTGCATTAAAACGCATAATAAAGTCAAACATCTGATGTTTCTTTTACTCGTAAACTCATAATCATTCAAACTGAAAAAGATGAGAGCTGACAAGTAATAAGATCTTGAAACGCCATAAATCAAGCTACAGTGAAATAAAAATCCCAATTTTGAATAAAAAGATAAATGATAAGATTCCTAGAGAGAGAGAAAGAAGATACCTGATCGGGTTCTGGCGCTTCGCGCTCTGTTTCGCCTCTGCCACCGGCGACTTCTGCACTCGCCGCCGCCTAAGGACTAGGGTTAGGGTTTAGGTTTCGAAGGGAAGCGAGATTGAGAAAGAAAAGGGGATAAGAGTAGATATAGTGATTCTCTCTCCGGTCGGGTGGAGGCCTAGTTAAACGGGTTTCTGACCCGAACTACAAACGGGTCAAAGAGGACTTTATAAAGGGAACTAAAGGGGCACAACTTTTTTCCTAGTGAGCCCAGTTAATAACTTCCAAAAATATCAAGTTTACCCTCTAAAAAATTTTCCATTTTACCATTTCTCCTTCTCCCGCTCCGTTCCCGTTTGGACTGACAGTCCAGACAGGGCCTCTCCTGTTCGGACTGAAAGTCCGAACGGGACAGTCCAGACAGGGCCTCTCCTGTTCGGACTGAAAGTCTGAACGGGCCAGGCCCGTTCGGACTCTCAGTCCGAACAGGAAGGCCTTGTTCGGACTGACAGTCCGAACAGGTCTCTCATGTTCGGACTGTCAGTCCGGACAGGGGTTTGACCCGATCTGCTACTCCGGACACCTCACCCACTGTATTTATGTAATAAACTGATATATCATTAGTTTATCCAATTTAACGTCACTTTACGGACTTATATTAACAACTAATTATACATTATTAAAAAAATATAGTGAAGGAAGCAAAATGATACAATGATACACTGATACACCGACACAATGATTCACTAATACAACGATACAATAATATATGGATAAACTGATTCATCGATACGCCGATATAATGATACACTGCTACACCGATATACCGATACAATGATACACTGATACATCGATATACCGATACAATGATATACTAATACACTGATACAATGATACAATGATACTCCTGATACACAAATGCAATGATACTCCTGATACACCGATATAACGATACAATGATACACTTATACACCAATATAATGATACAACGATACAATAACTGATACAATGATATAGTGAAGATTATAAATAAGGTCCCCTACGTATAAAACAAATAAGATCACATACAAATTAAAGAAATAAGATCAAATACAAACGTAGTGTATATATTCCTCGAACAAAAAGCAAATAATAGGGTTCATTACAAACAAAAACCATATATTCTACAAATTCTTCAAAATGTTTGAAAAAAATAATTACACCGGCCACTTGAAGTTCCTTACAACATCCATATCAATACACAACTAATATAATCTAATCACTGTCTCCTTGTCTTCCTCGGAGATTGACGTCTGCTTCTGGTTTGAAACATAAATGTCGTATCGGGTGCAGCAGGAGTGGATTGATCTTGTTTTTGTTTCTCTGCTTGCTTTTCTGGTGGTTCTTCTGATTGGTTCTTCTGTACATATAAGTATGAACTTACAAAGTAAAATTTTCTACAAATATCTTTTTTTGTCTATTTTTTTTTGCTGCAAGATAGTATAATAATAAATTTTAAAGACACTAAAATCGTTTTTTGCAACTTAATCAACCATTAGGACAATACCATCAAACTTCATAATTAACTAATAAATTTTAATACTAACGTTCATGATTATAAAAAATAACTAAATTTCGCATATTTTACAATTGGAATTACAATATTAAATTTTCTTAATAATTATAATCTAAATATTAAAAATTAAAATTAACAAAAAAATGCTACAACTAAACTTGCTACCTCATCCCCTCTTCCTCCTTCCAAACCCAACAAAATCACCAAATCTTAATATTTGAAGAGTTGTTTAATCCAAAAATAATAAAAATTAAATTTTAAAATAAATATTACTAAATTTGGAAAACTTACTTAGTAATGCCGGGAAGGCGGCGGCGGAAGAAGATCGGCGGCGGCCTGCAGCGGCATGAGAGAGAGTAGCAGGGGTTTAGGAATGAGAGAGAAAGAGAGAGAGAGGGAGATTTGGAAGGAGAAATGATGAGAGAATAAGGATGGAGAAGATGAGTGGAAGTGGGAGAGGATGAGTGGAAGTTTGGGTTAGGGTTTGGAGGAGAAATGAGGAGAGAAGAGGGAGAGAAGATATAGGGGGGAGGGCATTTTGGGAATACAATATGTGTTCACTAAGAAATTTTCCTTTTTAGCAAAAACTTACTGGGCTCACTAGGAAATACTAGGAAATCTGGGCTCATAAGGAAAAAAGTTGTGCCCCTTTAGAAGTTCCCCTTTATAAACCAGCTCACAGCGATTTCGGCCAAGTTAATTTGGCAATGTAGGCCTAGTTTGAACGATTTACTTGCATACATACCCTAATTTTTAAAAGATAAAGTTTAATAATTTTTATTTAGACAGAAAAAATATATAAAGTTGGGCAAAATTCACTTAGACTCTGCTTGGTTTGATAGAAAATAAAATAAAGAAAAAGAAATGGAAAGGGGAAGTGTTTATGACCAAAATTGTACAACAAGGTTCGTAGAAACAATTTTAATGCCAAACAGATAATCGTATTCGAGATGAATCTTGAGTTAAGTCGGATCTCAAAAACTAGCCTCTGATTTGAGAGAATTTGGACAAATTGCCCGCAGAAAAATTATTAGATAATAGATAATAATAAATTGAGAGGCATGTTGCAATGATTTTATGAGGTTCAACCGAGACAGGTCTTGGGACTACATCCTTGGTGCAAAATTAGTCATTCGACGTGAGTTTATTAGAGAATAATAGGATTATCAATCTCTTCATGCTGCTCTCTATTTTTGCTCTCTCAAGTTTACAAGTTTCAATTTCTCTTGAATTAATAAAGAATTGTACCCCTCCTTCGTGGAGTATGGGTATATTTATAGTAGAGGATCTGTGAAAGTACAAGTCTCACAATATGTAACGATTCTAATCTTTAAACCATTATATCAGTTTATTTTGTGTCATATATATCAGCTCGGGAGTCCGAATACTAATACGGGCAGATTCTGAGTAAATTAATTATATCTTTCTTTCTATATTTTATCTATTTTTGTATATAATTACATATACTCGCGTATGTTTTAAATGTGTTTTTATAGGAAATAAAGGATTTCCAAAGAAAAAAAAAAGACAAAGGAGCAATTTTGCGATATATGAGTAAAGGAAGTTCACAACAGTGGAGATCCATGTGCAGCAGCGTCAACTTCAAAAGCAATTTTGACAAAAATAAAGCTGAATTAGGAAAATCTGTGTAGAAGAAATGTATAGAGATTGGAATTGTTTTCGAAATGCCACCAAGAACAGCTCAATCCTAGTTCGTATGCAAAAGTTATGGTTGATTTACTAAAGTGATATAGAATGGAAGATCCGATCTAGCTGGCTACGGATTTGGTAAACTTAATTTCGGATTTTTGACCTGAAAATTAGCATTTTGAGTCATCTAATTTCAACTATTAGTTCCTAATAACTATAGATTGGATTAGAATTATACATTTTGCGATTAGTTTGTATTAGATTAGGATTATATCTTTTGTTGCAAAGTTGGGAGTAAAAATAGGATTGTGTACGGATTATATGTACCACATGAATCCTTATAAATTGATATGTCTTTTATATTACTTTTTATACTATTTATTTATATTAATAAAATAGGATTTTGAGATCTGGAGAGAGACGACCACCATACCGAAACTTGATAGAGCTCAAGTCTCGCTTTTTGGTAAGTTTTGTGTAGGAAATATTTTAATTGCTTTCATAGTTTAGATTTAATCGCATTCATAGTTAGGATTTATTTGTTTTCTAGATTAGAATTTTACTTGTTTTATAGGAAAAATTAGATTTTTAATAACTCTCATACATAAAAATATCAATTTGATTAATAGAAACATGAACAGCTAACTTTTTTTAGTTCTACGATGTAAATGAAGCTAGGAATCAATGTAATATAATTTCTATTTATCTTCTTCCTAAAAGAACTAAAAACATGATGTTTCTATGATAAATTAAAAGAAAATAATTTGTAGATATAAGATTTTGATAGGTTATGTTTAAACTTTCTTTTGATTGACAGCATATACTTGGTTAGGGTTTGGAATTATTGATTTTGGTTTTATTCATAGAAATCTCTATTGATATAATTTGCTCTTATAAAAAGTCACAAACTTTGATAAATTACACTTGCACACTACTTGATAATTCATGCTTGGGTGATTTGAATAAAAGTTAAATTAAAATGGTCATCTTTTTTTATATAATCATAATGGTTTATGTTAGAAAGATAGGAGCTTGATAATAAAAAGAGTACTCAGTTGTGAACTAATGGAATCTATATCCTAAACTAATTTTAGAATAACTAAAAAACTATCTAGAATCTCATAGTTAACTTGCTAGAATAAAAAAATTAGTGAGTTTGCAAAATACCTTAAATCTCTATGCGATGACTTGCAAAGTGATACAACTACACTGTGCGCCTATAGTAAATTTATCATGTCATGTATCATTTCTAAGTAAGAATAATATGTACAAATAATAATAAGAATAACTAAACATGTATGCATATATATATCACTGGTCAAGTGATATATGCACGAATATGATATATATATATATACATAAGTTATAACAGGTCTGAACTCACCTTATACATGGGATAACAAGAGTGATTTGATATGTGTATATGTGTGTCATACATAAGTCAAGTGGAACATGCACGGATAAAAAATATATACTTATGTTTTAGTAGTTTATTGGACGGTCATATTTCTAGATCTTATTTGACTAGTGTAAAATAGAATTAGAAGTTAATATTTAGTACAGTTATGTAAAATTTAATTATCTTTCCAATTAATCTTAAATAAGGTTAATTGGAGTTCTAGAAAGAAACATATGGTTGTTTTACAATGGACATACTACTACTATTATAGACCTGGTACAACTGAAACTTCCAAATTATTTCTTATTATAAATTTAGAGTTTAAGATCTTAATTAATCTTAAATAATTCAATTAGCTTTCTAACAAAATTTAAATAAGCTCAATTGGTATTTTAGAACAAAAGTTATAGCCAATTTACCATGGGCTTGCTCTGGTGAGCTGTTGACCTGGTACAAGAGCCATAGCTGAACTTCTAAGTTATTTTGATATAGGTAAATGGCTGAATTAGGCTCCACTGTAGTCGGATAATTTGTAACTTATTGAATCATCTTTTTTATGGTATTTGAATGAGATCAATCGGGTTTAAGATGCAAAAGTTATGGTAGTTATAAAATAGACTAGTGCACATGTATGCGTAGTAATATGATATGTGCATATGTGACATGCACGGTATGATACATACTATGAAACTCAAGATAAATGTAAGTTGAAGCATGTACAATCTATAAATTTGCTTAAAACCACTTTTGATATCATGTATGAGGAAATTATATCAATAAAAAAGTTAAAGGATTTGATAGTGTATTATTGCCTCTAGTTGAACCCGAAGCGAAAATGAACTGATATTGATGCATCTGCTTCTCAAAAGAGGAGAAATTTTTCAAGAATTATCCTAAGGGACAAGGGTAGGAGCTGGAGAAGGTTTTCTCACGTTTGAAGTTTAGAGTTGATTTAAAGATGCGAAACTCAAGAACAAGATCATGTGACTATTTTGTAGATTTTTCAGTCCACCCTCAGGCTAAATATTTAGCGATTTATTGAAGAAAAATGAGAGGGAATTAGGGTTTAAGATTTTAATTAGGGAATTTGGGAATTAAAATAAATATAAAAATGAGACTAAGAAGCGGGATTATTTTCAAATTTTTCTGAATTGATTTTGGGGTTCAAATAGCTGGTGGAAAAAGTACTTACTCTACCTTGTTAAAAATCCATAAACTTTACCATAATTACAAGTTTGTCATTAGGTCAACTTCTATTCAAATTTTGACAAGGATAGTTGCTGGCTTCTGGAAATAAATTTGGAGTTGGTGGAAGGTTAAAATTAGAATTCTTGATCTAATTTAATTATTTTAATAGGGATTTGTCTGAAAATTGGCCGATTCGCAATAATTTAAAAAGTATAAAAAAAAATCTAAAATAATAAGATAAGATGTCTCCGCTCTACGAAATTTGAATTTGAAGACTAGATTGAAAGTGCAACTCAATTTACACAGTATCCGCTCGAATTATATCTTGACTTTCGAGCTGATACAGATGATACGGGATAAACCGATATAGGAGTTTAACAATTAGGGTCATTATGTTTTACCCACTTAATAAAAAAAATTTCATTCTCAAAATTTAAAACAAGAACAGAAAATAACAATAAGGTTGATGATGAAATTTTAATGGTTTATTGGTCCACATATCTCTTAAATACTCGGATAAATAGAGGAAGTGAACATAATCTACAGTATAACTATATTTTAATTGGATTTTTTTTAATGCATTAACAGGTCTTATGCTACCTTGTATCCCATGTGATCCCAGATATTGTCATTTTAAGGTACTTATATATAATTATTTGATAAAATATGTCATCGGTATTTGAGCAATTTCCTAACAATAAAAGTATAAGCATATGTTGCTCATAGAAGACAAGGATGGAATCAGGATTGATAATAAATGATACTATATAGAACAAGATAAAAAAAACAAGGAAATGTTAATGGATATTTCTTGTAAGTATATGGCAGAGTAGTAAAGTCACGGTCAATTGATAAAAATAATGGCTACTCTGAAACCACACTGTGATGCTCCAAATCACATAGGTGGGTCCGAGTATGTTCCAATAATAGGTAGGATGTTACTGGCGGAAATTCTCAATATCGGAGTGTATGAGGCCTTTTTCTTTTCATATAATCATAGGCAAGAGATAGAGAAGTGTGAATACAGGAAATAAATCACAGATATGAATTTATCTGTCACAATATCATAGGAAAAAATATAGCAATATCCAAAAACAGATATATAAAAATGATAAGTAATACGTATACTAAAAAGATTGCCAAGTAGAATCATGTACAGTATCGGGACTGAATACATACAAAAATATCCAGATACTATGAATAGAATTAAAAAGTAAGATACATATGCATGTACAGCCCAAAATGATAAATACATAAAAAAATAAAAAATTTACAAGGACTGGCTACTACCACTCGGCCTACTCCTGAAAATGTTGATTTTTAATAAGTGGGACCTCCTCCTGTGCTATCACTGTCTCGGCTGGTTGATCTGAGATGTGAATCCCAGAGGGTCAAAACCCAAATAAGAATACAAACCCTAGATTGTGCAATTATGTAGGAATCATATAAGAATGTGTATAGGCATGTTACTAAGAAACAATATAAAAGAGGTATACATATAAATATTAAAGTATGCTAAACATAACATGAATCATGACGTACATGGCATTATAGTATAATATGATCAAGTAATAAGGTGTGCCAAATATAGCAAGAACCATGTAGTACATAGTATGCATAATATAATATGAATCATGCAGTACGTGGTACATGCAGTATGATGTGATTAAGAAATAAGATATGCCAAATATAATAAGAATCATGTGGTACATAATATGTATAATATAACATGAATTATGATGCAAGTGGTATATATAGTATAACATGATCAAACTATATAATTAAGCAACATGGTATGCAAAATATAATATGAATCATGTATTACATGGTATACATAATATGACATGATCAGGCAAAAAGATGCACTCTCTATTCTATTAATTTAGAACTGAATTATGGGAGTATTCACATATTCTAAGAATGTACCATAGATATTCGGTACCATGGCCCTAACTCCCCATCACATGCTGGATTGCTGCTAGGCGAACATGATATCTAGTGCATACTTGGGGTCACATACTCAAACACCGATCTCTAAACAAGTCAGTAATGCCGCTAAGCAAACAAATAAACCAATAATGCAAGTACACAGATTGCATCTTAAGCAAGACAAGAAACACTCACAATACATATTTCACTCCACCATTCATTTCTCCTATACCCAGAATGCAGTAAATGCTAAATATCAATGTGACATATGCAATAAGGATATATGCATAATAGCCAGGTGAAAATGAAAAGACATGTATATCAGCAATAGTAAGGATAAAAGTAATACTAGCAGGTACAAAAGTTACAGGAAAAGAGTAATAGTGGCCGGTACAAGAGTTACATATATATTCACATGCGACATGTATTATTTACAAGCAAAAATAACATATTATAACAAGCATAACTAAACATGTATGTATATCATATCACTAATCAAGTGGTATATGCAAGAATATGATATGTATGCCTAAACATGAACTATCACAGATCTGGACTCTTCTTATATAGAGGATAATAAGAGTGATTTGATATATGTACATGTATGTCATATCATAAGTCAAATAGAACATGCACGGACATAATATATATGCTATTGTTGCTGCAGTTCAGTGAACAATTACATTTTCGGGTCTTATTTGACTAGCATAAAATAGAATTAGAACCTAAGATTTTGTACAATTATAGAAAATTAATTTGTTTTTTTCCATTGAATCTTATATGAAGTTGATTGGAATTCTAAAAAAAAGTTATGGTTGTTTTACTATGGATATGTTACTACTGCTGTGGACCTGGTATAGACGAGACTTTCAGATTATTTTTACCATAAATTTAGAGTATAAGATCGTAATCAATCGTAAATAATTCAAATAACTTTCTAGCGAAACTTGAATATTCAATTAGAATTCTAAAATAAATGTTATAGCCAATTTACCATAGGCTTGCTCTAGTGAGCTGCTGACTTGGTAAAGCAGCCATAGCTGAATTTCTAGATTATTTTTGAGTAGACAAATGGTTGAATTGGCTCCGTTTTAGTTGGATAATTGTATCTTAGTGAATTATCTTTCTAATAGCACTGGAATGAGATCAATAGGGTTTAAAATGTAAAATTTATGGCAATTTTAAGATGGACTATTACATATATCTGCCTAATGATGTAATATATGCACATGTAGCATGTACGGTGTGATACATACCATAAAACTCAAGATAAATGCAAGTTAGAACTTGTATAATCTATAAATTTACTTAATATCACTTCTGACATCATATATGAGGAAATTATATTAATAAAATATAAGTTTAAAGAATTTGACAGTGTATTCTTACCTCTAGTTGGACACGAATCTGAAATGAACCAATATTGATGCAATCGCTCTTCAAAAGTTAAGAAAATTTCCAAGAATTACCCTAAGAGACAAGGGTAGGAGCTAAAAAAAAAGGTTTTTCCATGTTAGTGGAGAAGTTTAGAGTTGATTTGAAAATGCTAAACTCAAGAAAAAACTTAGGTGAGTATTTTGTGGATTTATAAGTCCACTCTCGGACTGAATATTTAATGATTTATTTGAAGAAAATAAATAGAGAATAAGGGTTCGAGGTCCAAAGAGAAAATAAAGATAAGAACGATATGAAGAAGCTGGATTGTTTTCAGATTTTTCTGAATTTTTTTCGAGGGTCAAATAGCTAATGGAATGTGCTTATTTTGTTTTGCTAAAGATGCATAAACTTCACCTTAATTATAAGTTTGTCATTGGGTCAACATCTATTCAAATTTGGACAAGGATAGTTGTTGGCTTCTGGAGATAAAATTTAAGTTGGTGGATGATTCAAATTGGAAATCTTGATTTAATTTGATTATTTTAATCGAGTATTTACCCAAAAATCAGTCGATCCATAATAATTCAAGAAAAACATAAAAAATCCAAAATAATAAGATAAGTGGTCGCCGCTCTGCGGAATTTAAAATTTAAGATTAGATTAAAAGATATAACTCAATTAACTTAGTATCCGCTCGTATCAGTATTCGAACTTCCAAACTGATATAGATGATACAGAATAAAATGATACAAGAGCTTAAGGATTAGAATTGTTATATTCTACTCACCTAAAAAATTCGGTCCTCAAGATTTAAATCTAGAACAATAAATAACAATAAGATAGATGGTGAAATTTTAATAGTTTAATAATAAGTTTAAATCCTAGAGTGGTTCATGTGTCCCTTGAATACTAGGGTAAGCAGAGAAAGTGAACATAATCTATAAGTATAGCTTTGTTTAATTGGACTTTTAACAGGTCCTATGCCACCTTGTATCCCCATGTGATCCCAAATATTGTCATTTTGGGGCTCTTATATATAACTATTCAATAAAATATGCCATCGGTATCGGGACAAATATGATAATCAGTGACAATTTCCAAACAATAAAGTTACAAGCATATGTTGCTCATAGAAAACAAGGACGAAATCATGATCAGGAACAAAGAATATGATATAGAATAAGATAAAAAATAAGGAAATATTAATGGATATTACTTGATGTATGTGGCAGAATTCTAAAGTCAAGAGTCAAATGATAAAAAAAAAACTGCTCTGATACCACTCTGTAACGCCCTAATTATACAGGTGGGCCCGAATATATATTCTAATAATAGGTAGGTTGTCATGGACGGGCACGCTTAATATCAGAGTGCACGAGACCACTTTTTTCTTTTCATATAATTGCAGGTAAGAGATATGGAAGCGAATACAGGATATAAAGCACATGTCTAAATATATATGTTACAACATCACAGGCTAGGTATAAATATAGCATATCCAAAAATAGGTATGAAAATGATAAGTAATGTGTAAAGGTTACTCAAGTAGAGTCATGTACAGTTTAAGGACTAAATACATAAAAAATATAAAGATATTATGGACAGAACTAGGAAGTAAGATATATATGCACATTCAAGCAAAACTAAAAAATACAAAAAAAGATAAAAATCCTATAAGGAGCTAGCTACTGGCATTCGACTTACTTCTGAAATTGTGGATCCTTGATGAGTGGGTCCTCATCCTATGCTATCACTGTCCCAGCTGGTTGACCTAGGGTGTATATCCAAGGGGTCAGAACCCAAATAAAAATACAAACCAAAATTTGTGCAACTTGAACAAAGCCATATAAAGATACGTATGGCCATGCTAGTAAGAAACAATATTGTTTGCTATAAAATTGAATTTTATTGAAACTCAAAAAGAATTACAATAAGAATGGTTTCTAGTTTACAGAAGATAAGGAAATAATTCCTCTTTATTTAAGCTTGGGCTTCTCTTATAGTCGTGGAGGATGATCTTGCACTCCATTGACAATCCGAGTGCGAACTCTTGTGTTGGCAATTTTCGCAAAGCTCTTGAATGAAAAGAACTCTGGTTCTCTTGCACAAATGCTTAAAGTGGAGATAATTCAACCTCTTTCTCAGCCCAGAAGAGCTTTTGAGGCTTTTAAATTAGTGTAACTATCCAATTAATAGCCTATTTAATTAAGGATTAATTTTCTACTTTTAATCAATTGGATTCATAACTACAATTTTAATCCGTTGGATTTTGTAACTGAAATGTGGATCTCAGCTTTAGATCTACATTTTAGTTGTCTGTAGCTTGCATGTCATGCTCAGACCTGAGTTTAGGTGTCATAAAGATAATTTTTGCCTCCTAAAGTTTTAAAGTTAAAACGCGGCCCTTGGAATTTGTGTTTTAGATATATCTAACTCTAAACATGAGCTCAAAACATGACCCTATATTTCAAAATGTTTGAAATGCGGGTTAGCCTCGCGTTTGTGTAAAATAGTAAAATGCGACTTTAAGAGGCTCTCGTTTAGAGTTAAATAGAAGCAACCTTAATTTTTTAAGGTTTTGAAATCAAAACGCGACTTTGTGGGGCTCACATTTAATTTTCACTAGGTCTCAAAATATAAACTCTTTTCTTTAGCCTTCTTGGCTTAAAAACACGGGTCTCTCTCTAGATGATGATGATCCGTTTTTTATCTTCTTGGCTAGTTTGAAACTCTGTTTTTTATCTTCTTTAGCATTTCACTAGGTCTTGTAGTTTCTATACTCCTAACGATCACATTTTCCTATATTTGGATAGATTTCTTGTCTCTTGATATTATAAGATTAAAATGCAACCCTCAGAGGTCTGTGTTTTTCTGTATTTGGGGAGAAATTTCACCTCTTGAGGTTATTAAAGTAAAATACGATACTCAAGGATTCGCATTTTTTTGTATTTGAAGAGATGCTTTATCTCTTATTGTTATTAAAGCCAAACACGACCTTAAGTGGTCTGCATTTTAACTTTATAAGTTTCTTGTATCTGAAGAACATGAAACCCATAGATAAACCATGTTTCTTATTTGCAGACTCAATTCAGACTTTTGATGATAGTTCATATTATGAGAGTATAAGTGGTTTCGTCAGATCATGGGACGACATGTATTTCTACCAAACATGGAGAATCTTACCCCTTCATTTACCTCCATTCCATTTCAATACCCAGGCCAATGAATTGGCATTTAACAAAAGCACAAGATGGAGTACCATTAGGTGGATTTAGCTCTAACGGTGCATATCCCCTTACTACCAAAAAATACATTTCAAGACTATTACCGAGGTCATGGAAAAAGAAATTTTTCCTAGGTGAAGCTTTTCGGACTGCCAACACATTTCTCCAACAATTCGTAAATGTAAATGGAGACTTCCCTTACCAAGACTTCCTACCATTAGGATGGGTTCACTCTTCTCCAAAAGGTTGATGGGCGCTAATAACTGTTTTTTTTTTTATACAACTTTCTAAGATTATTTGATAGAGATACGGATTTATCGTGCCATCAGGGTTGTGCAGTATGGAATCCCAACAGTCGTTTCCATTTCTTTTGTCTTCTTGAACTTTATAACTAGGATACCAGTATGTTCTTCACTTCTTGTGGTGAGTTGGGGCTCGCACTTCACGAAATGTATGAAGTTTCAGGACTACCTATAGGAGAAATCCCTTTTAAAGAGTACAACCCTACCGAAGAAGAGTTGCTTTTGCGAAAGACTCAGAAGACACTAATTTATGATATGTATTGGAATGCGCTCTGCCACTACCACATTTGTGCCCAGATGACTAGATTAAGGAACAATGGTGTAAAGCAGAAAGCTTGGATAGATTACTTGTTCACCAACCCAGATCAAGACAATTCTGATTTCTCTCGTCTTCCTGTCATTTCTGAAAAGGAGATAGAGGAAAGAATATCCTATTTTGGGACTAATGCATATGTTACAAAATTTGATGATGATGTTTTCAAAGCTGGTACTTCATTTGTCAGTTTTTATTGTTAAGTCAAATATGGGCTGTCGAACTTATTGACAAGCTTCTTAATGTTATGGCTCAAACGCTGCGTGGCTCCTACAACTTCAAAGAAAGTTTTGTCAGTCCGAGTTGTTTACTTAGCAGTCTTACTTGCACATGGGCATCCTCTCAGCTTACTTCCAGCCATGATTTGTGAAATAAAAATGGGTTAATAATATTGAAAAATTTTGTAAGGGTAAGACAGTTCAAGTTAAGGATGGATCCAAAGGACATAAGACTCCCAATTCTCAAATAGAACTACCATGCACATATCTCATGGCTAGGTTTGTTCTGCTTTGCCCAACACTGATGACTCCAATTCATTTTGAGATTGATCTTAGTTCACTCATAGTTCAGTACTATGAGAGATCACAATGGCAAGGTCAGTAGATGGCTTTCATTTAAAAACATCTCCAGCAATATAGTAATTATTATCTCTATAAATGCTTTCCTTATTTCCTGAATTCTGATTATGGTGAAGAATTTATGTAATTGCTAAGCACGGACAACTTTATGACTTTATCTCCTAGGTGTTTTTGGTGGCTGATGAGTATCCATCCTGGTTATTTGGTACTTCATTTGGAGAACATTTGCTACATAGAATCATATTATCCTAACCGTTTCTCCCGCCAACTCGGATATGATCAGTTGTATGTTGGGAATCCAAACACATCCATCAGATTTTAAGGCAATTTATTTGTGGGGGCTTGAGCTTCGTATCAATTTATAGTAGGCGACACTAAACCTAGATTCAATTTGCCTTAGAAGACTCCAAATTTTTATACTTCTTTTGATTTTTATAATTGGTACTCCATTGCACGTTCTGTCCCTCCTCACTTTAATGTGAACAACTATAATACTCCAAATTTCAAGCTATCTGTACCTCTCTTTTGAGTCTAGTCGTGCTAAATAGATCCATCGAAGTTAATTTTAATCACCGAAATAACTTTTAGTGGACATAATTTTAAATCCATAACTCCAAATAATATTTGGTTTTCTCAATAATTAGTTTTCTAATATTTAGAAATTTTTAAAATTTTCCTTCCTAGGCCGAAAAATACTTCCAAAATTGATAATTTAATATTATTAAAATTATCTTCATAATTACTTTGAAATTTTGGTTCATTTATTCTGGACATCGAAATGACAAATGGATAATTTTATAATACTCCTCTTCTTGAGCACTACGCCTTGCATTAAATTGGTAGCATTGGAGAACATTATATAGAACTAAAATTAATATATTATTAAATAAATATATAAAATAAATTATTTGGTTTACTGGGTTTTATGGTGAACGAGAAAGAAGGGGTGATTGGACTCTTGAGGTGGTGGCCTCCCTAAGGACCAATTAGGTACGGACGGGTAGGTTAAGAAGATAAAACAAAAGGACTAATAATAATAATAATAATAATTTCCCAACTCTCATCTCTTCTTCTCTACTCTCGGCTAGAACTAGGCAGGAGAGAAAAAAAGGTGAGAGAAAAAGAAACAAAGGAAGGAAAAATAAAAGAAAGAGAAAGAAAAAGAAAAAAGAAAATCAAACCAAATCGAGAATTCAAACCGAGACAAGTAACAGTGCTATTTTTCATTCGTTATTTAGTTTTTATATTTGTGTACATAATTTATTTTGCAAAAAAAGATGCTTGGTTCACATTTTGAGTTATTGATTGATATTGAGAACTGAACCAGAATAGTGAGTCAATTTTGATATTTATAAATATTGTGATATTTACTTATATTTTTATTTTAAAAAAATTACGTAGGTAACAATAAATTTTCTCCCATGCAAAAATAGTTTTGCATGAGCTTGCTAACAGTTCTTGAGAATATGCATTTTGTGAATATGTAACATTTTTTGCATGGGCTTGCTATAAAAAAAAGAAAGAGTGAAGCAGCAGAAAAAGAAGAACAACAAGAAGAAGAAGCAATGACTGAAAGAGAGAAAAAGAGAGGAGAGGGTTTTGGTGGATTGCGGAGAGGAAAATAAATAAATAATAATAATAATTGCAAGGCTTGATGGGCTGGGCCGAGAGAAGAGAAAGAAAAAAAAGAAAAAGGAAAAAAAAGGAAAAGGGGGAACTGGGCCTGGCCCAGCCAAATAAAGGAAAACAAAATATAGGAAAAAAGGGACAATGGGCTTGGATTAGGCTAGGTCGGATGGAAAGAAAAAACAAAAAGAATAAAAAGATAAAAAAAATTATACATCTGGGCTTGGGCCGAAAAAGAAAAGAAAAAAGAAGAAAAAGAATAGGGACATGGGCTTGGATTCAATTGGAAATAATTGATGGATTGGGAATAAATAAATAAATAAATAAATAATTAAAATAATACATTAATATTAATAAAATAAATAAACAATTGATGGATTGGACTTGAACTTTAAATGAAAATTTATCAAAAGAAAAATATATAAATATATATGATTGAACCTGGAAATAAAACAAGTCCATAAGTTTGGGCGTAGAAATAATCCAGTATTATTACATGGTGCACATGATTCACAATTTTGGCTATTGATTGGTATTGAGAATTGAGTCAGATTATTATATCAAATTTGATAATATATACTGTGATATAATTGTGCACTAATATTATTAAGATGACACAGATATCTAATTGATCATGCTATAATGCTATAAATCATGTGCCATGATATTACAAGCCATGTGCTGTCATGGAGATGTAAGCATGTTAACATGAATTGAAAAATAATTGAAGAAATGAAAAGAAAAATAAGCAAACAAATAAAAAATAAAATAAATATGTTATGATGTTTATAAGTCATGTGCATAATGTATTATGAATGCAGGGATGGGAGGAACTATATGATGGATAATATGATGCATGACATGTAAAAGTGTATTATATAATACTTTCATTATTGATACAGTTTATGTAATACATGACACATAATTCATGGTATATATATATACACTTGAATCCAATACATGATATGTTTACATGAATTAATTGAATACTTGATGCAAGATGAGCATGATCATTCAGAGGAACATGATAATAAGTTTCTTGTATCCTACTTACATGACATGAAGTATCTTTGTGATGCGTGTATACATGACCTTGCATCTTGATTTCTGAATTCTAATTTTTCGTGATAAGGATTTGTACACAGTTGGACTTGATAAGCAATGTGTTCCCTTTAATTCATGTATATCGTGTACTATTGACATTAGGATTAGAAAAACTACATGATTGATAAAACTTGTATTGTATAAGGAACTTGTTGGCCAACTTATTGATTGAGGCTGGGATTCTTTTACTGCAACGACTTGGGTGATTACTGAATCACCAATTGATAATTGATATCCAGAGCAGTATGTCCGTTACTGTAATATTGAGGCCGGGTTCTAGGTATGTATGTGCACTTGTACAGTACGGAAATTAGATTATTATGTCTAGCGGCATGTCATAGTTCAGCGCCATAAATATTGAGACCGGGTCCTGGGTATGTATGAGCATTTGTATAATACAATAAATTGTGCATTATCTTATCCATCACTTAGTTTCAAATATTAATAAGAACTTGACATAGACTTGACACTTTTACAAGACATTTGCCTACTATTTACAAATGACATGCATAGTCTTGTTATATTTTTCATTATTCACGTGACATTGTTAACACTACCGTAAATTACTTGCATTTTATTCATTCAGTAAAGGATATCTCCACTGAAAGTATTTTATTCATTTACATACTTTAATATCTACTACTGCAATAGTACACATATATTTTTATTATATTACTTGCTGAGTTTAATCCCTTAGGCTTCAAACCCTAAATTGCAGATAAAATGCAGATACTAGTATCTAGTTTAGAGTCAGACAATGTGGCAGATGGAGTTCTGTGTCAGGAATATAGGCAGGTTGGACATGCTCTTAGTCGCATGATATATGTGTCATTGCCCTGCCTAATATGCTTCAAGAGGTAGAGCCCGACCAGACTGATCTAGACATATAAAGATTAGTGGAGGCAATTCGCAGTAGACACCCTTTTCGCTTTATTCCACCTTTACCCTGGACGCTAGTCCTTAGTGGATTCAGGCATTATGTTATCACTAGGCTTGGACTGAGTTCACGTCAGCATCAATCCAGGAGGTCACCTATCATCCATGTTTATCGCTAACGAGTCGGTAGATTGACACCAGAATTAGATTCTTCTTTACTTACTACATCTTTCTATATTTGTTAAGTTGATATATACCCTATCCACCAGGCCATTTTGTTTTATTAGTAGGCCGTTATCGTAAATAATAGATTACATTTTTTGTCTGGGCACTATTTCACTATTTTGTATTTATATTCAAAGCAGTGTGCCATTTTATGTAATTAACTTTTTGTATAAATGAAATATTTTCAGTTTCAGACGTGTTATTTATTCATCTGATTATGCTAGTAATTACAGTTATTCTAAGATTCTGTGACTGTTGGAAAACGTAGTGCAAATTTTAAGTAACGTTTTCCATTTTGGAAAGCAGCTGAAAAACGAGGGTGTTACCGGGTGGTATCAGAGTGTAGGTTTAGGTGGAAGACCATATAACTACTGCCACATAAGAACATGTTTGTGATTCATTCTTAATAATTGTTCCTTATTTTTTGATATCTTTCTGATCTAGTATCGTCTATATCCTGCCATATCATATTTGTTTGAAATATCTATCTTTGGAATTCCATTCTTGATTTCTTTTTGTCCATTGCGGAATAATATCGATCCAATTTTCGACTAATATATTCCTTAGTGACTAATGATAGAGAATTTTATGCCAACTTGCTAAGTATAAATAAAAAGGGATATGATATTATCCTAAATATGAAATAGTTGAGTATTCCATGTGGTGATAGAATGCAGAAAAAGAAGAGTAATATTTTAGATTCTTGATCATTCAGACTTTGAGTTTATTGGTAAAAGTCAATCTTTAGAATTAGCAGAATCTAATATGTTCCTAAGAAGAGGCGTTTTGGAAGAAATAGAAGTAGGAAAATAAATAATCTGAGTAGTATCATAATTTTTAGATATATTTTCTGAAGAAATACTTAGTCTACTACTAGTGAGGACAGTAAAATTTACTATTGATATTATTCCTAGAACTGATGCAGTTTGTTTGTCATCTTATCGAATGGACATTGCAAAATTAAAGAAATTTAAGAAGCAAATAGATGAGCTATTTAAGTTGGATTTTGTGAGGCTTCATGTTTCACCTTGTAGAGTTACAATATTATTAATAGGAAAAAAGGATGAGAGTTAAAAATTGTGTGTGGATTATAGATCTTTAAATGCAGTAATAATCAAGAATAAATACCCATTAGTGAGGATAACTGATTTGTTTGATCAACTGAAGAAGCAAAAGTATTCTTGAGAATAGATCTTCATTAGGGATCCTGTAAAGTAAAATTCCGAACATAAAATATATCAAAAATTGCATTTAGAACCAGACATGGTCACTACAAATAATTGGTGATATCATTTCCAGTGACTAATGCTCCAACAGTATTTATGAAATTGATGAACCATATTTTACTCAGTATCTAGATAAAATTTATGGTGGTATTTATTGATTATATATTAATCTACTCCAAGAATAGAGAAGAACATACTAAGCATTTGTAAAAGAAAAAGTTTTGCAGACTCTTAAAGAGAAGAAACTATATGGAAAATTGAACAAATGTAAAATTTGATTGGATAAATTCATTTTTTAGTCATAGATTTTAGCGACGGTATATCAGCCGACCCTAAGGAGATATGAGTTATAATGGATTGGCATGTGCCAAAATCAATATTGAAAATTCAGAGTTTTCTAGGACATCAGGTATTATTGAACATTTGTATACAACCTAACATGACTGTACCACTTTAAACAAACATTCTAGATAGGGAGTGGAATGTCTCTAGAGGAAACATGTGACGAGGAATTTGAAGAATTGAAATGAAGGTTAATAACAACGCCAGTGCCACCCATTTCCAGATAACCTTGGATGCGTGAAGGTTTATAGTGATGTTTTAAGTCAGGGATTATAGTGTGTTGATACAGAATGGAAGAATGATTGAATTTGGAACTTGCCCTTAAGCTTTCTAAGAAAAAAAATTAATATTATGCTTGTATTTTTCTTGAAGATTAGGGACACATAAATGTTGATGAATTACAATAATTAATATTGATAGACTTGGCAGAGTAAACATAGTTGGTGAGATTAACTAGTCAAATGATTAAGAGATAAAGAACAACATATAGAAGAATAAGGGTAAAAATATAAAAAGATTTTAGAAAGCTGAGAATTTTGTAGAATTGGTTAAGTTGAAGGTAGAGGAGAAGAAATTGATAATGAACTATAAATAAAGAAGACATTTTATCAAATCAGAACATGACATTATATCTTTTTACTCAAATTAAGTTTATATTTCCAAATGATTGTAATATTCCATTACTTTTTGTTGATAATTCTTATTTGACATTTTGTATTTTTCATCTGAATATTATTATAATATGATTCATGTCCTGGGCATTTTGTGCATTACAAGTCTTATTGAGTCAGCGAGACAATTGTGCAGATATATTCTCTAGTGCCAGCAATTACAGTCGCTTGATAAGATCGTTGTGTGTAATTAAATTTTGTAACCAGTAATGAAATCATTTCTTATCTTATATCCCTACCATTCATAATTTTATTACATTGGTATTGTAATAGTACAGTTTCATTCTCTCTTCTAGAGTCCATTACAATATGTAATAGGACCTTGGGAATGGATTCTAAAAAAATAAAAAAATAAAAAATATTTATCACATGTATCTTACCCATTACTTAATCAGGATAGCATGACACTCCAAATTGGTAGCAACTATTCTTGATTAAACTCTATCTTACATTTGTATTCCTTCACCCAAATAAAATTTCGAGAACAAATTAGAAAGTTTACCTACCCATTATCATTCCTTCCAAAAACGGAAGTTTGTAATATATTTCATGTATCATAGTAGAGAAAGAACTTAGGAAAAAGTAGAGAGTAGTAGATCTATAAAAAATGGATTTGAGATCTGGCCTAAAATATGGTTAGTGACCTGTATCAATTATTAACCGTTGGAAGAATGTTTTGAAAAATCAAGCAATGCCATTAGTTCTTGTTTTGGGGATGCATAATTACTAAAAGGTTCCACTTGGGAACTAGGAAAAGGGCATCTGATAGGGTGCCCTTGCCTTTCTCATGATCAAGTATGCCAATTGAATTTCGAGAACGAAATTCTTTTGTTAGTGGATAAGATTTAATACCCCAAATTTTGAGTTATCTGTACTGCTCTTTTGAGTTAGTCGTGCTGAATAAATCCACCGAATTTAATTTTGGATACCGAAATAACATTCAGTGGACATAACTTTAAATCCGTAACTTCAAATGATATTCAGTCTTCGCAATAATTAGTTATCTAATATTTAGAAAATGTAAAAATTTTCCTTACGACGCCCAAAAATACTTCCAAAATTACTAATTTTATAATATTGAAATTATCTTTATAATTATTTCAGAATTTTGATTCATTTATTCTGAATATCGAAATTATAAACTTATAATTTTATAACACTCATCTCATTGAGCACTATGCCTTACATTAAATTGGTAGTATTTGGGGAATATTATATGGAACCGAAATTAATATATTATTAAATAAACATATAAAATAAATTATTTAGTTTATTGGGCTTTAAGGTGAACCGAGAGAGGGGGTGATTGGGCTCTTGGGGTGGTGGCCTTCCTAAGGACCAATTAGGTTCAGAGGGGTAGGTTAAGAAGATGAAACCAAAGAAATAATAATAATAATAATAATTTCCCCACTCTCCCTCTCTTCTTCTCTGCTCTCGGCCAGGCAGGAGGAAAAAAAAAGGTGAGAGAAAAAGAAACAAAGGAAGGAAAAAAAAAAAAGAAAGAGAAAGAAGAAAGAAAATCAAACCTAACCGAGAATTAGAACCGAGCATTCAGGATCAAGCTGAGACAAGTAACACTACTTTTTTTCATTCGTTTCTTTATTTAGTTTTTACATTTATGCATGTAATTTATTTTGCAAAAAAAAAAAACTTGGTTCACATTTTGAATTATTGATTGATATTGAGAATTGAACCAAAATAGTAGGTTAATTTTGATATTTATAAATATTGTGATATTTACTTATATTTTTATTTAAAAAAATTACGTGGCTAACATTAAATTTGCTCCCATGCAAAAATAGTTTTGCATGGGCTTGCTAACAGTTTTTGTGAATATTCATTTTTGTGAGTATGCAACAGTTTTTGCATGGGTTTGCTATAAAAAAGAAAGAAAGAGTGAAGCAGAAGAAGAAGAAGTGACTAAAACAGATAAAGAGAGAGAGAGGAGAGGGTTTTGGTGGATTGGGCCAGAGAGGAAAAAGGAAAAAATTAAATAAATAATAATAATAATTGCAAGGCTTGATACACTGGGCTGAGAGAAGAGAAAGAAAAAGAAAAAAGAAAAAAGAGGATCTGGGCCTGGCTCTGCCTAGCAAAGGAAAAGAAAATAAAAGGAAGAAAAAGGGACAGTGGGCTTGGATTGGGCTGGGCCGGATGGTAAAAAAACAAAAAGAAGAAAAAGAAAAAAAATTATACATCTGGACTTTGGCCGGAAAAGGAAAGAAAAAGAGAGAAAAAAAAATATGGACCTAGGCTTGGATTCAATTGGAAAATTGATGGATTGGAAAAAATAATAAATAAATAAATAAAAATAATGCTATAATATTAATAAAATAAATAAAAAATTGATGGATTGGGCTTGAACTTTAAATAAATATTTATCAAAAGAAAATTATATAAATATATATGATTGATCCCGTAAATGAAACAAGTCTATAACTTTGGGCTTAAAAATAATGCAGTATTTTTCCATAGTGCACTTGGTTCACAAATTGGGTTATTGATTAGTATTGAGATCTGAGTCGGATTATTGAATCAAATTTGATAATATATACTGTGATATAATTATGTAGTAATATTATTAAGATGATATGGATATCTAGTTGATCATGCTATGATACTACAAATCATGTGCAATGATATTACAAGTCATGTGCAGTCGTGGAGATGTAAGCATGTTACCATGAATTGAAAAATAATTGAAGAAATGAAAAGAAAAATAAGCAAACAAATATAAAATAAAATAAATAATGTTATAATATTTATAAGTCATGTGGATTATGTATTATGAACGCAAGAGTGGGAGGAAGTATATGATGGATAACATGATGTGTGACGTGTAAAAATATATTATATGATAATTGCATGATTAATACAGTTTATGTGATACATGGCACGTAATTCATGATATATAACACTTGAATCCAATAATGATATGTTTACATGAATTAATTGAATACTTGATACACATGAGCATGATCATTCATGATAACATGATAATAAGTTTCTTGTATTGTGATTACATGACATGAAGTATCCTTGTGATGCATGTGTACATAACCTTAAATCTTGATTTCTGAATTCTTGTTTTTGTGACAAGAAATTGTACACAGTTTGACTTGACTAGCCACGTGTTCCCATTAATTCATGTATATCGTGTATTATTAATATTAGGATTGAAAAACTGTATGATAGATAAGAACTGTATTGTATAAGAAATTTGTTGGCCAACTTATTGATTGAGGCCAGGATTATTTTACTGCAACGGCTTGGGTGATTACTGGATCACCAATTGATAATTGATACCCAGAGTGGTATATCCGTTACTGTAATACAATATGTAAATTGGATTATTATGCCTAGCGGCATGTCATGGTTCAACACCATGAATATTGAGGCTGGGTCCCGGATATGTACGGGCACTTGTACAGTACAAAAAATGGATTGTTATGCTTAGCGGCATGTCATGGTTCAGCGTCATGAATATTGAGGTCGGGTCCCAGGTATATACGGGCACTCATACAATATGAAAAATTGCACATTATTTTATCCATCATTTAGTTTCAAATGCTAATAAGGACTTGACATAGACTTGACACTTTTACAAGAAATTTTCCTGCTATTTACAAATGAGATGCATAGTCTTACTTGTTCTATTTTTCATTATTCACGTGACATTGTTATCACTACCGCAAATTACTACCATTTTATTCATTCATTAAATGATATCTCCAATGAAAGCATTTTATTCAATTACATACTATAATCTCTAGTACTCTAATAATACACATATCTTTTCCTTGTGTTACTTGCTGGGTTTAATCACTTAGGCTTCAAACTCTAAATTGCAAATAAAATACAGAAACCAGTATCTAGTTCAGAGTCAGGTAATGGGGTAGATGGAGTTCTATGTCAGGAATATGGGCAGGTTGGACATATCCCTAGTCAGCATGATATATGTGTCATTACCCAGCCTGATATGCTTCAAGAGGTAGAGCCCGACCAGACCGATCTAGACATACAGAGATTAGTAGAGGCAATTCGCAGCAGACATCCTGTTCACTTTATTCCACCTTTACCCTGGACGCTAATCCTTAATGGATCTAGGCGTTATGTTATCACTAGGCCTGAACCGGGTTCACGTCAGCATCAATCCGGGAGGTCACCTATCATCCATGTCTATCGCCGGCGATGTTCGTAGATTGACACCAGAATCAGATTCTTCTTTCCTTACTAGATCTTCTTATGTTTGTTACGTAGGCATATACCCTATCCACCAAGCCATTTTATTTTATTAGTAGGTCGTTATCATAAAGAATAGATAAAATTTTTTGTCTGGGCACTATTTCACTATTTTGTGTTCATATTCAAAACAGTGTGCCATTTTATGTAGTTAACTCTTTTTATAAATGAAATATTTTCAGTTTTAGACGTGTTATTTATTTCTCTGATTGTGAATTAATTACGGTTATTCGAAAATCCTGTGATTGTTGGGTAACGTAGTGCAAATTTTAAGTAGCATCCTCCGTTTTGGAAAGCATTTGAAAAACGGGGGCGTTACAACAACACTTGCCTCATGAATATAACAGCTTGATGTTTTCAGAAGAAAGAGGCAAGTAGCACATGACTTCTTGGGCTGGATGAATTTGATCATGGGGTAGATAGTGATGACGATGAGTAGAGGGAAGATACAAACATGGCAATAGCAGCACCAAAACAATAGAGGCACCAATTTCTACAGATTCTGCTCCTTCTTCTGCAAGTGGACCTGTAGTAGAGGGATCATCTTTAGGATTCCGGTCTCCTCATCGGAAGATTGTCATCAAGAGGAAAGGAAAGAAAAGGCCACGTGATCTACCTATCATCTTGGAGTCTATTTTAGCTAAAGTTGGGGCTACAATTTAAAGTATCATTTTTGAAACAATAGAGTAAGGACAACAAGATGAAGATGAGCCACGGTTGCATTCTCGTTCATCTAAGAAGCATTTCAATAAAGGCTCTGTGATCAGGATTGAGGAGGGTACTCAGGCAGCATCTGAGCTTCCTAATGAATCAACTACAGATACCACTTTTACCACTCCTATTGCTAGATCTTCATCTATTACTGAACCTCCCTCTGTAGACATGCAGATGGGTTGAGAGGAGTTGACCAAGACTACAACTACTAAAGAAACTGCAATCTCTGCTCCCCAACAATTCAAATGACTAATGTTGATGATGTCCAAGTTGTTAGGGAGACTCGTGGATCAGATTCTTCTCCAGTGATGGTGCCTACTTGCTTGGTTCCACAAATTAGTCCTACTACTGGTCCCCTTCATAATCGTAAATTTATGCTTGATTTTGTCTAAATTTTGTTTTCGCTTACCAAATCCATGACTTTATTTAATGGACTTGTAGAGGTAAGTATGGACACTTCTTCTAACTTGTCCAAGAAATTTGATTATTCAGATGGACATGATGATGATTATAGTGATAATTTTCATTCTTCGACACCTCCACCAGATCACAGCAATGACGGCCAAAGAAAGAGCTGAAATCCATGGCTTTGGGGAACCAAGTGTCCAACCTTCAAGTTCTTCACCAGTTAATGTGTTATATTAATTGCTTTATTTTATTCTAATCTCCTTTATTGTTTTCTGACTTCCTTTCTATTTTGATGTAGAATTGTTGTCTCCTACTCCAGCTTGCACGTGAAACTTCTCTAGCAATTATGCCACTTCCCATGACAATATTTGAAGTTCTTTCTACTAAAACTACTCCTTCATCTTGGGATGCGACACAAATTTCTATAATCTTGTTGAGTCTACTTCCTCATCTGTCCCCAATTATTGAAGCTACTGGGATTGCGTCTACTTCCATTGTTCCTCCACCAGAGCCAACGACTTCTTCAATGTCGTCAGTAGAGGACACAGAAGTTGACACTTTTGTCAATGATCTGCTTCAATATGCCATCAAGGACTTCTTCTCTTTCTTAAATCATTGCATAAATATAATCTTCAAAGGAAGGTCCTTTGCTTCTATTGCCAATCTCTTAAACAATTATATTATCAATATAGAAAGCATTGGTGGAGAGGAGAAAGCAGCCCCATATAAAACCATAGTGTCCAACTACAAAGTGACGCTAAAGCATTATCGAAAACTCATACCACTGACAAGTCTGAGATGATTGAAGTCACTTTTGGAAAATTGTTGGAGCAGTTTAGACTTCGGGAAGAAGTTTGGAGAAAGATGGATGCTCATCAGTGTAACACCCACTTTTTTTTTCACATCGTATTTTCAAATTTTACAATTTATTAAAAATAATGTTTTGTTTTAAAATATATTTTGATCATATAATACCCATCCTACACGCAAATCAAGTTATCTAATCAAGTAATCATGATTAAGAAAATTAGTAGGATTAATTAATTTAGATTTATTCTTATCTAATAATTAAGATATAAATCTATTTGGTTTTCTTTAACCAATTGGATTCTAGTTTAACTAGATATTAAACCTAAATAGAAACCCAATCCAAATTCTAATTGAGGTAATAAAATAGACTAGCCTAATTAATACAGGATTCAACTCTCATCCAATTAATTGGATGTAATTTAATTTGGTTCTTATACCTATTAGGATTCGAATTTAAATTTGGTTTCCATATCACGATTCCTATTTAAATTTGGGTTCCACAATTTTTGGGATTTCAACTTTAATTAGGATAGTGAATCCGATTAGAATTCATATTAGACTTTCCTACTATGAGTAGGAATATTAACCTTAATCTTCTATAAATAGGTTCCAACAAGCCCTCTTTTTCCAAACAAAAAAGTAAGAGAAGTAAAATATGGGAGAAAGAAGAGAAATAGATAAAGAAAGAGAAGAGGGTTTGATGAGTGTCATATATTGCATATTTATAGCCTTCATACTATCTATTTTATATTTAAATAATACTACTCGGGTATTTTTAGTTTGTTTTTCAGGTAATCTTATTCTTACAAGGAGATGGCATAAAATCATAGCCGGATTAGAAAACAAAGTCTAGAAAAGAGTTTAAAAGAGAGCAAAACTACAAGATTGAGATACTATATAGAGTCAAAATCCAACATAGTCAGGAGAATCAAGAGTACAAGATAAGAGACTCATTCAGGAGAAAAACCATTATTTATCTCTAAGGTTTTGCCATCAATTAGCTGCATTAGCCGCCAATTCACGGCAGAGTGGGCCTACCTTTGGGTGGAAATTTTGTGGGGACTTCGATATAATTTTTTAGTTTTTCAGTTGTATCAAAATTAGAGTTTGATTTCCAAGCCTATTTATTGACCGTATCCTTGTATTCTCTGATTTAATGTAGAGATTAATCATAGTGAGAGTAGGAGATAATTTGTGTTCCAATTTTATTAATAGAAATTGGGGTTTGCTGAAGGAGAGACAGACACCATACCGACTCCAGAGGTAACCTTTGGTGCGTATCAATTTTTCTTAGGTAAATCTCTTCTAATTGTTTTCTAATTTAAATTTATTTGCTTTCTAAATTAGATTTAATTGCTTTCATTAATAAAAATTTGATTTTGCTTATTAGAATTATGAGTAGCTAATTTAGCTTAGCTGTAGGATGTAGATGCAGGTAGGATCTACCATGTAATTGCTCTATAATATTTTCTTCTTAAATAAAATAAACAAAGATAAGATTATTAAATAAAAAGATTAAAATATAACAAATAGTAGATTAATACTTTGATAGGTTAAACTTGAGTTAAGTTTCTTGATAGCCTATACTTAGTTAGGGTTTGGAGTTGTTGGTTTTCATCTTTTTCATAGAATTATCTAACGATTTAGTCTACTTTTATGAAAAGTAGCTTTTTTGATGCATTATACTTGCACACCACTTGATAACACATGTTTAAGACACTTGAAATAAAGATTAAACTAAAAGATCATTTTTTTATGATAGAAGAAGATGATAGAAGTAAATATATGGTTGGAAACTAGTGGATTTTAGATCCTACGCTAATTAGATAATATCAATTTCAACTTAGAATGTTTGGTTAGTCTGTTAGAATAATAGGAATAGCAAGAATCGTAAAACCTCTGAGATCTCTGTGGGATGACATATTAGCGCTACAACCGACACTGTACGCTTACAGTTAAATTATCACATCAAAGTTTTAGCGTTGTTGCTGGGGAAGAACTGCAAGAACTGCCATTTGGCGGTAGGAGAGGTACGTCCTGACCCCAATTTTTCTCCAGTTTTGTGTTTTGGTTCTCTATCTCTATAAAAAAATTAAAAAAATAATAATTAGGAATAGTAGGAATCACATCTTTTATTTGATCATATCTCTTCCACCGTTTTATCTCCACCACACCTCACTTCTTGCATTAGCCTAGAAAATTCACGCATTCATTCACGGTCGCTGGTTCATGCCACATTGGACCCGTGATCAATTTGGTCCACTAGTGAGATCAAATTTGTTCATGGGAGATAAGATTGACCAACCGATCTCGATCTTTCAAGATCGATGTTACCCATTAATTACATCACTTCTATCATGCATCAAACTTCCACACACAGCAGGTAATCATTATGAATTAAAACCCCAGTACATTAGCATGCTTCCTAAATTCACTGGTTCTAATTCAGAGAATGCATATCTCTTTATCAGTGAATTTCAGGAAGTATGCGTAATGATAAATTGCAACACTTATCGGAGGATGCAATTAAACTCCACTTCATCTTGTTTGCTCTAAAGGATTGTCGGCAAAAAATTCTGGAAGACAAAGCAAATCCGCGGATTTAGAGTTGGAAATCCACAACTAAGTAGATCCACGAACTTAAAGATTGAGGTTCGCGACCCAGCGACGACAGAACAAGTTCGCGAATCTAAAACTGAGATTCGCGATACTACCCATAACTTTCGGGTAGGGATTTAATATAAAGTCACCCGACCCGAACAAGAGAGTCGCCACCTCGAATCGTGGAGTTAACTGTCAAACGAATGTAGCGGCATTACTTTGATCATAGGAGCAACCATCTAACGAATATGACGGCACTTCTTGAGTAGTGGGAGTTAATAGTTGAGCAAATAAGGCGGGACGTTACCCTAAAATCCCTATAAAAGGAGGGGGAGCGAAAGAGAACACACACAGACAAAGAGATAGAGGGATCATCATCTTCTTCTTGAATTACCCATTGTGATCAAGAGTCCAGAGCCTTTGTTTTCCCAGCCAACTGAGAGAGATTGTGCGGAGTGTCAATGGAGAGCAAGATCGTCCTCCACAGCTACATAGGAACCCAACTTTAAATGAAGAGGAAATCTATTTTCCTCATCTTCTGTAAACGGGAAACCGTTGGATTGTAATTTTTTATTGAAAAACTTCAATATAGTGTCATTTGTAATTTTTATGGCGAACAGAAGATTGGCGACTCCGCTGGGGACTACCATCATTTCTGGTGATCTGGTGGTAGCTCAATCTGACAACCTTCTAGTTGGCAGTATAGTCAATTCTCTCACTATTCAGGTTGACCAGAAAAGCTACGAAGAATTCCTTTCTTCAGGCTCTAAGAGCCCTACTTTCCTATGGGGATACCGTAAAGTCTCCAAGGGGTCAATCTCCAAGGAGGCTCCAATGGCAATAATTCAGCTGGAGAAGTCGGTAGACCAAACTGGTCTGAATTTCACCAACATTGGACTCTAAACCAGTTTCAACTGAGACTCCTGATCTCGCAAGCAAAGTAGACCAAGGTCCCCACTTCAATAAGGGGAAGCGATCACTGCCTACTCCACAAGGCTATGACGCGGAGAAGGTGATTCCTCTCACTCGTACAACGAGAAGGAATCTAAGAAGAAGTAAACTCGTGCCTTCCGCAGGACCATGCAACAAAAGGAAATCGCCAACTCATCACTGCAAGGACCTACTGTACAAGTATGGAGGCCAAAAGGCAAGGTTGATCAAGACGCGGAAGAATTTACTCACGTTTCCTACAGGAAGCAGAGTACGTCCACCCAAGTTATCTATGATTATGAACGTGGAGCATACATCCGCGTCTCTCGTGTCCCAGGGAGGAAGAATGATCACGTGATTGAAGAAGCTCACGGAACCCGCAAACCTCAAGTTTGCGGAAGACGGACGCCTATCTTTAAGGCTAAGACTGCGCCGCTCCCGAAGCTATCTTTCATAGGTGACATCGTACAAAGAAATCCAATGCAAGAGATCTTAGGGAACTCCTAAATAGAAAAAGGGAAGAATCTCACGCATCTCACGAATGACTGATCAATACAGTACTATCTCACTGTCATTGTTTAGCCCATACTAGATCCCCGGTGTTCCATCGATTATCGGCTCCATCAACATCTTCACCCCAACTGGTGAAGAGGAGGCGATGAAATGGGCTTGAGTTTTCTGAGCCCGAATACTCTAAAGTATCATCCAATATGATAAGCATCGGGGAAAAGAAGAAGAAAAAGAAGGCCGAGAAAGTCTTCGAAGGAGATATTTCTGACCCAGAACTCTCTTTGGGTTCGAAGGATCTGCTCAATGAAGAACGAGGATTTTTTCAAAACACTTGACTCAAAAGTGGGATGGCAGTCTTGTGGGAATCTCTTTCGATGAAAAAGACATGATCAAGTTCGTTATGGCTGAGTTGCAGACATCTGACTCACTTCTAGAAGACTCCACCTCTGCATACATGACACAAAACAACACCTCAGAGGAGTTCATGCGGAGAATGGATGAACAAGACAAGCATATCCAACAACAGCAGAATGCTATTAGCGAGCTCAAAGACATGCTACATGTTCTAATGGAATTGTAGAAGACTAGATTGAAGGATATGTCTTCGCACTCAAAGGCTGACAAGGGAAAGAAGACAGAAGAAGAAGGTCTTAACAACAATGAAAAAGAATCAGAATATCATGAGGATGACGGTGACCGTTCCGTGCATCAGGAAAGAAACACAAATGCTGTTTGGATGGAGAGCTTCCAAAATCAACTGAACGCTCTCATGCATAAGAGCGATTTACAAGAGTTAGGCGTGGTAAGGCCATATCCTATGGAATGGGAAAGTGTGCCATTTCAAACCATTGAAGCTCAAATCTTTTGATGGTAAAGGATCGCCAAACTAGCACATCTACTATTTTAATTCGCAGATTAGGCATTTAGCTGGAAACGACCCCATTATTATGCGGGTATTCATTAGTAGCTTAACAAGACTAGCTTTTGATTGGTTCCGGAGGCTAGAATCGGGAACCATCAATTCATGGAGCGATATGGAGAAAACGATTCTGACCAAATTCTATGAAGATGATATGGAGGTGTCAATGCCGGCGCTTCTAGCTACTAAACAAAGAAAAGGAGAGTTAGCCTGGGACTTCATCAAAAGATTTCAGAATGATTCTCTCATATGCCCGTATGGGATGGCAGAAAAGACCTTGGTAGAAACCTGTTGACATAATTTATCGACTAAGGTTCTGGCCAGGATGGGAGCAGTAAAATTCTCAACTTGGAAGGACCTTGCCCTGCAAGTTGAGGAGGCTGAAGAGATCGCACAAAAGCTCGAAGAAGAAGGAGGCAACGAAAAACAGAAGCGGAGTAGTGATAACAACCATAAGTCCCGATCTTGGGGATATAAGGGGAAGGAGACAATAGTAACGGATGCCCCGCAACCCGTAAAATCTTCTCAGAAGACCCCTCCTCAGACACGTATGCCTCAAAAGCAATACTCCTTTAAGGATGAGCATACGAAAACTATCTTCAACCTCCTCATGGGTAAGAAGATGCTAAAGCTGTCAGAGTCTAAATACCCAGAAGAAGTAGGGAGAGTTAATAATCCTAATTACTGTGTCTACCATAGGATCATTAACCACCCTACCAAAAACTGTTACATTCTAAAGGATAAAATTCAAGGCTTAGTGGATGCTAACGTCATCAAGCTCCAAGAGCACCAGAAGAAGGTGACCGCGAACATGGTAACTGTCAGGTTCAGCAAAGCGTCCAACTGGATAGAGTCAACAGTGTAAGATGGAGTGCAACCTATTCCTAGAGGCACGATACAGATCGTAAATTTTGATCCACACCAACAACAGAAGAAAGGACTGTTTCCCTTTGAAACTGATAGAGGGGAGATATTGTGGGTGCACCCAGATCTCCTAAATGATAAACAATGGACTTCCAGTTCATCTCGAAGAAAGCGAAAAGGGAAGGTCTTTACCTCCAATGTCGTTTCCGTGATTCCCGAAGACAACGGAGTCATTTCTGCTCTAACCGACTCGGAAGAAGAAATCAGAAATTCTTTGGTAGCTGACGCGGATCCTCCTCCCTCAGGGACCCGTTCAGGAAATGATTACTTGAAGTACTACGGTCAGGCAATGGATTCCCAACCGCCTCCAGAGAAAGTCAAACAGAAAGAGCTCAAGTTCGATAAGATGCTAAGGAAGAAAGGAAAAGAGCCTGCCGAGGATTTACGGAAGCCATTTCTGTTCGATATCCTGATGCAGCTGGCCAATATTCCTGCAAGTATAACCTTGTACGAACTCCTGAAGCTCTCTAAACCTACTAGAGAAGCTTTAAGAGAAGCTCTGCAAGATTCAGAGGTATTTCTAGAACAGATAACATAAATAATTGAGGAGGAGGAATCCCCATGCATGACATGTCACTAGGTCTCTAGTAAGAACGTCCCTTGCATCACTTTCTCTCCGGAAGATATGCAAGTCAGGAGCAATAAGCATCACCGCCTCTTGTATTATAAAGGGTACATAGGGTCTGCGGATATTGATCGTATTCAAGTTGATCCAGGCTCAGCCTTAAGTATCATGCCACGGAGGATGCTACGATACCTTGGGGTTTCGATGAATAGATTAGCAGCGACTAATACTACCATCTTCGAATTCAATGCTAACGGTAGCAAACCGTTGGGTAAAATAAAGCTTAAGTGCCAAATCACTGACCTGAAGACGGAAACCACGTGCTACGTGATAGATGCAGACACGTCATACAATCTGCTATTGGGAAGACCTTGGATCCATAGCAATTTCATTGTGCCCTTCATGTTACATCAATGCGTGAAGTATGTGGACAAAGATGGGAACGTAAGAACGTTGATCGCAGAGAAGCAACCCTTTAAAGGAGTTGAGACTTACTTTACTGATGCAATGCTGTATCAAGATGCATTCAGTGTTCCAGATCAGCCGGTTCCAAATGACTCTGATAGTGGCGAGGAGGCTGATACAGAATCAGGATTCGAAGATTCAGAATCTAAAAATGTAATTTTGGATGGTGAGCCCATTGTGATAAGCCTTGAAGGCCTTGATGTAAATAACACCTTTCACTCTGATGGTGAATGGGTGGTAAATGAAAATTTAGAATTTGCTTATTCTTCTGGTGTTGATTTTGAGCCTTCAAGCACTAGCACGGACGCATTCAGTGACTGTGCGAATGAAATATATTCTTTGACTTCCTTCCAAGCACCTATCCGATCATCCTTGCACGAATTACGTAATGATGCTGAGAGTGCTAACAAGCTCATCTTTGAGATTCCTCCCAAGGACGAAACCCAAAAAGCCATAGTATTCGGAAAAGCAAGTCACCGGAAAAAAATGAATGCTTAAATTCTGAGGAAGAATAGGGAAGTTCCGAGTTCTTCCATTACGGTCAAAACTCTCATAGATTAGTAAAGAAAATGGGATATAATCTGGCTGAAGGTAGGGGTTGAATTTCGAAAAAGGAAGAAGGACAATCCTTCAATCCTTTATCCCAAAAGGGAAAATGCCGAACTATTATCAAAGAACCGGCAGGGGGTTAGGATACCTCATCACACCCGAGGACTCTTCAAGTGGAAGAACCGAAGAAAGACAGTATGATCATTCGTCAAAATCGTCCTGCTGGGACTCAGATGTCAGTATAGGCTTGATTTTCCACGAAGTATCCGCTTCCGCGGTCCAAGAAGGTGAAGACTTAGAGGAAGCCTCGCTAATAAAAGATGACCCCTGGGCCAAGCATCTTAATGTGAAGTGGGAGATCTACTTTGAACAACGCGAGCCTCCTACTGAAGATAAAGTGATTCAAATAAATATGGGGGATGAAAGGAATCCTAAACCCATATTTATAAGTGAGAACCTATCCTCAGAGGAAAGAGAGGATTTGATGTCCCTCATTCGTAAATACTTAGACCCAAGTGTAGCGGTTCACAAATTGAATATCCGGCCAGATGCTAAGCCAGTAAAATAACAGCAATGAAGATTCCATCTAGAGATCGTGGAAGCTATTGAAGTTGAAATCAAGAAGTTGATTGAGTCAGACTTTATTCGCGAGAAACAACGCCCTGATTGGGTCGCGAATATAGTTCCCATAATCAAGAAAAATGGAAAGATCCGAATATGTATAGACTTTAGGGATCTGAATGAGGCCTGCCCTAAGGACGAATTCCCGTTACCGATCACAGATATTATGATTGATAATACTTGCGGGTATGAGCATATGACATTCATGGATGGATTTTCAGGGTATAATCAAATAAAGATGTACTCTAATGATGAGAAGCATACGTCCTTCAGAACACCGCTCGGGGTGTATTGCTACACAGTCATGCCTTTCGGCTTGAAGAACACAAGTGCTACATATCAACACGCCACGAACATAATATTCCAAATGTATCTCCGAAAGACAGTAGAGTGTTACGTAGACGACCTAGCAATTAAAAGCTAGCAATTAAAAGCAGAAATAAGGATGACCACCTGAAGGATTTGAAAATGGTGTTCGATCTTATGAGGAAACACTAGCGCAAGATGAATCCAACCAAGTATTTCCTGGGGGTTTCTAGTGGAAAATTCCTCGGCTTCGTCGTAACGTCGAAAGGAATTTATCTTGATCCAGATAAGGTCAAGGCTATCTAAGACCTGCCATCTCCCCATAACCTCAAAGAGTTAAGGGGACTGCAAGGTAGGCTGGCAGATGTGATATTTACTGCAAGCGCACAGTGTCGGTGTAGCGCTGTACAGGTCGTCCCATAAGAATCTAAGGTGTTTTTGCGTTCCTTACTCTTTCCTTAGTCTAACGGACTAACCAAAAATTCTAGTTTGAAGTTGAGTTAATCTAAATAGCCTAAGATTTAGAATCCACTAATTTCCAACCATGTTCTTACTTCTATTATCTTCTATCATAAAAATTTGATCTTTTTAGTTTAATTTTTATTTAAAGTGCTCTAAGTATGAGCTATTAAGTAGTGTGCAACTATAACTCATCAAAAATACTACTTTTCATAAAAACAAATTAAATTTTTAGATAATTCAATAAAAAAGATAAAATCAACAACTCCAAACCCTAACTAAGCATAGGCTATCAAGAAATAACATACTCACTTTGATATTGCGGAATCATGAACTCAATTTTGGATCGTCCATCTAAATCATTAGGTACCATAATCTCTTTTTTTTATAGTTCCTTCCAATCTTCAAGTATTATAGGCTTTTCATGCAAATTTTCTTCAAACCTGTCATCAAAATTCTCAAAAGAAAATACCATACTAGTGGACTTATCATTAGTCAAGTTATTATGAAGGGATAGAAATTCTTCTTCACAAATTTCTTCACAATTTCCATCAAAAGAATCAAATGATAATGTGTCACTAGTAAGCTCACCATGAGATAAATCATCAAGCAAAATATTTTATTTATCATCAGTTTCATCATAATTATTTTCACAATAGTCTAAAATAGATTGATCACAATGTTGAATTATAGACTCATCATGCACAAAATTATTTAACTCATTTTGAATCATATCTACTTCAAAAGATAACTGAAGTGGTTGCTCGTTGAAATAAGGTATCTTCAAACTATTACATGGTTGATCTCCAAAAAGTTTAGTTTGAGCAATCGCTTTGAGAAGATCTTCCATACAAGAGTCAATTTGAGAGGATGATTTTTGAGATGATGATTTTAGCAAAGCTTCCATATCTTCCTCTATTCTACGTCTTCGCTCCTCAGACCCATCATCGTAATTTTCCTTATTTTTCTCAAATGATTGCATGTCGAGATCATGAGGAAAATTTGAAGAATGATATGATGGATCCATGTACATATTTGATGACAAATATAAAGTGCTTGAAGGTAGATTCTCATGACATGCATACCTTACTTCTAATCTTTTTAATCTTTCATCTAACATGTTCAATTGAATATCTTGTTCATGATAAAATGTAGAACATGAAGATGAATAGCCCATAAAGAAAAGATTAGATGGAGAACTCTCTTGATATGGCTCTTGATTATATGCAAAATTAGAATTATTCATCCATTCATAATTGTAATTTTGTGTATAAGAAGCGCTCGTAGGTTCATTATATGTATTGTGAATTTGATTATTACCTAATCCTAGCGAACTTCCTATCCATGGACACTGATAATAATTATGATATGGATCACGACAATAATAGCAACCAGTTTGATTTTGAAACATTTTAATTTTTTTTTATTATTTATTGAAAAAGGTGGAGAGAGAGAGAGAGATGGAAAAGAAATAAAAACGATTGATTGTTTTTTTTTTGAATTTTATTACATAATCAGACAACCAAATCACAGAACAGGAGAAAATAGGAGATCAGAACGTACCTTATAGGCCGCCAATTGGCGATTTAAACCGCTGAATAGCAGCTTAACTAGAGAATTAGACTCTCTGATTTCTGCTGCTTAGTCATGAAGCTTTTCTGATCCTTTTTATCTTCCTGTATCTGTAATTTCTACTATTTGCACACTCAACACACAGTGTTAACCCGTAAAACGTTTGAAAAAGCAAAAAAAACACTGTCGATCCCCGGCAACGGCGCCAAAAACTTGATGTGATATTTACTGCAAGCGCACAGTGTCTATGTAGCGCTGTACAGGTCGTCCCACAAGGATCTAAGGTGTTTTTGCATTCCTTACTCTTTTCTTAGTCTAACGGACTAACCAAAAATTCTAGTTTGAAGTTGAGTTAATCTAAATAGCCTAGAATCTAGAATCCACTAATTTCCAACAATATTCTTACATCTATTATCTTCTTCTATTATAAAAATTTGATCTTTTTAATTTAATCTTTATTTAAAATGCTCTAAGTATGAGTTATCAAGTGGTGTGCAAGGATAACTCATCAAAGATACTACTTTTCATAAAAACAAATTAAATCTTTAGATAATTCAATGAAAAAGATAAAATCAACAACTCCAAACCCTAACTAAGCATAAGCTATCAAGAAACCTAATTCAAGTATAACCTATCAAAGTCCTAATCTTCGAGTTCTTGTATTTTAATCTTTTTTATAGAAAAATCATGTCTTTATCATTTTATTTAAGAAGAAAATACTTGAGAGCAATTACATGGTGGATCTTAGCTCATCTACAACCTAGAGCTAAACTAATTAGCTACACATGATTCTAAAAAGCAATAAAATCTAATCAAGAAAACAAATAAATCTATACTAGAAAGCAATTAAATCTATCTAAAAAGCAAATAAAGATTAGAAAGCAATGGCTTACCTCTGGAGCACGGTATTGTGGCCGCCACCCCTTCAGCAAAACCCTGATTTTATTAATGAAAGACGAGTACAAAATAAATCCTAATCTACATTAACTACTGCATAAAACCCTAGAATACAAGGATACGGCCAATATATAGGCTTTGGACAACCAAACCTAATTATAATACAATTTTGAGACTACACGATTACACCGAAGCAACAAGAGAAAATTACACGTGTGGATCCACCATTTCACCGCCAATTGGCGGCTAAAGCCGCTAATTCGCGGCCTAATTAGTGAGTTAATTTTTGATATTTCTTTGCCTCGAGTATTTTCTCCTTTGGCGTTTATTTGGATGACTTTATTGCACTTTCACGCTTTGAAGCATCGTGATTTCGTAATCTTGCCAATTTTAGAAACTTTTCGGACTTTGATTTCCTACTCCAACTCTGATCTCATGCCATCTCCTTGTATGAATCGGATTATCTGAAAAATACACTAAAAATACCCGAGTAGCATTATTTATATTCAAAAATAGGTAATATGAAGGCTATAAATATACAATATATGGCACTCATCACACCCCCACAACTATTTTTTGCTAGTCCTCGAGCAAAACCTAAACCTAAAAAGAAAAAGAAAAAAAATTTTAACTCACTTTCGCAGGAATCGAGATTGCACTTAACACGTGCAACAAGCCTTTAAACTCCTAGGTTGCCCTAGTGGACGAGTTATGTCTCGTGAGGGTTTACAGTGAATATACCCATAAAATTCAAGAAGAAAATAGATTAAGGAATAAAGAAAAGAAAAATAAGGATAACCGAAAATCAAGAAAAATAGAAATTTTATACAAAGGAACGAAAAGTCTTTTTTTATTATATGTTCATCAATTAATCTCACTAATATACAAACTCAAGAACGTATTTACATTATCAATTTTCAAATCGAGCGTCATATCAGATACACTTATCATTTTAATCAAAAATTTAAATCCTATCTTTCAATATCCACTGACAGATAATCTATTGGCTCCTATACATCTACGTGCACGTGTGATAGTCTATTTCGGTTTTGGACTCCAATTCTAACTCACGATTCATCTCCTCTCTCATAATAATTTTTTTTTCTCTTTTTTTTTCTCTTTTTTTTATAAGAATATTTCACCTTTCATGCGAATATTCACGGTTGCTTAGGGGCAACATAACCGTTTACTCAGTTCATACTCTTTTCTTTTTCTTTTTTTTAGAATATTTCACCTTTCATCCGAATATTTATGCTTACTTAGGCGCAAAATACCCGATTACTCAGATCATATTCTTTTTTTTTTTACTCTTGAGGCTATTGCCTTAATACCAGGCGCACCATATTATTTTATCACTCTCGAGGCTATTGCCTTAGGTTCACCCCATTATTTTATTCTCACTTTTTTTCTTTTTTTTTTAGAGAGAAGATTTACTCAATCGTTATCATTTTTGTCCATAACCTAATAAACTACTGTGAAGTGAAAAATAGATGTATACTTGTCTCAAAACTACTGTTGGCGGTATTTATTTTTCAGATTTTAATTTTTTTCATAAAATTCAAAGTGTATCATCCAATCTATTCTCCTATCCAATTTCAAATCTAAATTTGTTCCTTTATATGTAATTAGGTTGATCTATTGATAAAATACATAAATTTGTTGTTAAATTTATTTTTTTCAGTTTTTTTAAAATTTTTTTCAGTTAGTTACCCTAAAAACTACCCAAAATGTAAAATAAACAAACCTAAAAATCTAAATAAAATAAAATAAAATCCTAAAAATCCTAAAAAATAAAAATCTCCTAATCCACTCCCCCACACCTAAACTTATGTATGCCCTCATACACAAACCAAGTATGGTAAAATAAATAAGAGCTATAATACAAATATTATATACTTATTAGAAAATTCAAACGGTTACGACCTCTTGATCGCTTTCCACTCTCATAATGTGTCCTTTTATGTTTTGATATGGATGAACTTAGCCTTTTTGTAAGTTTTGCATTTAATCTCTCCATCTTGTTTTTTATTTTTCTCAATTTATTTCTACCTTTCTTTTTTTATTCAATAATAAAATTTTGAAGTTGGAAATCGTACCTTTAACGTTGATATTTGACCCACGAGCATCTTTCATAGCAGTAAGTGTTTTGGTTTTATCAACTTGTGAAATAACATACTCACTTTGATATTGCAGAATCATGAGCTCGATTTTGGATCGTCCATCTAAATCATTAGGTACCATAATCTCTTCTTTTTGTAGTTCCTTCCAATCTTCAAGTATTATAGGCTTGTCATGCAAATTTTTATCAAACCTGTCATCAAAATTCTCAAAAGAAAATACCATACTAGTGGACATATCATTAGTCAAGTTATTATGAAGAGATAAACATTCTTCTTCATAAATTTCTTCACAATTTCCATCAAAAGAATCAAATGATAATGTGTCACTAGCAAGCTCACCATGAGGTAAATCATCAAGCAAAATATTTTCTTTATCATCAGTTTCATCATGATTATTTTCACAATAGTTTAAAATAGATTGATCACAATGTTGAACTATAGACTCATCATGCACAAAATTATTTAACTCATTTTGAATCATATCTACTTTAAACGATGACTGAAGTGGTTACTCGTTGGAGTAAGATATGTTCAAACTATTAGATGGTTGATCTCCAAAAAGTTTAGTTTGAGCAATCGCTTTGAGAAGATCTTGCAACCAAGAGTCAATTTGAGAGGATGATTTTTGAGATGATGATTTTAGCAAAACTTCCATATCTTCCTCTATTCTACGTCTTCGCTCCTCAGACTTTTGATCGTAATTTTCCTTATTTTTCTCAAATGATTGCATCTCGAGATCATGAGGAAAATTTGAAGAATGATATGATGGATCCATGTACATATTTGATGACATATATGAAGTGCTTGAAGGTAGATTCTCATGACATGCATACCTTGCTTCTAATCTTTTTAATCTTTCATCTAACAAGATATCTTGCTCCAAAAAGTTCAATTGAATATCTTGTTCATGATTAAATGTAGAACATGAAGATGAATAGCCCATAAAAAAAGGATTAGATGGAGGACTCTCTTGGTATGGCTCTTGATTATATGCAAAATTAGAATTATTCATCCATTCATAATTGTAATTTTGTATATAAAAAGCGCTCGTAGATTCATTATATGTGTTGTGAATTTGATTATGACCTAATCCTAGCAAACTTCCTATCCATAGACACTGATAATAATTATGATATGAATCACGACAATGATAGCAACCAGTTTGATTTTAAAATATTTTTTTTAATTTTTTTTATTATTTATTGAAAAAGGTGGAGAGGGAGAGAGATGGAAAAGAAATAAAAACGATTGATTGTTTTTTTTTTTTGAATTTTGTTACATAACCAGAGAACCAAATCACAGAACAGGAGAAAATAGGAGATCAGAACGTACCTTATAGGCTGCCAATTGGCGGTCTAAACCACTGAATAGCGGCTCAACCAGAGAATTAGACTCTCTGATTTCTGCTGCTTAGTCATGAAACTCTTTTGATCCTTTTTATCTTTCTGTATCTGTAATTTCAGCTCTCTGCGCTCAACACACACTGTTAACCCGTAAAACGTTTGAAAAAGTAAGAAAAATACCGTCGATCCCCAGCAACGACGCCAAAAACTTGATGTGATAATTACTGCAAGCGCATAGTGTCGGTGTAGCGCTGTACAGGTCGTCCCCCAAGAATTTAAGGTGTTTTTCCGTTCCTTACTCTTTCCTTAGTCTAATGGACTAACTAAAGATTCTAGTTTGAAGTTGAATTAATCTAATAAGTTTAGGATCTAGAATCCACTAATTTCCAACCATGTTCTTACTTTTATTATCTTCTTCTATCATAAAAATTTGATCTTTTTAGTTTAATCTTTGTTTAAAGTGCTCTAAGTATGAGCTATCAAGTGGTGTGCAAGTATAACTCATCAAAAATACTACTTTTCATAAAAACAAATTAAATCTTTAGATAATTCAATGAAAAAGATAAAATCAACAACCCCAAACCCTAACTAAGCATAGGCTATCAAGAAACCTAATTCAAGTATAACCTATCAAAGTCCTAATCTTCGAATTCTTGTATTTTAATCTTTTATATAGAAAAATCATGTCTTTATTATTTTATTTAAGAAGAAAATACTAGAGAGTAATTATATGGTGGATCTTAGCTTAATCTACATCCTAGAGCTAAACTAATTAGCTACACATGATTCTAAAAAGCAATAAAATCTAATCTAGAAAAGAAATAAATCTATACTAGAAAACAATTAAATCTATCTAAAAAGCAAATAAAAATTAGAAAGCAAAGACTTACCTCTGGAGCACGGTATTGTGGCCGCCACCCCTTCAGCAAAACCCTGATTTTATTAATAAAAGACGAGTACAAAATAAATCATAATCTACATTAACTACTGCATAAAACCCTAGAATACAAGGATACGGCCAATATATAGGATTTGGAAAGCCAAACCTAATTCTAATATAATTGTCAAACTACAAGATTACAACGAAGCCACGGAAGAAAATTACACACGTGGGTCCACCAGTTCACCGCCAATTGCGGCTAAAACCGCTAATTAGCAGCCTAATTAGTGAATTAATTTTCGATATTTCTTCTCCTCGAGTATTTTCTCCTTAGGAGTTTATTTTGATGACTGTATTGCACTTTCACTCTCTGAAGCATCGTGATTTCGTAGTCTTGCCCAATTTAGAAACTTTTCGGACTTTGATTTCCTACTCCAACTCTGATTTCATGCCATCTCCTTGTATGAATCGGATTATCTGAAAAACACACTAAAAATACCCGAGTAGCATTATTTATATACAAAAATAGGTAATATGAAGGCTATAAATATGCAATATATGGCACTAATCACTCCTCCACACCTATCTTTTTCTAGTCCTCGAGCAAAATCTAAACCTAAAAAGAAAAAGGAAAAAATCCTAACTCACTTTCACAGAAATCGCGATTGCACTTAGCACGTGCAATAAGCTTTTAAACCCATAGGTTGCCCTAGTGGACGAGTTGTGTCTCGTGAGGGTTTGCAGTGAATATACTCGCAAAATTCAAGAAGAAAATAGATTAAGAAATAAAGAAAAGAAAAATAAAGATAATCGAAAATCAAGAAAAAAAGAAATTTTATACAAAGGAACGAAAAATCTTTTTTAATGATATGTTCATCAATTAATCTCACTTATATACAAACTCAAGAACGCATTTAGATTATTAATTTTCAAATCGAGCGTCATATTAGATACACTTATCATTTTAATCAAAAATTTAAATCCTATCTTTCAATATCCCTTGACAGATAATCCATTGGCTCCTATACATCTACGTGCACGTGCGATAATCTACTTCGGTTTTGGACTCCAATTCTAACTCATGATTCATCTCCTCTCTCATAATAATTTTTTTCTCTTTTTTTTATAAGAATATTTCACCTTTCATGCGAATATTCACGCTTGCTTAGACGCAACATACCCGATTACTCAGTTCATACTCTTTTCTTTTTCTTTTTTTAGAATATTTGACCTTTCATTCCAATATTTACGTTTACTTAGGCACAAAGTACCCGATTACTCAGATCATACTCTTTTTTTTCACTCTTGAGACTATTGTCTTAATACAAGGCGCACCCTATTATTTTATCACTCTCGAGGCTATTGCCTTAGGCTGACCCCATTATTTTATTCTCACTTTTTTTCTTTTTTTATTTAGAGAGATGACTTACTCAATCGTTATCATCTTTGTCCTTAACCTAATAAACTATTGTGAAGTGAAAAATAGATGTATACTTGCCTCAAAACTACTGTTAGCGGTATTTATTTTTCAGATTTTAATCTTTTTTATAAAATTCAAAGTATATCATTCAATCTACTCTCCTATCAAATTTCAAATCTAAATTGTCCCTTTATTTATAATTAGGTTGATCTATTTATAAAATACATAAGTTTGTTGTTAAAATTATTTTTTCCAGTTTTTTTTAAATTTTTTCATTTAGTTACACTAAAAACTACCCAAAATGTAAAATAAAAAAACTAAAAATCTAGAAAAAATAAAATAAAATCCTAAAAATCCTAAAAAATAAAAATCTCCTAATCCACTTTCTCACACCTAAACTTATATATGCCCTCATATACAAACTAAAATAAATAAGAGCTATAATACAAATATTATACACTTATTAGAAAATTCAAATGGTTACGACCTCTTGATCGCTTTTCACTCTCATAATGTATCCTTTTATGTTTTGATATGAATGAACTTAGCCTTTTTGTCAGTTTTGCATTTAATCTCTCCATCATGTTTTTTATTTTTCTCAATTTATTTCTACCTTTCTTTTTTTATTCAATAATAAAATTTTGAAGTTGGAAATCGTACCTTTATCGTCGATATTTGACCCACGAGCATCTTTCATAGTAGTAAGTATTTTGATTTTATCAACTTGTGAAATAGCATACTCACTTTGATATTGCAGAATCATGAGCTCGATTTTGGATCGTCCATCTAAATCATTAGGTACCATAATTTCTTCTTTTTATAGTTCCTTCCAATCTTCAAGTATTATAGGCTTGTCATGCAAATTTTCTTCAAACCTGTCATCAAAATTCTCAAAAGAAAATGCCATACTAGTGGACTTATCATTAGTCAAGTTATTATGAAGGGATAAAAATTTTTCTTTACAAATTTCTTCACAATTTCCATCAAAAGAATCAAATGATAATGTATCACTAGTAAGCTCACCATGAGATAAATCATCAACCAAAATATTTTCTTTATCATCAGTTTCATCATAATTATTTTCACAATAGTCTAAAATAGATTGATCACAATGTTGAATTATAGACTTATCATGCACAAAATTATTTAACTCATTTTGAATCATATCTACTTCAAAAGATGACTGAAGTGGTTGCTCGTTGGAGTAAGATATGTTCAAACTATTAGATAGTTGAGCTCCAAAAAGTTTAATTTGAGCAATCGCTTTGAGAAGATCTTCCATAAATGAGTCAATTTGAGAGCATGATTTTGAGATGATGATTTTAGCAAATCTTCCATATCTTCCTCTATTATACGTCTTCGTTCCTCAGACTCATGATCGTAATTTTCCTTATTTTTCTCAAATGATTGCATCTCGAGATCATGAGGAAAATTTGAAGAATGATATGATGGATCCATGTACATATTTGATGACATATATGAAGTGTTTGAAGGTAGATTCTAATGACATGCATACCTTACTTCTAATCTTTTTAATCTTTCATCTAATATGTTCAATTGAATATCTTGTTCATGATTAAATGTAGAACATGAAAATGAATAGCCCATAAAGAAAGGATTAGATGGAGAACTCTCTTGGTATGGCTCTTGATTATATGCAAAATTAGAATTACTCATCCATTCATAATTGTAATTTTGTGTATAAAAAGTGCTCGTAGGTTCATTATATGTGTTGTGAATTTGATTATGACCTAATCCTAGTGAACTTCCTATCCATGGATACCGATGATAATTATGATATGAATCACGACAATGATAGCAACCAGTTTGAGTTTGAAATATTTTTTTTAATTTTTTTATTATTTATTGAAAAAGGTGGAGAGGGAGAGAGATGGAAAAGAAATAAAAAAGATTGATTGTTTTTTTTTTGAATTTTGTTACATAACCAGAGAACCAAATCACAGGATAGGAGAAAATAGGAGATCAGAACGTACCTTATAGGCCGCCAATTGGCAGTTTAAACTGCTGAATAGCGGCTCAACCAGAGAATTAGACTCTCTGATTTCTGCTGCTTAGTCATGAAGCTTTTATGATCCTTTTTATCTTCCTGTATCTGTAAGTTCTGCTCTCTGCACACTCAACACACTGTTAACCCATAAAACGTTTGAAAAGCAAGAAAAACACCGTCGATCCCCGACAACTGCGCCAAAAACTTGATGTGATATTTACTGCAAGCGCACAGTGTCGGTGTAGCGCTGTACAGGTCGTCCCATATGGTGTTTTTGCGTTTCTTACTCTTTCCTTAGTCTAACGGACTAACTAAAGATTCTAGTTTGAAATTGAGTTAATCTAAATAGCCTAGAATCTAGAATCCACTAATTTCCAACCATGTTCTTACTTCTATTATCTTTTTCTATCATAAAAATTTGATCTTTTTAGTTTAATCTTTATTTAAAGTGTTCTAAATATGAACTATCAAGTAGTGTGTAAGTATAACTCATCAAAAATACTACTTTTCATAAAAACAAATTAAATCTTTAGATAATTAAATGAAAAAGATAAAATCAACAACCCCAAACCCTAACTAAGTATAGGCTATCAAGAAACCTAATTCAAGATAACCTATCAAAGTTCTAATATTCGAGTTCTTATATTTTAATCTTTTTTATAGAAAAATCATGTCTTTATTATTTTATTTTAGAAGAAAATACTAGAGAGCAATTACATGGTGGATCTTAGCTTCATCTACATCCTAAAGCTAAACTAATTAGCTACACATGATTCTAAAAAGCATGATGATAATCGGGGGCACGGACAAGTTATTTATTACCTCAGCAGAATGATGATCGGGGAAAAACACCGATATAATCTAGTGGAAAGGGAATATCTAGCTTTAGTGTTCGCAGTACAGAAAATACGACACTACTTAGTCAGACAAACCATTCACGTTGTATCCAAATTTAACCCCCTGAGAATACTAATGACTAAACCCGGATCGTTAAATTCAAGACTATTCAATTGGGCTATTCTGCTATCACAATATGATATACACTTTGTCCCGCAGAAGTTTGTTAAAGGATAGGCCGTGGCCGACTTCCTAACCGAACATCCAATCCCGACATCCTTGAAATTATACGAGCAAATCCCGGGAGAGCTAGAAGAATGGAACTCGATTCCAGAAAAAGATGACTCGCGAAAGCCTTCCGAGGCAAATACAGTATCAGAAGGTGTATGGCAGCTTTTCTTTGATGGTGCCTCCCGAATGGGATCCGAAAGAAAAATGACAGAGGGGGTAGGAGTTGTTTTTATCTCCCCTCACAACCACATCATTCCTCGAGCTTACTCATTAACAAGCTCGTGCTCTAACAATGTCGCGGAGTATAATGCCCTCCTAATTGTCTTAAAAATAGCTAAGCAATTGGGAGTCAAATATTTGAAGGCATATGGGGACTCTCAACTAGTCGTAAATCGAGTAAAACGGAAGTACGAGGTCAAACATGAAGACCTCCTGCCGTATTATCGTACAGTGATCAAGATCGCCGATGGTTTTGATGGCTTCTACATCAGCCACGTAAAGCGTCACCGAAATAATTATGCAAATTCACTAGCTACCCTAGCTGCTACATCAGTTTTGCCCAAGTATGCTAGAACGCAAATTACAGTAGAGAGCAAAGAATTATTTTGTCCAAAGGACGAACTCAAAGAGGAAATGCAGAAACCACAAGAAGACGAAGTTAATGTTTTTGAATCAAACCTAGAATCAAGGGATTGGCGTTTTTCTTATATAGACTATGTCCTTTACGGTATATTACCTGAAAATCAAAAAGAAGCCAGGGCAATTCAGAGAAAGGCTGTCCGGTTCTACTACAACGCGAAGCTCCAGATGCTGTACATAAAATCTTATGATGGAATTTTACTCCGCTGTCTCTCCAACTGCGAACTCAAAAAGTACTCGAAGAAGTTCATGCTGGCATCTGCGGAGCGCACCAGCTAGGGTGATGAGTGCCATATATTGCATATTTATAACTTTCATATTACCTATTTTTGTATATAATTCGATTCTCGGCTATTTTTAGTGTCTTTTTCAGATAATTCGATTCGTACAAGGAGATGGCATGAAATCAGAGTTGGAATAGGAAATCAAACTCCGAAAAGTTTCTAAAGTGGGCGAGACTACGAGACTACGATGCTGCAGAGACTCAAAATCAAATACAGTCAGGAAAATTAAATGTACAAGACAAGAGTTGCACTTGGAAAAAATTTCATGAATTTATCCAATAATTGAGCTGCTAATTAGCAATTTTTACCGCCACTTGGCCGCCCAATGTCGGCCCCAATCTTCGAATTTTCTCCCGTGGTTTTGTTATAATCTTTTAGTTTCACAATTGTATTAGAATTGGGTTTGTTTTTTCGAAGCCTATATATTGGCCGTGTTCTTGTATTCTCGGAGAATCCTGAAGTTTTGTACTCGTTTTAAATTAATAAAATTAGGATTTTGCTAAAGGGGTGGCAGCCACAATATCGTGCTCTAAAGATAAGCCATTACTTTTAATTCTGTATTTGCTTTCTAGATAGAGTTAACTGCTTTCTAGTTTAGATTTTATTGCTTTCTTGATTAGATTTTATTGTGTTCATGAACAAAAATTTGATTTTGCTTATTCGGAATAAGAGTAGCAAATTTTCTTTAGCACTAGGATGTAGATGAAGTTAGTTTAATAGATCTAACATGGATTTATCTCATCTTCTTTCTAAAAAGAAATAAATTTATGATTTTTCTATAAATAAATAAAAGATAGAGTTTACAAATCATAATTTTTTGATAGATTATGCTTAATAATATTTTGATAATCTATGCTTAGATGAAACTTGGAATTCTTATTCTTTATTTATTTTTAGAATTATCAATAAAGATTTTCCTATAAATAAATTGAATTGGATAAATTTGTAAATCTAATTTCTTTGATAGGTTATACTTAAGTTCAGTCTTTTGATAGCCTATGCTTAGATTAAGATTTGAAGTTTATTGCTTTGATAGCCTATGCTTATAAGATTTTCTACTTGATATGATTTATTTTTAAGAAAAATGTTATTTTTGATGGTTTATACTTGCATATCACTTGATAGGTCATACTTAGGTGCACTTAATTAAAATCAAATTAAAAAGATCACCTTTTTAATATGTTACTTAACCGTGCATCATTAAAAAGTTAGGAAGAAAGAGATAATTCATTGTTAGGCTATTATTCTAATGGATTCGAGATCCTAAGCTAACCTATAGAACTTAAAACTAGTCTTCTCTCGATCTAGAAACTCGTAGTTAATCCGTTAGACTAAGGATAGAGTAAGGATCGCAAAAATATCTTAGATCTCTTTAGGACGATCTACACAATGTTACATCGATACTGTGCGCTTGCAGTAATTTATCACATCAAGTTTTTGGCGCCGTTGTCGGGGATCGATTGTGTTTTTCTTTCTTTTTCTAAAGTTTTACGTATTAACAGTGTGTGTCGAGTGTGCAGAGAATAGAAATTACAGATACAGGAAGACAAAAGGGATCAGAAAAGCCTCTGAACTAAGCAGCAAAAACTAGAGAGTCAACCTCTCTGGGTTAGCCGCTATTTGGCGGCTAAACCCGCCAATTGGCGGCTCATCAGGTACAAACTGAACCCAAATTTTCTCCAGTTCTGTATTTTGGTTTCCTGGTTTTGCAAAAAAAAAAAAAAGAAATACTAGGAAATGTAGGAATCATATTTTTATTTGATCATATCTACTCCACCGTTTTATTTCTTCACCACACCCCACTTCTTGCATTAGTTTAGGAAATTCACGCATACACTCACGATCGCTAGTTCATGCCACATTGGACCCGTAATCAATTTGGTCGATTTGTAAGATCAGATTTGTTCATGAGAGCCAAGATGGACCAATCAATCCTGATCCTTCAGGATCGATATTACCCGTTGCGCACATCACTTCCATCATGTATAAAACTTTCACACGTAGCGGGTAATCATTATGAATTGAAGCCGCAATACATCAGTATGCTTCCTAAATTCACTAGTTCTGATTCATAGGACGCATATCTCTTTATCAGTGAATTTCAGGAAGTATGCGTGATGATAAAACTGCAACACTTATCGGATGATGCAATTAAGCTCCGCTTCATCCCCTTTGCACTTAAGGATAATGTCAAAAAGTAGTTGTGCAGTATGCCTAGTAATTCATTCACGACTTGGGATGAATTCGTTACGGTGTTTCTTAAGAAGTATTATTCCACGCATAAGACGGTAAGGATACGAAATCAAATTAATCAATTTCATCAAGTGCCGGAAGAACCCTTCTGAAAATATTTGGAACAGTTCAAGGACTTATTAGCTCAGTGCCCCCACTATGCGATAGAAAAGTGGCGGTTGTGTCAAATCGTGTACGAAGGACTCGATTACACATCCAAAACTCTTCTTGAGTTCATGTGTCAGGGGGAGTTCATGAGAAAGAATGAGGATGAAGCATGGGACTTTCTTGAGGACCTATCGTGGAAAGCTATGCAGTGTGAGAGTCCCACTGAGAAGCCCAGTGCATCAACTTCTGTGCATAAGGGAGGGATCCATAGCGTCGACAGCTCTATAACTGTTGAAGCTAAGAATGCAGCCCTTATGAGGAGAATTGAGGCATTGGAGACTACTCGTACTCCACAGGTTGGTCAAGTAAATCAAATCAAAAGTCTCACATACTTTAATTGCGGAACTCCGAAATATGTTATGGAGGAGTGTCCATTATTAATGAATTCAATGGGTCCCACACTTGAGCAGGCTAACGCCTTGTATCAAGGACCCATGAACAATCCTTACGCTCTAATATACAATCATAGCTGGAGGAACCATCCAAATCTATCATGAGGTCAAGGGCAATATCAGGGGGCCCCTAACCCTAATATGTAGCCTCCAGCCACTGGACAATTTTCAAAACCAAATGTGGTTGCTTATCAACACCCAAACGCTTCAAATCATGGGAACAACCAGAATAGAGCACCTATACAAAACCACTTATATCCACAACAGGGGTCTAATAATGATCAAGAAAAGCGACTTCAGTCACTTGAGAAAAATGTTGAAAATCTTCTTAAGTCTCAGTCCAATCTTGACACGTACATGCAAAATCTTATGAAAGTGTCAAATGATTTTATTCAGAGTACAGGTCAACAACTGCTCGTGAAATCTCAATCTATAAAGAATATAGAGCAGCAGGTTGGACAATTAGCGAGTTAGATGAGTGAACGTGGCCAGGGTACCTTTCCAAGTCAACCCATAATGAACCCTAATGCTAGTTCCTCAAATTCCAATCAGTCGCATGTCCACCAATGCAATGTCATTCACACGCTTAGATCTGACAAGTAAGTAGACAATAATGTAGCCATGCTTTCTGATCCCACTCCTACTATCTCGCAGGCTACATCATCTCTTCCACCCCTTTCTCCACGACCATCTCCATCACCTCAATTACAGTCACATGATCATTTAGAAGAACTTGTTCCTAAGCTGAAAGCACCATATCCCAATTGGCTTAGGAAGGCTTCACCGCAAGTAGAAAAGTTTCTTGAAATATTTCAGCAGGTGAAGGTTAATATTCCACTCCTAAACATTATACAGCAGGTTCCTACTTATGCTAAGTTCCTCAAGGATTTGTGTACTAAGAAACGAGCAAAAAATATTCCTGAGAAAGTTTTTCTTTCTGCAAATATATCGCAAATCCTTTCTAACTCCTTGCCTATCAAGTACAAAGATCTAGGTTTCCCTACAATCTCATGCACCATTGAAAACACTACATTTGATAGGGTATTGTTTGATCTAGGGGCAAGTGTCAATTTACTTCCTTACACTGTTTATCAGTAATTGGGGTTAGAAAAACTTCAATCTACCAAAGTCACATTATAGCTAGCTGATTGTTTGATCAAGAGACCACTTGGTATAGTTGAAGATGTGCTTATTAAGATCGGCGAGTTTATCTTTCCTGTAAACTTCATTGTCTTATAAACTGAGCCGATCTCCAATCCACGGAATTAAATTCCCGTTATCTTGGGTAGACCATTCATTGCAACATCAAATACATTAATTGATTGCAGGAGTGGCCTCATTAAGTTATCGTTTGGGAATATGACTGTGGCATTGAACATATTTAATATGGATGAGCACACACGGGCTCCCTCATTGAGGTTAACATGATTCACAATTTTCACTCTCATTTGACCTCTTGCACTGATGATGAACCCTCATTTGAGTAATTGTTCAAAGATGAGCTCATATTACTAGATGAATTGACACATACTGATTCTATGAATGATGATACTTATGCAAATGTGCCATTGAATTATGAGCAAAATTTTGAGGATTTGTTTGCAGAGGAGCTCGCATTACTTTGTGAGTTAGAAGAGCCACCACCACATTTACTTGATCCTATAGCACTCTTCTCACCTCATGATATTTCTACATGTATGCTTGTTACTAACGATGATTAGCAGGTTTATAATAAAGAATTTTTTAACCCAATTATTAATGATTACATGTAGACAAAGAAAAAGCGAGGACGACATAAGAAGCAGGCAGGTAATTTCGTGACTCATAGGAGGATGATGAGATATAATAATGTACCCACTTCACGTTTAAAACTCACACACTATGAAAGTGGGAAGCGATCGAGAGGTTGTAACCACTTTCCATGCGTTAATAGAGTGATGATATTAAGATCGTAAATTTTACGACTCTCATTATTTGTATAGTATTTGTATAATAGTTTTCATATTTATTTTACCACACTTGGTTTGTGTATGAGGGCATACACAAATTTAGGTGTGGGGGAGTGGATTAGGAGATTTTTATTTTTTAGGATTTTTTATGATTTTATTTTTATTTTTAGGATTTTATTTTTTTTAGATTTTTGTGTTTCTTTATTTTATACTTTGGTTAGTTTTTAGGGTAACCAACTGAATTTTTTTTAAAAATAATTTATGTTTTTTTATCAATAGATCAACCTAATTATAGATAAAGGAACAAATTTAGATTTGAAATTGGATAGGAGAGTAGATTGGATGATACACTTTGAATTTTATGAAAAGATCAAATCCAAAAAATAAATATCGCTAACAGTAGTTTTGAGACAAGTATACATCTATTTTTCACTTCACAATAGTTTATTAGGCTAAGGACAAAGATGATAACGATTGAGTAGTTTTCTCTCTCTAAACAAAAAAAAGAAAAAAAAAGTGAGAATAAAATAATGGGGTGAGCCTGGTATTAAGGCAATAGTCTCGAGAGTGATAAAATAATGGGGTGCACCTGGTATTAAAGCAATAGCCTCAGGAGTGAAAAAAAAAAGAATATGATCTGACTAATCGGGTACTTTGCGCCTAAGTAAGCGTAAATATTCGCATAAAAAGTGAAATATTCTAAAAAAAAAAAAAAAGAAAAGAGTGTGAACCGAGTAATCGGTATGTTGCGCCTAAGCAAGCGTGAATATTCGCATGAAAGGTGAAATATTTTTAACAAAAAGAAAAGAAAAAAAAAGAAAAAAATTGTTATGAGAGAGAGGATGAATCATGAGTTAGAGTTGGAGTCCAAGGCCGAAGTAGACTATCACACTTGCACGTAGTTATATAGGAGCCAATGAATTATCTGTTAGTAGGTATTGAAAGATAGGATTTAAATTTTTGATTAAAATGATAAGTGTATCTGATATGACGCTCAATTTGAAAATTGATAATCTAAATGCGTTTATGAGTTTGTATATTAGTGAGATTAATTGATGAAAATATCATAAAAAAAAGATTTTTCTTTCTTTTGTACAAAATTTTTATTTTTCTTGATTTTCGGTTATCCTTATTTTTTTTTCTTTATTCCTTAACCTATTTTCTTCATGAATTTTGTGGGTATATTCACTGCAAACCCTCACGAGACAGCACTCGTCCACTAAGATAACCTAGGGGTTTAAAGGCTTGTTGCACGTGCTAAGTGCAATCGCGATTCCTGCAAAAGTGAGTTAGGATTTTTCTTTTTCTTTTTAGGTTTAGGTTTTGCTCGAAGATTAGCAAAAGATAGGTGTGGGGGTGTGATGAGTACCATATATTGCATATTTATACCCTTCATATTATCTATTTTTATATTTAAATAATGCTACTCGGGTGTTTTAAGTGTCTTTTTCAGATAATCCGATTCGTACAAAGAGATGGCATGAAATCAGAGTTGGAGTAGGAAATCAAAGTCCGAAAAGTTTCTAAAGTGAGCGAGACTACGAGACTACGATACTGCAGACACTCAAAGTCAAATACAGTTAGGAAAATTAAATGTACAAGACCAGAGTTGCACGTGGAAAATATTTCATGAATTTATCCAAAAACTGAGCCGCTAATTAGCAGTTTTTACCACCATTTGGCGGCCCAATGTGGGGCCCAATCTTTGAATTTTCTCCCATGGTTTCGTTGTAATCTTGTAGTTTTACAATTGTATTAGAATCGGATTTCGAGTTTCGAAGCCTATATATTGGCCGTATCCTTGTATTCTCGGAGAATCCTGAAGTTTTGTACTCGTTTTAAATTAATAAAATTAGGGTTTTGCTGAAGGGGTGGCGGCCACAATACCGTGCTCCAGAGGTAAGCATTGCTTTTAATTCTTTATTTGCTTTCTAGATAGAGCTAATTGCTTTGTAGTTTAGGTTTTATTGCTTTTGTAGATTAGATTTTATTGTGTTCATGAATAAAAAATTCGATTTTGCTTATTAGGAATATGAGTAGCTAATTTTCTTTAGCCCTAGAATGTAGATGAAGTTAGTTTAATAGATCTAACATGAATTTATCTCATCTTCTTCCTAAAAAGAAATAAAGTTATGATTTTTCTATAAATAAATAAAAGATAGAGTTCACAAATCATATTTCTTTGATAGATTATGCTTAATAATATTTTGATAATCTATGCTTAGATGAAGTTTTGAATTCTTATTATTTGTTTATTTTTAGAATTATCAATAAAGATTTTCCTATAAATAAATTGAATTGGATAAACTTGTAAATCTAATTTCTTTGATATGTTATACTTAAGTTCGGTCTTTTGATAGCCTATATTTAGATTAGGATTTGAAGTTTATTTTTTTACTTTTGTTTATAAGATTTTCTACTTTATATGATTTGCTTTTGAGAAAAGTGTTATTTTTGATGATTTATACTTGCACATCACTTGATAGGTCATACTTTGGGGCACTTGATTAAAATCAAATTAAAAAGATCACCTTTTTAATATGTTACTTAACTGTGCATCATTAAAAAGTTAGGAAGAAAAAGATAATTCATTGTTAGGCTATTATTCTAATGGATTCGAGATCTTAGGCTAACTTCTAGAACTTAAAACTAGTCTTCTCTAGATCTAGAAACTCATAGTTAATCCGTTAGACTAAGGAAAGAGTAAGGAATGCAAAAATATCTTAGATCCCTGTAGGACGACCTGTACAGCACTACATCGATATTGTACACTTGCAGTAATTTATCACATCACCGGGCCAAAACTCTGGGATAGAATCCGACGGATGGGTTATTACTGGCCTAAGATGATGACAGAAGTGGTTAACTACGCCAAGAAGTGTAGGGCCTGCCAACTACATTTGGATTTTATACATCAAGCTCCGGAGTATCTCCACCCAACGGCTACGTCGTGGCCATTTGAGCAATGGGGTATGGATATTGACGGGCCAATTTCTCCGCCATCAACAAGAGGACACCGGTTCAGTTTAGCTACAACGGACTACTTTTCAAAATGGACTGAGGCCATTTCCCTAACTGAAGTAAAGTCATCAAATGTATCAAATTCATCAAGCACCATGTGCTTTATTGCTTCGGGGTGCCCAGAAGAATAATTCATGACAACGGGCTCCAGTTTGTGAGCCAAGTATATTCCAAATTCTGCAACAAGTACAGGATTGAAGATATACCTTCATTGCCATATTACCCTGCAGCCAATAGTCTAGCAGAATATTTTAATAAGACCATTGTAAAACTTCTCAAAATATTCGTAACGTCCAATCAGAGGGACTGGGATGAGAAGCTCGAAGAATGTCTATGGACATATCGCACTACAGTCCGAACCTCTACCAATGCCACACCCTTCACCTTGGTATACGGATCAGAGGCGGTCTTGCCTTTGGAAATTCAAATTCCATCATTGCGAGTCGCGTTAACAATTAGGATGACGGAAGAAGAAAGGCATCAGCAAAGGCTCCAAGAATTAGAAGTCTTGGATGATAAGCACTTGGAAGCTCAATAGAGTATTGAATTATACCAGGCGCGGATCTCCAGAATATTTAACAAGAAGGCCAAACGGAGAACTTTCAAGAAGTGTGATCTAGTCCTGTCAGTCAGAAGACCGATCATAACTAACAAAAAGCCTAGGGGAAAGTTCCAGTCGAAGTGGGAGGGACCTTTTGTCATTGATACCGTCTATTCCAACGGTGCATATCGGTTGGCAAAACTGAATGGTGATAAGATTATGATGCCGATTAACGGCAAATTCCTAAAGAAATATTATTTTTAGTGAAATTGCATAACACCAGTCGTAAAACGCTCTGGGTAGTTCAATGAAAATATTGAACAAAATTTTGTCTGTGATCAGAAGTTCATTAATGAAAATTTATGATTCTGGACTAAAAGTTTGTGGATCGCGAATAACATTTTTCCTTCTTTCAAATTCGCCAAGTCAAAAATACCCCTGGCGAATCACATTTTTCCTTCTTTCAAATTTGCCAAGTTAAAAATACCTCTAGCAAATCAAACTTTCTTTCTTCCAAACTCGTCAAGTTAAAAATACCTCTGGCGAATCACATTTTTCCCTCTTTCTAACTTGCCGAGTTAAAAATACCTCTGGCGAATCACACTTTTCCCTCTTTCTAACTTGCCATGTTAAAAAATACCTCTGGCGAATCAAATTTGTCAACAAGAAGTTCTTTCATTCACAGTAATTTTGGATACTTAGAAAATTTTGATTCATTTTAAAATTATCAAGTTAACAGTTACCTCTGATAATCAACATCAGAATCATCTTTCAGATACTCTTAGTTACGTAAAAAGAAAAGAACTTCTTTATTCATCATCAGATGAAAATTACAGAGAATTCTCTAGTGTTGTACAGTCAACAAGAGTGGATACAAATAACTAATGTAAAAAAAAAGAGGAAACTTGCTTCTATAGCCGTCTCTTTCAGCATGACTCGGATCAAAAAGTTTGCTCCTATGGCCTCCACTTCCAATTTGCTCTTGTAGCCTTCTTTTTAAGGACGGTTTAAAGACGTAATCTTGTTTCTTTTTTCCGACCACAATCAGGGACCTCCTGGTTGGTTCTCCCAGTGATGATGCCAGTGACTTGATTAGTTCAAAACTGGCATACCAAGTGCACACCCCAGACGTACAACATGAGGGGTTGCACAAGTTCAAGGTCTTGGTGATTAGTACCCCAACCTTGTGGGGTACTGGAAAAGAAGAAAAATAATGCCCCACACCCGAAATCTTTTCTCTCATGAAAAATATATGAGACCTTCCAAAACCCTCGAGATATTGGAAGCAATTACGAGCCCATCGGGCTTGGGTCATTGTTAAGGAGAATGACTACGGTTATCTCCTGTAGCCAAGTTAAATCCCTGTTAAAAGAAGGGGAAGAAAAAGAAGGAAGAGGAGGATATGAATCAGAACAAGAAATTTACCTTAATTAAGGAAAATGACTACAATCAGAAGGACCTTTTCGGTGGAACACCCCGCTGGATTGATGTAGTCTGGAGATCTTGTGACCTGCCAATTCCTATCCGTCACTTCGGTTGAGGAAGAAGAAAATATAGCTGCACAGGTAGATCGGCTACAAAAGAAAGGAAGGGAAGAGAGCCAGGAAAATTTTTTCTCACAACTAAATGATCTTCCATTGAAGGGATCATATGTCTTATATAGACAGTTTGCTAACTGTGAACCTTAGTGTGGAAGAGATAAAGCCGAAATCTTCGGTTAAGATTTTCAGTTCAGATCTCAACAAAATTTATTACTGTTGTATGGGACGTTTAGATATTGCAGCCCGGAGATCTCGTCATTAATGGAGACGTGTAATGCTTGGGATTTCATACCCGACGGCTTCATCCCATGGCTCGCAGAAGTCTCTACAAATTCTAAAAAAAAAGAGAGATTTACGGTTTATCCCGCGAACTTCCAGATGGAACCTCGCGAACCTAAATCTTCCGGAATCAGGGTCGCGAATTCTGTATGGATTGTGTTAGTCCGTGAATCTCTAGATGCAAAGTCTCAGACTTCACGTGACTCATGAAAGTCACGTGACAGATACACAGATACCAGAGTTTTATGGAGGTTCGCAAATTTCAGATGAAAGATGGCGAGCTTATTGCAAATCTTTGAAGACAAATGCAAAACCATGCCTTAGAAAGCCAAAATTAAGTTCTCTATAAATGTCAAGGGAACTATTACAAAAAAAAAGGAGCAACGAAGTAAAACATATATATATATATACAAGCTTTTATAGTTCAATGATTCAAGAGAGCTTTTATTTTCTCTTCCGCATCATCAATGTCTTACTGGAGGATCTCATAAGCTTGGACAGTAGATTGACAATGCAACTCCTTGTCACTAGCAACGACATTCTACGCTGCAGCAGCCTCCAGCATAACCAGTTCAGTTTGTATCGCCTGAAGATCTCTGGTTGTATTGTCCCACTGGCGCGATAAGTTGGTGAGATTCCTCATTGACTCATCACGCTCCTTGGTGATTTTGGCCAATAAAGCTTGAGCTTTTTTGAGTCCTGACAATGGCCTGGTCATGATCTTTGACAATCACAGCAGCAACCTCCACTTGAAGAACTAAAAACTCATGGTCTGATTGACCCTATTCTAAAGAAGCTTTGCAAGCATTTGCCTTCTCCTGAGTTTCCTTCTGGAACCTAACCTGTTCCTCTTTCAGTTTCTGGAAAATGATTTCCACTGTCTCATATTTGTTAGCACTTATGGCTTTCGATAGAAATTCAACATGCTTTTGAAGCTGAGTTATCATAAGCCTAAAGGGAGCAGGTTTCTCTTCTCCACCAATGCTGACAATGCCAGTTAAGTAAATGTTGAGAACATTGGCGAGTGAAGCAAAAGAACCCCCTTCAGTATTTTATCAATACACTGGTCAAGGAAGTGAAGGAAAGTCTCCACTGTGTCCTTCAGTAAATCAACCTCAAGCATATCAATCTCTGCATGAGAGGGAGTAACACTGGCTGAGGCAGAGGCGATCTGATCCATACTCTGTTGTATAGGGGCAACCAGGCTAGTATCAGGAGGAATGGGACTTCTGGAAACTTCAGCAGAGCTACCAACTGCAGCATCCGGAACCAAAATATCGGTCGGAGTAACTGCGGCCAAAACCGTAGACACAGTAGTCTCGGGGATCATTGCTACCGTAGTATCAACAACAGAAGTGATAACTTCGGTCGCCTCATCAGTGTCAGCTTCTGCGATGGTATCATCTGGCGAAGTTACCTTTGCACCCATGCACTCTAAATTTGGAGTCAAAACTGGAGCTGGCAAAAGGAGAAGGTTAATAGTTAAATGCTACAGTATCATTTGATAATAACATAATTGTTAATGGAAAAAGATGCAAACCTAAAGGTTGGACACTGGATTCTCCAAGTCCGTACACCTCAGGACCGAACACTTCAGGCCCGTATACTTCGGCCCGAATATCCTCGCTCAGATAGACGTACTTAACATGATCTGAGGGAGGGGTAGAAAAGAGAAGATTGCCACTACTGACATCATCATCATCGCCCCATTCATCTTGATCTTCCGAAGGAGGTGCTACTTTTGGGGGATTTGATGCGCGAATCTCCCTAATATATTGTACTTCATCATCTGCAATATTTTGAATAGCAGGAGCTGCAGAATCCTCTTGTATGGCCGAAGAAACACTGACTTCAACAGTGACATGACCGGTAGCAGGGGTAGAACCCTCTTGGATGACGGGAGTAGGATCACTGTGAAGAACAAGACCTTGACTCCGACGCCTCTTAAGGGAGCGGAGAGTTAGAAATGAGTCATCCTCATCTTCTTCAGGTTCCTCAGCAAGGGACTCAGAAACCAGATTGGGCATCGCAGTGCTAGCTCCAGATGAGGTGTTCTGCGAATCAACACCCTGCGGGTCGATAGGCAAATCATTGAGGCGCCTTAGCCTTTTCCGTTTATGCAAAAGCTTCTTAGGAGGAGGCTGCGGTTGAGGAGAAGTCTTCTTCAATGTTGGAAGAGGAGAAGCATCACAAGAGGTAGGCTGAGCCAATAATGCTGGTGCATTATTATCTTCATCTCTTGGTTGGGTCACTGGTTCCAATTCATCAGAGGCAATTTCTGCCCCAAAATCCTCCAACCCCGCTACTTTCGTACTGCCAGCCTTCTTGTTCTGGGCATACCAAGCTTTGATCTCTCTCAGACAGGTATGATTTATACTAAAGTTCTGGAGAGCGGAGTTAGCATCCGCGAACCACTTACAGAAGCTAAAACTCATATCTGAGTTCGGGGTCTTTAGAGGAAGATTAAATCTAGCCTGGGTTCCACCTGCGACGAAATGAAACCAAGCCCAAGCTCCTTCAAAGGCATTCCCAACAAAACTCATTTCCCTGTTGGGATTACCAACATAGAGCTGATCATACCCAAACTGTCGAGCTAAACGACTCGGGTAATAGGGTTCTATATAGCAATGGTTCCCCAAACGAAGAACTAGATGTCCTGGGTAGATGTTTATTAACCACTAGAAACACCCCGAGGATAGAGTAGTGAACTTATCAGCACCAGCAGTGTCCGAGAATTCCTCCCCGTACCCAGCATTTGGAAAGTACGGAAAATAATTGAATAATTCAAAAATCGCAAAGTGACGGAGAGCCTTGCGGATCACGGCCATATAGCCCCCTTTCCATTGCGACCTTTCGTAATGTTGCACTTTGGGAGCATTCAAATCAATTTGTGAGTCGACAGAACTTATCAAAGTGGGGCAATGTAGAACTAGCCAAGCTATCAAATAAGTATAAGGAAGTTCTACACGCGAGTTAGGAGTCTTAACAATCGGTTCTCCTTTCTTGCTCTGCTCCTTCTTCACATTATAGAATTTATCAGCTAATCTTCTCAGTCCACTTTGGATACTGTACACCATTGCGGGCAACAGACTGAGTTGACTGCTGAGTGCAAGTAGAATGGCTGGGTATACGGCCCTGACGGGTATGCTTCCCTGCAAAGGAATAACACACTTCTTTAACCATACCATCAAATAGCCCGCCAAGAAGGTAGGATCAGACAAGGGTTTGAGAGCCTGATAATGAAAGCTCTCAAAGGGAGTCCCAACATTGAAAATGTCCTCATCAGATTCGATGACATAAGCATCTGTCCCAAAACTTCCGATTCTTTTCTCAACTTCCTTTTCAGAAACTGGACGAAGGCAAGTAAAATTTGGATTACTCTTAGAAAAATTAGGCAAAAGATACCGCAACCATTTCTTCGGCCTCAAACTGCGGGTGCCGGATATGTGGGTGCAAATGTGATAGTAGTAGAGCAACTCTCAGTAAGTATTATAGGCCAAAGGATCCTGGGTCTTTAGTAAATAGAGTTCTTCCCCAGTGGGAACGTACTCTTCATACGGGATGTCTCCCATGAGCAAGTTTGAAATTTCATACATCTCGTGAAGGGCAAAACCCAATTCGCCTCGATGGCAAAAAATTGTACAAGTATAAGGATTGTACAGTTCTAGTAGAGCAAAAAAATGGAATCTGTTAGCGGGAATACCATGCTGAACAGCCCTGATAGCGCGATACAACCCCGCATAATGAAGCTGATCTCTGAAAGTTCTCAAAAGGAAGTCAGTCAAAACTGCCCACTCTCCTTTTGAAGAGCAGTGAACCCATCTAGGGGGACGAAAATTCTGAACAGAAAATTTTCCTCGTGCATTAACGAATCAGTGCAAGAAAGTCTGTGCGACTATGGGAATTTCGTCTCTGGGGTGGTTATGTTTGAGCAGTTCCGGGAGCAATCCACGAAAGTATTTCCCAGTGGTACGGGGAAAAGCACCTTGAGAGGTGAATCCTCCCAATAAAATGCTATCCTGCGGCCTGTTCATGTGTCAGTCCATTCATCTGGGTATGGAAAGGGATTGGAGGAGTAAGAACGGGTAAGACCTCTCCATATTGGAGAGAAACAAGTAGCGACCTTCAACTTGACGAAGCCACTTGTAATCTCCATCTTCCAAACCACTATCGGACACCAAAACATGGTCCCTGAATAAAAAGGCAGGTTTGTGTAGTAAGAACTGGTCATCTCCTTCAAAAGGTATATTGGTCATTAGTTCTCGCAATATTGAGCGAGAAGGGTGGAGAATTTTATCTTCTCTCTCTTGGCTATCTGATACTGTACAATGCGGAAAGACGTGGCCGAATCTGAACTCTTTCTTCCCGTCATAGCCATTTGAGTATCCGAAGTAATGATCCTTAGGCTAAGGATTCAAGGCATAATCAACTGCAAGAGACATTCAGATTCAAGATAAAAAAAAAGAAAATCTGAGAAAGGGACTGCCTTTCGAAAGTTATTATTACCTCCAATCAAGGGTTCTTACCGAACCACTATTGAATTAGAGGTTACCTGAGGATCTTGATGAACACTGGCAGCAGCATTGGAGGAAGAAACTTTCTTCGGCATCTTTTGCAGGTTGAGGAAATCCTTCATGTAGAGAATTGGAAGCTAAAGGAGGATGAAGACGAGAAGTCTGGAAAAACTCTAACGAAAAAGTCGGATTTCAAATTTCTTGAGATAAAAATAGCCTCTTACATAAAATCAAGATTATATAGTAGATGATTTGACAGCCGAGATCTCTGGATAGACGTGATATCTGGCCCGAATCTCGTAAATACCTTTTCATTTAATGCGGCTCAGAGAATGTCTCAATTTTTATGCCATAGGAAGCAACCGCCTTCCGGCTTTTCTGCAACCAAAGTGAAAGCTCGCGTCCCTAATACAGAGTTAAGATCCTTCAGAAATTACAGTTTGCGACCCTAACACAGAGTCGTTTTCTTCTCCAAAGTGAAAACTCGCGTCCCTAATACAGAGTCGCGATCCTTTAGAAATTACAGTTTGTGACCCTAACACAGAGTCGTTTTCTTCTACAAAGTGAAAGTTCACGACCCTAATACAAAGTCATTTTTCTTCCAAAGTGAAAGTTTACGATACTAGCACAGAGTCGTATGCAGCAAATTGTGACACTAATACAGAGTCAAATTCTCCTTCAGAAACAATAAATTGCGATACATAGTCGCATTTTCCTTCAAATACAGCAAATTCACGGCGCTAATACAGAGTCGTGTTTATTTCAAAATGAGAGTTCGAGATATTGAGACAGAGCTTGCTGCTCTCAATTGAAGAAAGTTCTAATACAAAATTGTACTCTCAGATGGAGATTCTAATACATAATATTATATCAAAATAATTCCAAAACTCCTAAAAGGATCATGAGAGTTTTGAAAACTTTGGAGGGAGTTTTGTCGGGGAAAAATTCTGGAAGACAAAACAGATCTGCGGTTTTAGAGTTGGAAATCCGCAACTCAGCAGATCCGCAAACTTAAAGATTGAGCTTCGCGACCCAGCGATGACAGAACAAGTTTGCAAATCTAAAACTAAGATTCGCAATACTACCCATAGCTTTCGGATAGGGGTTTAATATAAAGTCACCCGACCCAAACAAGAGAGTCGCCACCTCGAATCATGGAGTTAACTGCCAAACGGATGTAGCGGCATTACTTCAATCGTGGGAGCAACCATCTAACGAATATGACGACACTTCTCTAGTAGTGGGAGCTAACAGTTGAGCAAATAAGCGGGACATTATCCTAGAACCCCTATAAAAGGTGGGGGAGCAAAAGAGAACACACACAAGCAAAAAAACAGAGGGATCAATCATCTTCTTCTTGAATTACCCCTTGTGATCAAGAGTCCAGAACCTTTCTTTTCTCAGCCAACTGAGAGAGATTGTGCGGAGTGTCAACGGAAAGCAGAATCGTCCTCCACAGCTACATAGGAACCCAACTTTAAACAAAGAGGAAATCCATTTTTCTCATCTTCTGTAAATGGGAAACCATTGGATTGAAATCCTTTATTGAAAAAACTTCAATAGAGTGTCATTTGCAATTTTTATGGCGAATAAGGATAATACCAAGAAGTGGTTGTACAGTATGCCTTCTGATTCAATAACTAATTGGGATGAATTCGTTATAGTGTTTCTCAAGAAGTATTATCCCACGCATAAGACGAAAAGAATTCGAAATCAAATTAATCAATTCCGTCAAGTACCGGGAGAACCCTTCTGGAAATACTTAGAACGGTTCAAGGCTCTATTAGGTCAGTGTCCCCACCATATGATAGAAAAGTGGCGGCTGCGTCAAATCGTATATGAAGAACTCGATTACACATCCAAAACTCTTCTTGAGTCCATGTGTTAGGGGGAGTTCATGAGAAAGAACGAGGATGAAGCATGAGATTTTCTTGAGGACCTATCGTGGAAGACCATGCAGTGAGAGAGTCCTGTTGAGAAGCCCAGTGCATCAACTTTTGCACATAAGAGTGGGATTCATAACGTCGACAGCTCTATAACTGCCAAAACTAAGATTACAGTCCTTATAAGGAAAATTAAGGCATTGGAAACTCCTAGTGCTCCACTAGTGGGTCAAGTGAATCAAATCCAAAGTCCCACATGCTTTAAGTGTGGAACTCCAAATCACGTTATGAAGGAGTGTCCACTGTTGTGAATCCTATGGGTCCCACACTTGAGCAAACTAACGCCTTGTATCAAGGACCCATGAATAATCCATACACTCCGACATACAATCCTGACTGGAGGAGCTATCCAAATCTTTTATGGGGTCAAGGGCAATATCAGAGAGCCCCGAACTCTAATATGCAACCTCCAGCCACTAGTCAGTTATCAAGACCAAATGTGGGTACTTATCAACACCCAAACACATCAAATTATGGGAACAACCAAAATAGGCCACCTGCACAAAACCACTCATATCCACAACTGGGGTCTAATAATGATTAAGACAAGCGACTTTAGTCACTTGAGAAGAATATTGAAAACCTTCTCAAGTCTCAATCCAAGTTTGACATGCATATGTCCAGGCTTGACACACGCATGCACAATCTTATGAAAGTGTCAATAGATTTCATTCAAAGAACAGATTAGCAACTACTCGTAAACTCTCAATCTATTAAGAATGTAGAGCAGCAGGTTGGACAATTAGCGAGTCAAATGAGTGAACGTAGCAAGGGTACTTTTTCAAGTCAACCCATAACGAACCCTAATGCCAGTTCCTCAAAGTTCAATCAGTCACATGTCAACCAAGTTAATGTCATTCACACACTCCGATCTGGCAAGCTGGTTGATAATCATGTAGCCATGCTACCTGATTCCACTCCTAATGCATGGTTGGCTACACTCCCTGATCCGACAATTCTATCATCATCTCAACATTCATCATCATCATCTAAAGATCCACCCACTAGCACGACAGAGGAGTCTGACCCCTCTGATTCTGATCCTTCTATCGACAATACTTATAAGCCGAAGGCTCCCTATCCAAATTGATTAAAGAAAAATTCTCATAAGGTTGAGCCCTTGAATTATTCAAAAAAATTAAGGTCAATATTCCTCTTCTTGATGCAATCTAACAAGTACCTACTTATGCAAAATTCTTAAAGAATTTATGCACAAAGAAGAGAACAATAAATGTTCCAAAGAAAGGCTTCTTAACTGCTAACATCAATCAGTACCTGTAAAGTATAAAGACCCTGGAAATCCTACTATCTCCTGCACTATAGGGACTACAGTGATTGAAAGGGCTCTACTAGAGTTAGGAGCAAGTGTTAACTTGCTTTCTTATTTAGTGTACCAGCAGTTAGGACTAGGAGAGTTAAGACCTACAAAGATTATGTTACAGCTAGCCGATAGATCAATAAAGACTCCCATGGAAGAGATTGAGGATGTCTTGATTAAGATTGGGGAGTTTATCTTTCCAGTTGATTTCATAGTTCTCGAGACTCAACCTGTGGTGGATCCATATCATTGTATCCCAGTTGGGACGTCCATTCTTGGCCACTTCTAATGTTGTTATTAATTGCCGAAGTGAATCGATGAGACTTTCCTTTGGAAACATGACACTTGAATATATTCAATCTAGGGCGACAACCAAGTGATCCACATGATAAGCCCCTATAAGTGAATATGATCTAAGGATTGTCCAATGAGCACCAAGAGGAGAAATTGTTTGACGAGTTGGATGGTTTAGTTGATGAGAGTGTATTCTTAGATATGCTCGATAAGTCATCTAATTATGTGTCTTCCACTTGATGGGAACTTCCATTTGAGCCATTGATGACTGAACCACAAGTTCAATTACGACCGTCTATTGAGTGTCCACCTAAGCTTGAGATGAAGACCCTTCTAAGTCATCTCAAGTATGCTTTCATGGGTGAACACGGCACACTACCGTCATTATCTCTGAAGATTTGACTGAAGCTCAAGAGAAAGCACTCATATCAGTGTTGAAAGCACATAGGAAAGCCATAGGCAGGAGTGTGGCTGATATGAAGTGGATAAGTCCATCTATAGTACAACATAGAATTCATTTACTAGATAATACATGACCTACAAGAGATCCTCAGTGTAAGTTAAATCCGGTAATGAAAGAAACTACGAGGAAGGATATTCTTAAGTGTCTTGATAATGAGATCCTCTATCCTATCTCTGATAGTGCATGGGTGAGCCCGATTTAAGTAGTGCCTAAGAAGTCTGGAATCACTGTAGTTAAAAATGATGCAAATGAGTTTTATCTTGATGCGTTTGCAGACGGAATGGCGAGTTTGTATAGACTATAGAAAGCCGAATGCTACAACTAGGAGGGACCACTTCCCCTTACCTTTTATTGATCAGATGTTGGAACGGTTGGCCGGACATGAGTTCTATTATTTCTTAGATGGATACTATGGCTACAACCAAATTCCCATCACTATAGAGGATCAAGAAAAGACCATGTTCACATATCCATTTGGCACTTTTGCATACAGATACATGCTTTTTGGGTTATGCAATGTACCTATCACATTCCAAAAGTGCATGGTGAGTATTTTCTCTGACATGGTTGAATGATTTCTTGAAATTTACATGGATAATTTCTCTATCTTTGGAGATTCATTCCAAGAGTGTCTGCATCATTTAGAGTTAGTTCTCATGCATTGTCATGAGAAACATTTGACACTCAATTGGGAAAAATGCTATTTTATGGTCAAAAATGGCATAGTGTTAGGGCATGTCATCTCAAAGGATGGTATCGAGGTTGACAAACCCAAGGTAGACCTCATCATTAATCTTCCACCTCAACGATCAGTGAAAGATATATGCTCCTTTCTTGGTCATGCTGAGTCCTATAGAAGATTTATCAAATATTTTAGCAAAATTGCTAGGCCTTTAATACATCTACTTGCTATGGAAGTGCCATTCAATTTCACACCTGATTGTCTTAGAGTATTTGAGCAGCTCAAGATGTCGCTTACCACTACTCCTATCATTCATGCGCCAGACTGGAGTTTGCCCTTCGAGTTTATATGTGACGCATCCGATTATGCTATCAGTGCTGTCCTTGGACAATGTATCAATAAGCAACCACATGTGATTTACTATGCAAGTAGGACACTTAATGACGCCCAGTTGAACTACTCTACTACAGAGAAAGAGCTTCTGGCAGTTGTCTTTGCACTTGAAAAGTTTTGCTTCTACTTGATTGGATCACGGATTATAGTTTACACTGATCATGCTGCTTTGAAATATTTGTTGACCAAGAAAGACGCAAAACTAAGGCTTGTTCGATGGATCCTTTTATTACAAGAGTTTGATCTTGAGATATTAGATAAGAAAGGTGCTGATAATTTAGTAGCTGATTATTTGTCTCACCTGCCCAACGCTCCAACTATTTCTTGCCCCATAAACGAATCGTTTCCTAATGAGCAATTGTTTGCACTGATGCGTGAACCATGGTTTGCTGACATTGTGAATTATCTTGTGATAAAAAAGATTACATCCCATTGGTCCAAGAAAGATCGATATAGGTTCTTGTCCCAAGTAAAATTCTTTTACTAGAATGAAATATATCTGTTCAAATGTTATCTAAACCAGATCATACGTCGATACATACCCGATGATGAGATACAAAGTGTCCTCTCTTATTGTCATGGTTTTGCTTGTGGAGGACACTTTGGTCCCAAGAAACGGCTGAAAAGGTGTTGCAGAGTGGTTTTTATTGGCCAACTCTTTTTAAAGACGTTGTGAAATATTGCAAAACTTGCACACGATACCAATTCGTAGGAAAAATTTCATAGCATAATATGATGCCTCTGCAACCTATCCTTGAGGTTGAAATATTCTATGTTTGGGTATAGATTTTATGGGACTGTTACCTAACTCATTTGGAAACTAATATATATTGGTCGCTGTCGATTATGTTTCCAAATGGGTAGAGACAATTGCTACAAAATCAAATGATAACAAAGTCATTGTCAAGTTCTTGAAAGAGAATATCCTTTCTCTATTTGACATTCCTTGAGCTATCATTAGCGATAGCGGTACCCATTTTACTAACCGATCATTTGAGGCGCTTATGCAAAAATATTCCATTACCCACAAGTTAGCCACACCGTATCATCCGCAAATTAGTGGGCAAGTGGAAGTTTCTAACCGTCAAATCAAACTGATTTTAAAAAAGACAGTTGATGATAACAGAAAAGATTGGTCTTATAAACTAACAAATGCATTATGGGCTTACCGTATCGCCTACAAGACTAATCTAGGCATATCTCCATATCGGTTGATATTTAGAAAATGATGTCATTTATCGGTGGAGCTTGAGCATAAGGCTTTATGGGCAATCAAATTTCTAAATTTTGAGCTCGGAAAAGTCAACGAGCAGCGAAGGCTGCAACTTAATGAACTTGATGAAATTAGATGCGATGCATATGATAGTGCTAAGATTTATAAAGAGAAAACTAAAGTGTTTCATGACAGAGCGATCACTCACAAGTCACTTACACCAGGATAAAAGTTCTCTTATATAATTCGAAGTTACATCTATTCTCAGAAAAATTAAGGTCGAGATGGAGTGGACTGTACAAAGTACGGACGGTGCATCATCATGGTGCGATCAATCTCGAGGAGCCTAAAAACTATAATTTATTCAAAGTGAATGGTCAAAAATTAAAACCGTTTTTAGAGACTTGAGCGAGCGATAATGCGGAGGTCGTGACACTTCACGACCCGATCTATGCATAGATACATGTATTTATTTGTATAATAGCATTTATATTATGTATATTGTGTTAATAATATGATGCAGGGTTGTAAATTAAATTGAGTGAAAGCGGGGGGCTACCAGGTTCACCAACATCTCCATCCTCCTCAAAGTCGTGCACCATCAGACCCATTTCTGCCGCCAAAGAGCGGCAGAGTGCGCCAATTAGCGGCTATTCAGAGAAATTTCACCCTGAAACTTCAGGGAAGGTGATCTCTCTCAATTCCCTATTTAAAGTTTTATTAGAATAATTTTTGGTGATTTCTGTTAAAATATAATGGCATGATTTGATTGTGAAAAGTTTTTTTGTGAAATTTTTGCTATATTTAGTGTATATTTCTTAGCCACGATCGAAACTCCGGGATGGAATTATCTTATTTACACGCCTAATTCATTCTATATCCCAGAGTTAGTTGAGGAATTTTATGCAAGTTTTGCGAATCCAATATTTTGAAAAATCACAAAACCAGAAAACTCCATTGGCGTTAAGAAATACACGAAGTGCACGCAGTGGCCATCTCGGCATCCACTGGTATCCTCCTTCACCTAGGAAATCAAACCCCCATGCTTGATTGAGAGTTATCTTACATAGATAGGCCCGAATTGAAGAATAACACGAGATAGAAGGATCGGCGGTAAGACATTATATCACAACATACACGGACTTGTCGCTGGATCAACATGAATGTAATGTGAATTACACATATGTCATCTTTTTACACACCTATACTACACGTTGTTGATTGTATTATGCGTTAAGATAGTCACTTTTGTATGTGCACATAACTAATATACACTATTATTGATGTTAAGATGCGGTCGAGAATTAATTTGTCTCTGCCATGTCTAATTACACAATTGTGTCGCGGGTTTATATCTAGTGCCGAATTTGACGCATATGCACCCTCATGAGTGTTTATAGCTGCAGAACATATTTCATTGACATATTACGATGCTGTTCTAGAATATTGGAATAGAAATGTAGACGAAGAAAATATATATGCCATTGAATTAACACAAGAGGAGGAGGATGATCTCTTCTTTGATCAAAACTTGCCAGCTGATCCTATTGAGCAAATCAATATCGTTTAGCAAGGTCTTGGAAAAATTTGGGGTCGACTGAAACAAATCGATCGTGGAGCATCTTTTACTTCACGTGCATGTCCTACACCCGGTGAGTCAAGTAGAAGGTAAAGAGGACGACACCAATAATTTGTGTATGAGGGTATACACAAGTTTAGTTGTGAGAGAGTGGATTAGGAGTTTTTTATTTTCTAAGGTTTTCTAGGATTTTTTAGGATTTTTATTTTTTAGATTTTTGGAGAGTTTTTAGGATAACTAACTAAAAAAACTAAAAAAATAAAAAATTTATTTATTTTCTTCAATAGATCAATCTAATTGCAGATAAAAGGATAACTTTAGATTTAAAATTGGATATGAGAGTAGATTGGATGATACACTTTAAATTTTATGAAAAAGATTAAAATCCGAAAAATAAATACTACTAACAGTAATTTTGAGGTAAGTATATATCTATTTTTTACGTCACAATAGTTTATTAGGTTAAGGACAAAAATGATAACGATTGAGTAAGTCTTCTCTCTCTAAATAAGAAAAAAAGTAAAAAAAAAGTGAGAAGAAAAAAATGGGATGTGCCTGGTATTAAAACAATAGCCTCGAAAGCAATACAATAATGAGGTGCACCTGGTATTAAGGCAATAGCCTTAAAAGTAAAAGAAAAAGAGTATGATCTGAGTAATCAGGTAGTTTGCACCTAAGCAAGCATGAATATTCATATGAAAGGTGAAATATTCTTTTAAAAAATGAAAAAAAGAAAAAAAAGAAGGAAAAAAATTGTTATAAGAGAGGAGATGAATCATAAGTTAGAGTTGGAGTTCAAGGCTAAAGTAGACTATCACACGTGCACGTAGATATATAGGAGCCAATGAATTATCTGTTAGTGGGTATTGAAAGATAGGATTTAAATTTTTTATTAAAATAATAATTGTATCAAATATGATGCTTGGTTTGAAAATTGATAATCTAAATGCATTCTTGAGTTTATATATTAGTGAGATTAATTGAAGGAAATATTAAAAAAAAGGATTTTTTTCTGTTGTATAAACTTTTTATTTTTCTTAGTTTTCGGTTATCCTTATTTTTCTTTTGTTTATTCCTTAATCTATTTTCTTCACGAATTTTGTTGGTATATTCACTGCAAACCCTCACGAAACACAACTCCTTAGAACCTAGGGTTTTAAAGGCTTATTGCACGTGCTAAGTGCAATCGTGATTCCTACGAAAGTGAGTTAGGATTTTTGTTTTTCATTTTAGGTTTAGGTTTTGCTCGAGGACTAGTAGAAAATAGGTGTGGGGGTGTGATGAGTGCCATATGTTACATATTTATAACCTTCATACTATCTATTTTTGTATTTAAATAATGCTACTCGGGTATTTTTAGCTTGTTTTTCAGGTAATCGGATTCCTACAAGAAAATAGCATGAGATCAGAGCCGGATTAGGAAACAAAGCCCAGAAAAGAGTTTAAAAGAGAGTAAAGCTACAAGATTGTGATACTGCAGAGAGTTAAAGTCCAACACATTGAGGAGAATCAAGAGTACAAGACAAGAGACTCGTGCAGAAGAAAACCAAGATTTATCTCCAAGGTTTTGCCGCCAATTGGCGGCATAGTGGGCCCACCTTCGGGTGAAAATTTTGTAGGGACTTCGATGTAATTTTGTAGTTTTTCAGTTATATCAAAATTAGGGTTTGATTTCTGAAGCCTATTTATTGGCAGTATCCTTGTATTATAGGGTTTATAGTAGACATTAATTATAGTGAGAGTAGAAGATAATTTGTACTTGGATTTTATTAATAAAAATTGGGGTTTGCTGAAGGAAAGACGGACACCATACTGACTCCAGAGATAACCTTTGGTGTATATCAATTTTTCTTAGATAAATCTCTTCTAATTGCTTTCTAGTTTAGATTTATTTGCTTTCTATATTAGATTTAATTGCTTTCATGAATAAAAATTTGATTTTGCTTATTAAAATTATGAGTAGCTAATTTAGGTTAGTTCTAGGATGTAGATGAAGTTAGGATTCACCATGTAATTACTCTTAGTATTTTCTTCTTAAATAAAATAAACAAAGATAAGATTATTCAATGAAAAGATTTAAATACAACAATTCATAGATTAATATTTTGATAGGTTATATTTGAGTTAAGTTTCTTGATAGCCTATACTTAGTTAGGATTTAAAGTTGTTGGTTTTCATCTTCTTCATATAATTATCTAACGATTTAGTTTACTTTTACGAAAAGTAGCTTCTTTGATGCATTATGCTTGCACACCACTTAATAACACATGCTTAGGATATTTGAAGTAAAGATTAAACTAAAAAATCACTTTCTTTTATGATAGAAGAATATAATAGAAGTAAATATAAGGTTGGAAGCTAGTGGATTCTACATCCTAAACTAATTAGATAATATCAACTTCAATTTAGAATATTTGGTTAGTCCGTTAGAGTAATAGGAATAACAAGAATCGTAAAACACCTGAGATCTCTGTGGGACGACCTGTTAGGGCTACAACTGATACTGTACGTTTGTAGTTAAATTATCACATCAGGGTTCAATCAAGGAGAGTTTTTGAGAACCTTAGAGATTTCGTCGCTCCAGCCAAAAACTTCATCCTAAATCAAGGCTAAGATGAGTCCTCCGACTCACTATAAACATGCTACTGATTATATTTTGTGTTAAAGTGAATTTTATTACTCACTGTAAACATACTAATGAATATACTTTATTTTCTATATATTCTTTTTATTTAATTAAAAATTGAATTATGTATTTGAAACTCAATGAACAGTTAAACAATACATAATAAAACACCGACCAATATAATATGTATTTAGTAATATATCATTAACTACTATACTTTTATATTTTACTTAATGTTACTGAATATTGAATCTTACTGATTATCACCAATTCATATACTGAACTAAATTTACTGAAACGACTGTTTGATACTGAAATTGATAATTGATACTAAAATTGACACACCGGGTTTATAGGGAAAATTGAGGAGTTATATGATTTGATGGTTGAATTTAACTGCGCCACTGTTTTCCATTTTTGGAAGGATCGGGATAGGCCCCGATCAAAACCACCACTGTTTTTATTTTTTGGAGGATTGTGATAGACTCCGATCAACTTATTGTTCTGTTTTCTCGGGAGCACACGAGGATGCATTCAGACCAGCCAAATTTATATTCTCCTAAATTTTTAAATAGCATAATTAAAAAATATTAACTGAAAGTCTAATTGATAAGACACATAAGGTGTTAAAATATGAGATTTTATATTGTTTTAGTTGTACGATTTTTTTTATATTACCGAGATATTACTGTTTCATATGTTTTTATTATTGGATTGCTTTACTGACGATCCTGATTATACATGGCCAGACATAGATTATTATGTACAGGTAGACCCGCTAGAGACTGAACAGGACTCAATATATTTTCATGAGCAGGCGAAGCTACAAAATTGACAGCGTTTCTACTTTATTATTTTCTTATTGAATTTTATGTAAAGAGGATAAATATTATTGTTTTAAATAAAAAAATTTATTGTTTATTTTTATATTTTGCCCATATTTCTACTGTAATGTAACTACTGAGAGTTGTCGAGTTATCATTCGACGCCGAACATTCCAGTTTTTATACTACGAAAAGTGGGGCGTTACAATCAGGCCCAACTTAATGAGATCCAATCTGCTGGGAACTCTCTATATGCTCAGATAGAAAGTGTTGTTGCTTCAACTAAGAGTCAAGCCATCATCAGGACTTGGGAGAATATTGCTAAGGCTCAAGCTTATCATGAAAGGACTCTTAAAGCTGACAACGAAACTGTGAAGACCATTGCTTACTTATCCAAACAGAGTCATGATCTCAATAAGGCATTTTTGGCTAAGCAAGTGGAACTGGAGGCTCTTAAGTTTGACCCGTCGAGCGACATGACTATTAATGAGAAGAGTTGCAGAGATAGGTTGCTGTTCAAGCCTATGAAGTTATTCAATTGGAAATAAGGGACATTGAAGAAAGAATCAAATCACTTATGTGATAAACTGTATCTTTTTTTAATTATATGAACTTGAATATTTTTTCATGAATCTTTTGTAATACTTAATTGATAATCCACTCTTATGATGTATTTTGGTAAGTCAAATTTTTTTTGTTGTCATTCATTTAGAGCTGGCTATTAACTTGATGAATGCATTTAGTGTTGATGATTAGAGGTATCTGTTAACTTAATACATCATTGACTCTTTTGTATATTGTTCAGAGTTAATCATCAACTTGATAAAATAGAGTCTATATTCAAACATTCAAGTATATCTATAATGAATGAATAGTTTTCTTGTACAGGATAGAAATAATTATTAACTTTCTTGAACATGTGAATTTAGCTGTTCAGTGACTTATAGTATAATAGCTTTTGAATTGTCAGAGATAATTTTTAATTTGACAAATTTTGGAGAAATGAATTTATTAACAAATTTTGGTATCAATGAATTTTGAGAGAGTTGAGTTCTTTCTTTATTTGCTCTGCTGGGAAAATTATTGTTATAAAACAATGGGCAACAATATATTGACTGCACCTCTAATCAATACAGAAAGATTATATGTGCAGATTTTGCTTTGTGGTGGAATCTCTAGAAAAGAACTCGATTTTATAAGATTTCGGTAGAGCCGGTCAGAATGTGCATCATAAATGGACTTCTTCACTGTAGATGAACTCTATTTGATTGGTGGATAAATTGGTCATGTTTTGTAGATAATAGCGTCAAGAATTAAACATATTTATTAATCACATTAGGAGTAACATAAGAACCATTGTATTTCTTTCTTATGTTTTCTCCTTGTGATTTGTTAGATATCTTTTCATTCAAAGTGTAAATATTGCAAAATTTGATGCAAGAATATATAGACATAATGATCAAGACATAATGCTAAATTCTTTTATTAAGGGAAGAATTCAAGGATGTATGTAAATGATTTGATAATCTTATTATCATCTTTTATGAAGCATTGATCGGGAATACACCGTGTGGTTTGTAGATGACTCATGAAAATGCATCGTTCTTTACCGCGTTCTTTAAAAAACAAATACTACAAGAAGTTTCTCTATGAAATCTTCAACCACATATCCAAACTGATTCAATCAAAGACACAATAAAGAATTATTGAAGAGGATATGTATCTCAAACCGGTCAATATTTAGCTTGATTGCTTCATACTATTATATAAGTTGTTTGTACATAATTTGCTTTGTATCGAATCTCCTTTTTAGTAATTCAAGATTCTTCTGATACTCGTCAGAGCCTCTTTTCTATCTTTCGATAGTTACTGGAGATCAGATAATTGGCTTGGCCATGATTACTTTGAGTTAAGTGGATTTTCCATTGGAAAGATTAGCAGTTTGATTTTCCAAAATTACAACTGGTATCTTCTATGCTAAAAAGGAAATCGGGACATGCGGTGGTGAAAAGAAGACCAATCGATTCAAATAGATGTGTTTCAAGGAAAACTACAAGAAGAGAAGGATGATGGCAATTGATTGAGATTAGAAGTATCATTTTACTTCTTGGCTTCTATTATTGTTGCCACTGCTGGGTACTTCTGTGATTATATTAAGAATAATATTTCTTTAGAAATTTCCCATTGATTGGCATCATAATCTTATCGCTCTTCAATTTCATCAACCGATATGCACCATTTGAATAGACTGTATCAACGATAAAAGGCCTGCCCATTTTTGCTGAAACTTTCCATTAACTTTCTGAGTGGTTATGATTAGTTTTCTTACAGAAAGAACCAAATCATCTTTCTAGAATATCCTCTGCTTGACTTTTTAATTAAAAGTTTTGGAAATTCGAGCTTGATAAAGTTCAATGCTCTGTTGTACTTCAAAGCGCTTGTCGTTGAGAGCTTCCAACTCTGAGTCCTTGTCGATTTTTCTCTTCCTGTGTTATTTTAGTTGCTAATGCAACTCGTTGTGATGGAATTTGAATCTCCAAATGAAGTACTGCTTCAGATCCATAGACCAAGGAAAAAGGTGTAGCATTTGTAGGCGTTTTGACAGCTGTTAGGTACGCATAGAGGTATTCCCTAAGTTTGTCATCCCAATCAGTTGGTTGGATGAAACAAATTTCTTAAGGAGTTTCACAATGGTCTTGTTGAAGGCTTCTACTAAACCACTGGTTGCAAAGATGATACTACACTTTCAATTAGGTATTTGTTACAAAACCTGGAGAACGATTGACTCGCGAATTGAGCTCTATTGTCATGAATAGTTCTCCTAGATATCCCGAAGCGGTATATAAAATGATACTTGATGAATTTAATCACATCTGATGTCTTTACTTTGGTTAGGGGAATAGTTTCAGTCCATTTTGAAAAATAGTCTGTTATGGCCAACATGAATTTGTGAACACTTGTTGACAGTGGCAAAATCGACTCGATAATGTCCATTTCTCACATTTCAAAGGGCCATGATGTAGCCATTGGGTAGAGATATTCTAGTAGCTGATGTATGAAGTCGGCGTGTATTTGACAAATTTTGTATTTTCTATTATAACCACGTCTTTCATCATTTTGGGCCAATAATATCCTATTCTTCAGAGTCTGCCAAAAAACTTCGGTCCTAGTTGAAGTGCTCCGCAGATGCTACTATGAGCTTCTTTAAGTGCTTCTTGGGCTTTTTTCTTAGTAGGGCAGCGAAGTAGGATTCCATCATAAGATTTTCTGTATAATGTTTTAATTTCGATATTATAATAGAACCGAACAACCTTTCTTCGAATCATTGCTACTTCTTTAGGATATTCTAGCAATATTCCATAAAGAAAATAGTCGATATAAGGAAATCGCCAATCGCTTGGTTCAAGATCAAATTCAGCAACATGTATTTCATGTGTTTCTTGCTTATTGCCTAAATTTAACTCTATTTTGAGTTCACACTTTGGATAGAATAATAATTTGCTTCCTACTGTTATGCATTTGCTAGAATTTTTAGGCAATGTTAAGGTGGCAGCCCGAGATGCTAATGAATCTGCATACCTATTGTTATGGCATGACACATAGTTGAAGTAGAAGCCACAAAAATTGTCAGTCATTTTCGTGACTGCTTAGTAATAGAATAAGAGTTATTCATTTTTGACTTCATATTTTCCCTTGGCTTAGTTAACAATCAGTTGAGAATCTCCATATGCTTCTAAATATTTGACTCCTAGCAACTTGGCTATTTTTAGGCCAATTATTATGGTATTGTATTCGGCGATATTATTAGAGCATGATTCTGTTAACGAATAAGCTCAAGGGATAATATGGTTTCGAAGGGAGATATAGACAACCCTACTCCTACTGCCATCTTTCCTTCGGCTCCTATTCTGAAGGCACCATCAAAGAAAAGTTACTTATGTGGTGACATTTGCTTCGACAGTCTCATATGGTGTGCCATCTTCTAGAACTATTCTTCTTGAAGATGTTTCATTAGGGATACCTTAGTTTTAAAGATGCTGAAATTGGGTACTCAGCTAAAAAATCAGCTATAGCTTGACCCTTGATCGATTTTTGCAGAATAAATTGCATATCATATTGCGGTAGCAGGATAGCCCAATTAATAGTCTTGAATTTAATAAACCTGATTTGGTCACTAATATTCTTAATATGTTAACTCTCGATATAACCTAGATGGTTTATCCCACTAGATAGTGTTGCATTTTCTGTATCGTGAACACCAAGGCTAAACATTCTTTTTCCACTAAGTTATATCAATGTTCAGCTCTGACCATCATTCTTCTCAAATAGTAGATGGTTTATTCATGTCCCAATTCATTCTTTTGGACTAATAAGGCTCCAAATAATGGTCCATGACTCTCATATATAATAGGAAAGATATTTCTAAAATTGGAGTTATAAGGACTGGTGGTTTCGTAAAATATTCTTTGATTTCTTCGAAGGATTGTAGACAAGCATCATCTCAGACGAACAACACTCCTTTCTTCATCAGTCATATGAATGGTTGACATCTTCCAGACAAATTTGATATAAACCTGCATATGTATGCCAACCTTCACTATAGTCCTCTCAATTCTTTGAGATTTCTAAGTAGTTGTATACCTTGAGTTGCTTTAATTTTATCTGGATCAAAATGAGTTCCTTGGTATGTGACCACAAATCTAAGGAATTTTATACTAGAAACCCCCGGAAAGGATTTAGTTTCATTTTAAGCTAGTGTTTCCGCATGAGATCGAACACTAGTCTTAAATCCTAAAGATGATTATCTTAGCTCATACTTTTGATGGCTAAATCATCCACATAGCATTCTACGGTTTTTTGGAGAAGCTCTTGAAATATGGTGTTCATGGTGTGTTAATATATGGTGCCAGCACTCTTTAGGTTGAAGGGCATAACTGTGTAACAGTACACCCCTAGTGGTGTTCGAAAAGAGATATGCTTCTCATCATTGGTATACATTTTAATTTGATTATACCTTGAAAATCTATCCTTGAACGACATCCTTTTGACACTGCAAGTATTGTCAATTATGATATCTGTGATGTGTAACGGAAATTCGTCTTTCGGACATAGTTCATTCGGGTCTCTAAAATCAATGCAAACTCTAATTTTCCATTCTTTTTAGTTATCGGGATTATATTTGCCACCCAATTAAGGTATTGCTCTTTGCGAATGAAGCCTAATTCAATTAACTTTTTGATTTCAATTTCAATGGCTTCTATAATTTCAAGACGGAATCTTCATTGTTGTTTAAAATGTTTCACGTTTGGTTGAATATTCAACCTATGCATTACCAATTTTGGATCTAATCCAGCTAAGACTGAGCATTGGTCGGTTCGGTTTTGGGCGGAAAAATTTTCATTGAAAACCGAACTTACAAAACCGAAACCAAACCGACCAAAGTCCTCCTATAACCAAAACCGAAACCGAAACCTCAATTTGGTTCAGTTTCGGTCAGGTATTGGTTGTTTGCCCGAAAATTGAATCTTTGATTCCATTGCAAAATTATTTGAATTACAACGAATTGAGATTACAAAATAATCCGAGGAATTACAAGAACGGGAATATTAATTTATTCCCTTTTTTATGTGGGTTCGGGTGGCGGTAGAGTCTTGTTGCTGCCTCCGTTGACCGTCCGACCAGGAGAAGATGACTCTGCTCTTTTTCTTGATCTCACGAACTCGCTCGTAATCGTCCCAAAATCTAAGAATCCAAAAGTCCTCTCTCCGATTAAATTTCTGTATTTTATAGACAGAAGAAGCTCCAAATCTGGCTCAATTCTCTCCTGAAAAATCGGATCACGAATTATCAGCCCAAAAATAGGAAACAAATAATCGGAAAAGAACGGAAAACAACCCGCAGGTGGCAACCCGCGGGATCGCCCCCGCGGGTTGCCACCCGCGGGATCGCCCCCGCGGGTTGCCACCCGCGGGATCGCCCCCGCGGGTTGCCACCCGCGGGAATCCTCCCGTGGGTTGCAACCTGCGGGATCCCCCCCGCGGGTTGGCACCCGTGGGAATCCTCCCGCGGGTGGCAACCCGCGGGTTGCATCCCGCTGGTGTGCCCACTTAGCAAAAACAGTTTTTTTTTTTTTTTTTTTGGTGAATCAGGAAAAGACAGAGGTGACATTAAACGTGTCTTGGAGCTTAACCTATTCAGAGGATCTGGTCGTGATAGGGACAAGCTAACTAAACAGAGGTGACGGTTAACGTATTTAGCTTTGGAATCGGACTATCAGAGGTAACTGTTAACTTGATAGGGAGATGATTTTCGTCAGAGGTGATTTTTAACTTAACAATATCAAAAGCTCGTTCATCAGAGGTTGTAATGTTGGACTTGATGAAGTATGAATTTTCTTTTCTGTCAGAGGTGATTTTTTTTTTAACGTGACAAGGGATTTAATCGGTCTTATCTCATTTGATTTTGAATTATGATGTCAGAGGTATGATTTTAACTTGACAAATATTTTGGAGTGTCGCTTGCTCTGTTGGAGCAAAATTACAAGAAAAGTTTTGCTGTCGGAGGTGAAATCTTAACGTGACAGGAGATTTATCTGATTAGGATTTTTAGCAAACCCCCAGCTATCAACAGGTTTGATTTGCCTTTACCAACTACCGTTTGAGTTGGGCTAGCCATGCTATTCCCCTCAGCATGGTGAGTTCTCAAGGATTTCGTTTGGGCTTAAATGCCAAACTTTTTCTCTTCCCTTTGCCTTAGCAGCTTAGGGCAGTGATGTATTCTTATATTCGGATAAGAATACTGTTGTGACAGATTTGTCGTGGGATTTTTAGCAAACCCCCAGCTATCAACGGGTTTGATTTTGCCTTTACCAACTACCGTTTGAGTTGGGCTAGCTATGCTATTATCCTCAGCATAGTGAGTTGTCGAGGATTTCATTTGGGCTTAAATGCCAAACTTCTCCTCTTCCCTTTGCCTTAGCGGCGTTGGGTGATTCATGCTTTTTACCCCCAGCATGGTGGGGTTGGCGAGAATTTTATTCTCTTCCCGTAGCCTTGTCGGCGTTGGGTAATTCATACTTATTACCCCAAGTATGATGGGGTTGGCGAGAAATTTATTCTCTTCCCGTAGCCTTACCGGCGTTGGGTGATTTTTTTTTTTTTTTTTGATGTTTTTTTTTCTCTTTTATATATATATATATATATATATATATATATATATATATATATATATATATATGGGGGTTTAAATTTACCGCCTTGAGCCCATTTTTTGGGAATTGTTGTGAGCCCAAGTGGTACTTTTAGACCTCACACATTAAATGTGTCGAAGTTAGCTCTAACTCCTTTTTTGTTCAGTTTTGAGCTGAACTGCTCCAGCGTCAATCAACGCTTGAATTTTATCTTTTAAGATAAAACAATTCTTTGTAGGGTGACCTACAATTCGATGGTATAGGCAGTAATTCGGATCGTTAGTCTTCCCAATTTCTTCAGGCCTCTTGCTTTCCGGCAAGTTGAGCATTTTGCGTTTGCTGAGCAGGTTGAACATAGTAGCAGTATGTTCATCCTTGAACGAATACTGCTTTTGAAGTCTGGGTGACTTTGCTGTGTTGCTTGTAGTTGGCCATGGATTTTGATTCGGTGTACTTTCTACCGCCATTGCCGTTATGTCTTTCCCTTTTGAATGGGAAAAATGGAATGGAGATTCGTTTGTATCGTCTCCGGTTGCAGACTGTTGCATTTCGAGAAGTCGAAGTATTTCTTCGGCCTGTTCACCCTGCTTAAGCAGATCCTTCCATCACTTGGATTCGACCGAACCCATCTTGTCTAGGATATCGGTCAACAAGTTATGTCTGCAGGTTTCCACAAGCGTATCCTGCGTCATGCCATGTGGGCATCGAACAGAAAGTTCTCGGAACTGCTCGACATAAGTTTTGACCGTTTCGCCTTCTTCTTGCTTCGCTGCTAGCAAAGATAGTATCGTGACTTCAGTATCATCTTCAAAAAATCTGGCTAGGAACTCACATTCTACATCAGCCCATGATTTAATTGATCCCTGGGGTAGCTGCATGAACCAGGTAAATGCGGGACCCCGTAAAGTGCTCGCAAATATCCTAGTCATAGTTGGATCATTCCCCATGAGATGTCCTGTCTGTGAGAGAAAATAGAAGATGTGTTGCTGCGGCGAACCTTTACCGTCAAATGATTGAAGATTCAACGGTTTATATTTTGCAGGATAGGGTACGATCTCCCATTCTATGGGATATGGACGGACTACCCCCACCTCTTGTAGCTTTTTGCGATGAAGAAGAGCTTGTAATTGGTTCTCCATCTTCTCTATTTTCTCTGCGTGAGGATTGATGATAACTTTCACTTCCTCTTCCTCTCTTGAATGAGGAGGCACTTCTTCATCTTCGTCTTCGCTGTCTCATTTATTTGGACGGGCCGTTTTCCTTTCTGCCGACCAGAAATAGACGACGAGGATTGGTTCCTCCTAGTTTGAGCCAGCAACTCAATTAAAAGTTGTTTCATTTCTTCTATGATCTCCTCTTGCTGTTCGAGACGTTTTTCTTGTCTCTCAAGCCTTTCAGAGACTTCTTCTAGAAGCGCGCCCTCTGGTTCGATAGAAACTCCTTTTGATCCTGGAGTAATTTCCTTATCCGAAGGGTTGTTTCCGACCACCTTTTTGCCTTTATTAACCATATATGATGAGGCGGCAGGTAGATCGGTTTCAGAGCACACCCTCTTTACCGTCCGTGTTCTTTTGGATTCGGTGATCCGCTCAAAAATGGACCATCTCGGATGGCACTCGCAGTTTGATAGAACAGTTGAGATTAACTGTTCACATTGGCATTGAGGAGTATTCTGTGCAGAGTTCTTCTTCCAATTGAGGTATTCTCTCAAGTCTTGAGATACTTCTTTATCTCTATTTGCAACCTGACGCCGCTTGCGTCGCAAACTTGGTTCATAATACTGGAGAGTTTGCAATATTTCAGGGCTGGGCTCTTTTCCCGAATCAGATTGTTCTCCAACCCTTCTGCGGATTCTTCTGGAGTGTGTGCTGGCCTGCGCAGTTGTACGGGCCTCGCACGCATCTGACTTGTTCTTTGGGATTTGGAGGATTATATCATGAATATGTTCATCCGAAGCGAAATTTGAAGACCTATCCTCAGGTGAGTTCATGAGCACATCCTTATATTTGTTTGTAGAGGAACGGGATGGTACACCTGAGAGAGTAACCAAAAAGTTAGATGTGCGCTGTGTGCTCACTGCGCGTGTGCCTGAATAGACACCAGAACCAACCCTTGATTTTTCCTGCGGAGTGCAACCCACGGGTTGCAACCTGCGGTGTGCAACCCGCGGTTGGAACCGCGGGTTTGAACCCGCGGTTGCAACCGCGGGGTTGCACCCGCGGGGTGCAACCCGCGGTTGGAACCGCGGGTTTGCACCCGCGATTGCAACCGCGGGGTTGCACCCGCGGGGTGCAACCCGCGGTTGCAACCGCGGGTTTGCACCCGCGGTTGCACCCGCGGGGTGCAACCCGCGGTTGGAACCGCGGGTTTGCACCCGCGGTTGCAACCGCGGGGTTGCCCCCGTGCAGTGCAACCTGCAGTTCTGCCTGTGGATTTTTATTTTTGGAATTTTTTCTTCCCGATATTTCCTCATCTGAATTTTCTGACCGCAATTTTCCAGAGGCACTGTTGAGGTGGGCCCGCTGGGCCTTACGCCTCAGATTTCTCTTCTGAGAGCGGATCAGGGACTGGTTTGACTTTTGACTTGACTTTGGAACGGGCGATAACGCCTTGTTCTTCACAGACGATGACGTCCTGTCAGTTCGAACGGGCGATGATGCCTCATAAGTTCTCATAGGCGATAACGCCTTTCCGGTGGGCGATGACGCCTCACCTTTTTTCATCGTCACCCGGCGATGACGCCTAGGCTCCGAATCAGAGGAAGAAAGAAATTCCTCATATTTTTGCTGGTCAACTTCTATGACTAGCGTCTCAACTATTGAGCCAATCTGCACCCGGTCAGACTGCGCCACCAGATTCTCTGTGGTAAACAGAGGGGCTCCCACTGTGGTCGCCAGTTCTTATTTGCCCGAAAATTGAATCTTTGATTCCATTGCAAAATTATTTGAATTACAACGAATTGAGATTACAAAATAATCCGAGGAATTACAAGAACGGGAATATTAATTTATTCCCTTTTATATGTGGGTTCGGGTGGCGGTGGAGTCTTTTTGCTGCCTCCGTTGACCGTCCGATCAGGAGAAGATGACTCTGCTCTTTACCTTGATCTCACGAACTCGCTCGTAATCGTCCCAAAATCTAAGAATCCAAAAGTCCTCTCTCAGGTTAAATTCATGTATTTTATAGACCGAAGAAGCTCCAAATCCGGCTCAATTCTCTCCAGAAAAATCAGATCACGGATTATCAGTCCAAAAATAGGAAACAAATAATCGGAAAAGAACGGAAAACAACCCGCGGGTGGCAACCCGCGGGATTGCCCCCGCGGGTTGCCACCAGCGGGAATCCTCCCGCGGGTTGCAACCCGCGGGATCCCCCCCGCGGGTTGGCACCCGCAGGAATCCTCCCGCGGGAATCCTCCCGCGGGGGCTCCCGCGGGTGGTCCCGCGGGTTGCAACCCGCTGGTGCACCCGCGGGTGCTCCTGCGGGGTGCAACCCGCGGGTGCTCCCGCGGGTGTGACCACTTAGCAAAAAAAAGTTTTTGTTTTTTTTTTTTTTTTTTTGCCCGAAAATTGAATCTTTGATTCCATTGCAAAATTATTTGAATTACAACGAATTGAGATTACAAAATAATCCGAGGAATTACAAGAACGGGAATATTAATTTATTCCCTTTTTTATGTGGGTTCGGGTGGCGGTGGAGTCTTGTTTCTGCCTCCGTTGACCGTCCGACCAGGAGAAGATGACTCTGCTCTTTTCCTTGATCTCACGAACTTGCTCGTAATCGTCCCAAAATCTAAGAATCCAAAAGTCCTCTCTCCGGTTAAATTCCTGTATTTTATAGACCGAAGAAACTCCAAATCCGGCTCAATTCTCTCCTGAAAAATCGGATCACGGATTATCAGTCTAAAAATAGGAAACAAATAATCGGAAAAGAACAGAAAACAACCCGCGGGTGGCAACCCGCGGGATCGCCCCCGCGGGTTGCCACCCGCGGGAAACCTCCCGCGGGTTGCAACCCGCGGGATCCCCCCCGCGGGTTGGCACCCGCGGGAACCCGCGGGAATTCTTCCACGGGTGGCAACCTGTGGGTGTGCCCACTTAGCAAAAAAGTTTTTTTTTTTTTTTTGGTATCTACATAACCCCCTCCAAAGTTTTCGAAGTTCTGTATTGAACTGTACTGAATTTCGAAATACTTTGGATTCTTTAATTTTAGTTATAGACTTTTTAAAAGATTTGGTCAATAGAGATAACTGTTAATATATTCATTTATTCAATAACAAGTAGAGATATGATTTTAACGTACTCATTAGAGGACAAGCAGAGGTATAATGTTAACGTGCTTATTTTAGGTCAAGCAGAGGTATAATATTAACGTGCTTATTTTAATCCTAACCGTTCAGTGACATCTAGTATGACGAATCAGGAAAAGACAGAGGTGACATTAAACGTGTCTTGGAGCTTAACCTATTCAGAAGATCTGGTCGGGATAGGGACAAGCTGACTAAACAGAGGTGACGGTTAACGTATTTAGTTTTGGAATCGGACTATCAGAGGTAACTGTTAACTTGATAGGGAGATGATTTTCGTCAGAGGTGATTTTTAACTTAACAATATCAAAAGCTCGTTCATCAGAGGTTGTAATGTTGGACTTGATGAAGTGTGAATTTTCTTTTCTGTCAGAGGTGATTTTTTTTTAACGTGACAAGGGATTTAATCGGATCTTATCTCATTTGATTTTGAAGTATGATGTCAGAGGTATGATTTTAACTTGACAAATATTTTGGAGTGTCGCTTGCTCTGTTGGAGCAAAATTACAAGAAAAGTTTTGCTGTCGGAGGTGAAATCTTAACGTGACAGGAGATTTATCTGATTACGATTTTTAGCAAACCCCCAGCTATCAACGGGTTTGATTTGCCTTTACCAACTACCGTTTGAGTTGGGCTAGCCATGCTATTTCCCTCAGTATGGTGAGTTGTCAAGGATTTCGTTTGGGCTTAAATGCCAAACTTTTTCTCTTCCCTTTGCCTTAGCAGCTTAGGGCAGTGATGTATTCTTATATTCGGATAAGAATACTGTTGTGACAGATTTGTCGTGGGATTTTTAGCAAACCCCCAGCTATCAACGGGTTTGATTTTGCCTTTACCAACTACCGTTTGAGTTGGGCTAGCCATGCTATTATCCTCAGCATAGTGAGTTGTCGAGGATTTCATTTGGGCTTAAATGCCAAACTTCTCCTCTTCCCATTGCCTTAGCGGCGTTGGATGATTCATGCTTTTTACCCCCAGCATGGTGGGGTTGGCGAGAATTTTATTCTCTTCCCGTAGCCTTGTCGGCGTTGGGTAATTCATACTTATTACCCCTAGTATGATGGGGTTGGCGAGAAATTTATTCTCTTCCCGTAGCCTTACCGGTATTGGGTGATTTTTTTTTTTTTTTGATGTTTTTTTTTCTCTTTTATATATATATATATATATATATATATATATATATATATATGGGGGTTTAAATTAACCGCCTTGAGCCCATTTTTTGGGAATTGTTGTGAGCCCAAGTGGTACTTTTAGACCTCACACATTAAATGTGTCGGAGTTAGCTCTAACTCCTTTTTTGTTCAGCTTTGAGCTGAACTGCTCTAGCGTCAATCAACGCTTGAATTTTATCTTTTAAGATAAAATAATTCTTTGTAGGGTGACCTACAATTCGATGGTATAGGCAGTAATTCAGATTGTTAGTCTTCCCAATTTCTTCAGGCCTCTTGCTTTCCGGCAAGTTGAGCATCTTGCGTTTGCTGAGCAAGTTGAACATAGTAGCAGTATGTTCATCCTTGAATGAATACTGCTTTTGAAGTCTGGGCGACTTTGCTGTGATGCTTGTAGTTGGCCATGGTTTTTGCTTCGGTGTACTTTCTACCGCCATTGCCGTTATGTCTTTCCCTTTTGAACGGGAAAAATGGAATGGAGATTCGTTTGTATCGTCTCCGGTTGCAGACTGTTGCATTTCGAGACGTCGAAGTATTTCTTCGGCCTGTTCACCCTGCTTTAGCAGATCCTTCCATGACTTGGATTCGACCGAACCCATCTTGTCTAGGATATCGGTCAACAAGTTATGTCTGCAGGTTTCCACAAGCGTATCCTGCGTCATGCCATGTGGGCATCGAACAGAAAGTTCTCGGAACCGCTCGACATAAGTTTTGACCGTTTCGCCTTCTTCTTGCTTCGCTGCTAGCAAAGATAGTATCGAGACTTCAGTATCATCTTCAAAAAATCGGGCTAGGAACTCACGTTCTACATCAGCCCATGATTTAATTGATTCCTGGGGTAGCTGCATGAACCAGGTAAATGCGGGCCCCGTAAAGTGCTCGCAAATACCCTAGTCATAGTTGGATCATTCCCCATGAGATGTCCTGTCTGTGAGAGGAAATAGAAGATGTGTTGCTGCGGCGAATCTTTACCGTCGAATGATTGAAGATTCAATGGTTTATATTTTGCAGAATAGGGTATGGTCTCCCATTCTATGGGATATGGACGGACTACCCCCACCTCTTGTAGCTTTTTGCGATGAAGAAGAGCTTGTAATTGGTTCTCCATCTTCTCTATTATCTCTGCATGAGGATTGATGATAACTTTCACTTCCTCTTCCTCTCTTGAATGAGGAGGCACTTCTTCATCTTCGTCTTCGCTGTCTTCATTTATTTGGACAGGCCGTTTTCCTTTCTGCCGACCAGAAATAGACGACGAGGATTGATTCCTCCTAGTTTGAGCCAACAACTCAATTAAAAATTGTTTCATTTCTTCTATGGTCTTCTCTTGCTGTTCAAGACGTTTTTCTTGTCTCTCAAGCCTTTCAGAGACTTCTTCTAGAAGCGCGCCCTCTGCTTCGATAGAAACTCCTTTTGATCATGGAGTGATTTCCTTATCCGAAGGGTTGTTTCCGACCACCTTTTTGCCTTTATTAACCATATATGATGAGGCAGCAGGTAGATCGGTTTCAGAGCACACCCTCTTTACCGTCCGTATTCTTTTGGATTCGGTGATCCGCTCAAAAAAGGACCGTCTCGGATGGCACTCACAGTTTGATAGAACAGTTGAGATTAACTGTTCGCATCGGCATTGAGGAGTATTCTGTGCAGAGTTCTTCTTCCAATTGAGGTATTCTCTCAAGTCTTGAGATACTTCTTTATCTCTATTTGCAACCTGACGCCGCTTGCGTCGCAAACTTGGTTCATAATACTGGAGAGTTTGCAATATTTCAGGGCTGGGCTCTTTTCCCGAATCAGATTGTTCTCCAACCCTTCTGCGGATTCTTCTGGAGTGTGTGCTGGCCTGCGCAGTTGTACGGGCCTCGCACGCATCTGACTTGTTCTTCGGGATTTGGAGGATTATATCATGAATATGTTCATCCGAAGAGAAATTTGAAGACCTATCCTCAGGTGAGTTCATGAGCACATCCTTATATTTGTTTGTGGAGGAACGGGATGGTACACCTGAGAGAGTAACCAAAAATTTAGATGTGCACTGTGTGCTCACTGCTCGTGTGCCCGAATAGACACCAGAACCAACCCTTGATTTTTCCTGCGGAGTGCAACCCACGGGTTGCAACCTGCGGTGTGCAACCCGCGGGGTGCAACCCGCGGGGTGCAACCCGCGGTTGGAACCGCGGGTTTGCACCCGCGGTTGCAACCGCGGGTTGCACCCCGCGGGCCAGTTCTTGTTTGCCCGAAAATTGAATCTTTGATTCCATTGCAAAATTATTTGAATTACAACGAATTGAGATTACAAAATAATCCGAGGAATTACAAGAACTGGAATATTAATTTATTCCCTTTTTTATGTGGGTTCGGGTGGCGGTGGAGTCTTGTTGCTGCTTCCGTTGACCGTCCGACCAGGAGAAGATGACTCTGCTCTTTTCCTTGATCTCACGAACTCGCTCGTAATCGTCCCAAAATCTAAGAATCCAAAAGTCCTCTCTCCGGTTAAATTCCTGTATTTTATAGACCGAAGAAACTCCAAATCCGGCTCAATTCTCTCCTGAAAAATCGGATCACGGATTATCAGTCCAAAAATAGGAAATAAATAATCGGAAAAGAACGGAAAACAACCTGCGGGTGGCAACCCGCGGGATCGCCCCCGCGGGTTGCCACCCGCGGGAATCCTCCCGCGGGTTGCAACCCGCGGGGTCCCCCCCGCGGGTTGGCACCCGCGGGAATCCTCCCGCGGGTGGCAACCCGCGGGAATTCTCCCGCGGGTGGTCCCGCGGGTGCTCCCGCAGGGTGCAACCCGCGGGTGCTCCCGCGGGTTGCATCCCGCAAGTGCAACCCGCGGGTTGCATCCCGCAGGTGCAACCCACGGGTGTGCCCACTTTTTGGTATCTACATAACCCCCTCCAAAGTTTTCGAAGTTCTGTATTGAACCGTACTGAATTTCGAAATACTTTGGATTCTTTAATTTTGGTTATAGACCTTTTAAAAGATTTGGTCGATCGAGATAACTGTTAATATATTCATTTATTCAATGACAAGCAGAGGTATAATTTTAACGTACTCATTAGAGGACAAGCAGAGGCATGATGTTGACATGCTTATTTTAGGTCAAGCAGAGGTATAATATTAACGTGCTTATTTTAATCCTAACCGTTCAGTGACATCTAGTATGACGAATCAGGAAAAGACAGAGGTGACATTAAACGTGTCTTGGAGCTTAACCTATTCAGAGGATCTGGTCGTAATAGGGACAAGCTGACTAAACAGAGGTGACGGTTAACGTATTTAGTTTTGGAATCGGACTATCAGAAGTAACTGTTAACTTGATAGAGAGATAATTTTCGTCAGAGGTGATTTTGAACTTAACGACATCAAAAGCACGTTCATCAGAGGTTGTAATGTTGGACTTGATGAAGTGTGAATTTTCTTTTCTGTCAGAGGTGATTTTTTTTTTTTTTTTTTTTAACGTATCTACATTGGTTTACTGGGCTATGACCCAGAAGCCACTTGAATAAAAAAAAAAAGTCGTGGGCTTTCTGAATTGGCCCAATTTAAAAAAAAAAGAAAATGGGCTCAAAGTCATTGGGCTCCAGAATTGGCCCAGTTTAAAAAAAAAGTTATTGGGCTGGAAAAATGGGAAAAAATTAAAAAAAAAGTTCTATAACCCAGATTAATTTCAGCTTAGCCCAATAAATCTGGAGTAAATTGGTTTGTACTCTTGTAAAATAACTAAACAGATTACCTGATAGAAAATAATTTCACAACACACAAAATAATATAATTACATAATAAACAACAACTATAACAAAACTAAAATAATGTAGTAAGTTACAAATAGAAATAATATAGTAAGTTACAGGACATAATAATCATTACAAATAGAGAGTAAGATTGCAAGTTAAATTACATAATATGATTACAAATTCAAATTAACATTTTATTTTCAAAATTAATCAAACGGATTCAGATATGAGCTTTAGAGTTCCATCATGCACTACTAAAGACTTGTACTTATACTAATCTGCTTAACATGATAAAAAGAAATTAGTTATTAAAATATTAATGCAATATTAACCAATTGAGAGTGCTCTCTGCAGAGAGCAAGAGTGAGCTCTCAGTAGAGAGCAAGAGTGCTCTGGAGGAGTTCTCTGCTGAGAGCTCTTGAGCTCTGCTCCTCCAGAGCACTCTTGCTCTCTGTTGAGAGCTCCAGCAGAGAGCAATAGAGGTCTTTGACAAAAGATTTATGTGCTACTGAAAATGAAATGAAGATGATGTACAATTCAAAGAGGATGTTGAAGTACATGTGAAGTCTAGAGTGTTGATTGAGGAATTTGAATAAGTCGTATTAAATCATGGAAAAAAATTGCCATGTTTTATAGATTCTGCTATATACTACAGTGCTGCAGCAATTGTGATATCAAGATGATTTACCATTCAAATAGGATGTTAACATTACATGTGAAGTCACCTCTTGCCAGAGAGCAAGATACAAACCCAAAATGCACAACATGACAAATTACATGACATGATTGATAAACTTAGTTAGATACAAACCTAAAATAAATAAAGTGAAAGGAATAAATTCAAAAACCAATGTAAGCAACAAAATTAAAATACGCACCTTCTATGTTTATCCTCTTTGACATGTGCACGGTGCATCATAACTTGATGATAACTGAATCCATAGACAATACATCCAAATCTAGAAGAAAATAAAACTAATTAGAACTTTTGAGGTCAATAAATGTTAAAAATATAAGAATAGACTAATGAGCTATTAGACTATTACCCCGATCAAACTACTTAACGTCACACAAATCTTCTTAAATGCTGACCATTGGAACTCTCAATTGTCCTCGAAAGCAATCCTGAGTACAAATGAGACTCTAGACGGATTTGATAAAGAGTGAACTTCGAAATGCATCAAGAACTCTCCCTCCTGTCCTGAATACTGATTTCGAAGTAACTGTAGATATTGGAATCGCCAACACATATCGAGCCATTCTTGATAATATTGGAAATCTTCCACATTAACCTTCCAGAAGTCTAGAATAGGAAAAGATGACATGTCCTCGTTGATAATTGGCACCTTCTTAGCCTTATTCAAATACTTATCCAATTCACTTTGAGTTGATGTGACATACACTGAAGATGAACTCTATGTATAGAACTTATCCAACATGCGATAGTTCTTTACTGCACCACTCTCTCAAGCCGTTGAAGGTTGTGATGGTCTCACTTGTATATCATCTCTAATAACATTCTCCTTATCATGTATAGTTTTATACTCATTGAACAAAACTTTAAGAGTTCTCTCCAATTTTGATGGCATTGAATGGCCCTTCTCACCTTGAAATTCGAACATCTCTCCTATCACGTACTGGAAAAAGTCTAGTTTGAATCAAGGGTCAAAAACCAATGGTATAAAGATCACTAAGTTCACCTTTTCAAAATTTTCCAATACTTATCATACTTCTCTTTCATCCTATGAGTCATCTCACAAGCAATGATATCATTACTTATCATAGTCTCATATAGCTCACCTTCAACATTCGTGATCTGATGAAGAAAATATTAAACATTATATATAAAGTTCTTCATACCTTCAAAGTCAAGTCATAAAAAGCTTGTAAGAACCGGCATAATCACCCAGTACAATCCCAATCATCTTTATCTAGCATGCCCTTCCCATCATCACCCCAACTTTTTATCTAAATAAAGTATCTTTTCGCTCAAACTGATAGAAAGCGGACTGGCATTTATTAGCCGCCTGTAACATCAAGTATGTTGAGTTCCCACTCGTCTGTACATCCAAATACATTCCTGTCTCAAATGCTATTTTTTCTTTCTCAACACAACTCTTCTATTTTGCCCACCATGAAGGAGATTACTACACATACTTTATACCACTTTGAACCCTTGAGATGGGTTCAATATTTGCATGTAGATCATCTTGCACAACAAAATTCATAATGTGTGCAACACAACATATATAAAAATATTCACCCCCTAAGAATGTACCATACTTATCATTCCAATTTTAAAATTTTCTCTTCAAATGTTGTATCATTTTATCATTGAAACTAGCATCATCAACAATTATTGTCAACACTCTCTCAATTTCCCAATCATGTAACACGCTTCTAGCGTGGTTCCAAGAATTTCACCTCTGTGACTTGTAATAGGATAAAAATTTAGAATCCTCTTGTGGAGGTTCCAATCATTTCCAATCCAATGCACAGTAAGACACATGTAATTAATTTTTTGAATTGATATCCATGTGTCAGTGGTTAGACAAACATAGTGTGATGTCTCTAAAAGATATTTTTTTAATGCAATCTTCTTGTCTAGGTAGAGTTGATAAATGTCTCTTTCTATCGTCCACTTAAACGGGATCGTGAATTTGGGACACACAATAGCTATAAAAGCCTAAAACCAATACCTTCCATAATCTTAAAGGCAATTTATCTAAAATTATTATCTTAGATAATGCCATTCCGATTACCTTCTCATCATATTTCCAAGTAGTTAGGGTTCCTACCCGACCATCTTCTCTACTTGGCTAGAGACTTAACTGTGCTTAGCATGTGTCCTTATTATGGGGATTTTCTTTACAATTATTAGATGATTCCTAAGGGAAGACATGCTATTTTTCTTGGTATTGCAACTATAAACTTTTCTACAATACCTGCATCGATATTCGTCCTCATCAAGGGGCTCATCTCCTTCTTCTCGCATGTCATTAGTTTCTTAATCTCATTTGATAAAATGGTTCCACATATCAGACCTTGAAAATATTGCTTTCATTTTTTTTTTTGTTTCAGAAGCTTTAGTTCTAACAGGCCCGCTAGTATTTATTTGTGTTGGACTTGTTGGTGCAGCATCAGTGGTTGAATTTGTAGCATATTCATTGATATTAACCCTTTCATTTGGAGTTGTCTCACCAACACGACTTTCAGCCATCTAAAAAAATAATAAAGGAAGTCCACATAAGCAAAATAATAAGTTTAATTATTTAAAAAAACATCAGAATAAGTAAAATAAATCAAGTTCGATCTATTTCTAGTACTTGGCATGTGTTGATATATAGTTTTTTTTTACTGTGGATTTGAAAACCTAATGAAAACAATTAATCATTAAATCGTAACACAGTTTCCATTGCCTGCATGGCTAACTAATTTAATTAATAAAAAAATTAATGTCAGTAATAGATATCATAATCTCAAGTCTGTAGAGTACAGATTCTAATTTTAATAAATAATTAGTTTGAAGCTGACTTCATTTACATGAATATTCACTGTCACTGACAAATAGATTGCCATATTTGCAAGTTTAGTTCAGTATCATGCACAGATCACAGTTTTCATGTGATCGTTTTTGCATTCATCGCCTAACGCTTAGCACTAGTGATTTATTTTGAATCTAAAATCTCTCTCATTGTGAATACATATCTTAATTTCTAATTAAGGTTGTACATTTTCTTATCGTCATGGTTTAAAAAATAACAATTAAAACTCTTGAACGCCAATTATTTGGGGCAAGATGCATGTGATGCGGCCTAGGTACAGTTTACAGAGCAGCAATTACTTAAGATTCAACTACTTAAATTCATCAAAAATTAATTAATGCAAGCAACTAATAGTCTAACACAAAGATCTAAAAGCCCTAACTATTAAATTAAACCTAATTCCCTAGAAATTTCCAACTTGCCAAAAGGAAAAAAAATCACAATGTCAATATACAATCATTCATCACTCACCAGAGATAAAAAAATCTATCCAAACATAGAAATTATAGCAACTAAACTGATCAAACTCTCGATTTATAAAAACTAAATTTATCGACGAACTAATTATTTATAAAAATAAACAAAAATAGAAAATAAATGGAGAGAGAACTTCGTACCGATCTCAGAAACAAAATTTGGAGGAGGCCAAAGAGGGTTAGTGGAAAAGGAGGTGGAGGCAGAGGTGGAGGATTTGGAGGCGACGAGGAAGGATCGGTCGAGAGGCGATCGGGCGAGAGGCGAAGACTGAGGTAAAGAACGAACGAGAGGCAATCGGGCAGAGGAGGAGGCAGAGGAGGAGGCTAAGGCGGAGGCAGAGGAGAAGGTGGAGGCGGAGGATTTAGAGGCAACAGGCGAAAATTGGGCAAGAGGCGATCGGGCGTGAGGCGAAGACTGAGGCGAAGAATGAACGAGCCCTAGATTCAGGACAATTACTTAAGATTTGGGTATTGGGTTAATGGATTAACGGTTCGGGTGGGGGTGAAAGTTTGATTTTTTCAGTCGGTTTTGGTTGGCGATTTCACCACCGAAACCCGACCCGAAGGCCGAATAAAACTTCGGTTTAAAAACCAACCCGACCTGATAACCGAAATAACCGACCCCACCTGCCGTGGTTTTATTTGGTTTTTTTTGGAAATTTGCTCATCCCTAAATCAAACCATGTCTTCATAATTCTAGGCAAAAACATCAATATATTCTTTAATAAAAGTAATCAACTCTTCTTTTTTAGAAGATAAATTTTCACATATAAAATGGATTTAGATTTAGTTTCATCACCCATATTTATTTAGATCCCTTTATCTTCTGTTGGAGGTTTACACTATTCAAATTGAACTTTCCATTTCATGTTTAAATGTTTTGCCCAAGAATCATCTTTGATTAGTAATAATTCTTCATCTTCTTCTTTATGATCTGCAGAAATCATGTTAATAGAGACTCCTTGAAAATTGCTCAAACACTTGCATCTGAATCTCAATATAAGAATTCATATAAATGACTATGTTGGAGTTCTTCAGAATTAGTTTATAAAAGAATTTTAGGAGTTGTGACATATCCCAACCTCTACCGGTTTTATCATAATAATCTAGGATCTTTTCTTTTGGAGTAAAAGATTAAAGTATGATTCTTCTCCCTTTTCTAAAGTTTAACCCATGCCTTTGGCCAAGTTATATCCCATATTTTTTATTATTTTAAGGGTACTTTTATTATAGTGGAAGAACTCGAGATTTTCTTATTCTTTTTAGAGTCCAAATATTTTTCATTATTGTTATTGTTTGCTTTTCCAAATAAGATAGATTTTTGGCCTTTATATTTGGAAGAAACTTTGAAAATCATTTCACTCGCATCTCCATCGTCATCACTTTATATATTAAAGGATGAACGAATGGGTGTTTGGAATGATGCTAAAAAATATATTTTATTTAGTTGATCATTAGCTGTATTAGTACTAGTACTTGAAGGTTCAGAATCAACACTAGAAGAATAAACAAACTCTATATTTTTATTGATAACCTACTTGCCATCAAGATTGGTGGTGTTATTTACATCAAAACCTTCAAGACTTATCATAATTGGTTCTATACTCCAATTTTTATTATCTTCGGATCTCAAATCTTTGGATCTTCATTTAGAGACAGCCTCACTGCCACTGTTTGACTCTTCGAGAGCAGGTTGTTCAGCTACTTAAAAAGTATCTTGATAGAGCAATGCATTTTAAAAATAATTTTCAACCCTTTTAAAGGGTTGCTTTTCTACTATCAAGGTTTTCATGTTCCTTATTTATCTATGTATTTCATACATTGATGAAGTGTAGAGAGAACAATGAGATTGAGGTGAATCCACATCCTTTCAAGTATCCGGTTATAAGACATAACATATATTACATAGCAGGTGACTTTCGTCTTTAGAAATCAATCTGCCATTTCAACTTTACCTTGCGCAAAGGTTTATAACCATTGGTGTTAAATGAAAATGGTTGTGTTTGTTGATGCCAACCTGTTCATGAGGACCCCAAGATACAACAATACCCTTCTTGGCATTATGCTTAAAGTGAATTCAGGATCAACTTGAATTCAATCAATCTCTGTTGACCATATATAACATTTATAATATAAAGGCCAGTAATGCTTGCATTCTTTACTTGCATATCCTCTTACAGAAGGTTATGCAAGGCATCACTTTTAGAATCTTGATGGCATACTGCACAAACTTCTTCATATCCTCTGGAAGAAGGTTATGCAAGGCATCCTTTTAGAATCTTGATGGCATACTGCACAAACTTCTTCTACTTCTATCATTTCTGGGATCTGGGTTAGAAATACTTCAGAATTTTGCAGAGCTTCCCTTAAAGCTTTCCTAGTTTGCTTAGACAGACTTAGGATCTCATACAAAGTGATTTTTGCAGGGATGTTGGCCAATTGTACCAACACATCAAATCAAAAAGGCTTTTTGAAGCCTTATGTTGCTTCTTTTTCTTTACTTCTAAGAGCTTTGTCAAATTTAAACTCTTTTTATTTGTTCTTCTCTGCAGGTTGAGGTTCAACTACTTTATCATAATCTTTCAAGTAGTTTCTTCTGAACGAGTTTTAGTAGGTTGTTATTGTTGGTCTTCACTGACTGCCATTAATTCTTTCACCTCCTCCTTTGAATTTGTAAGAGGACGAACTATTACTTCATCTTCATATATTACAGTTATAGCGCTGGAAGTGCGTGCCTTCCTCTTAGACTTCTTTTTGGATGAACTTGAGGTCCACTGTTCATCCTAAAGAAGATCTAGGTATACCCACATTATCTTCCCTTTCGGTGTCTCGAAAGGAGATAATCCTTTCTTTTGTTGATGAGGATCATAATTTACAATTCTCATAGTACCTTAGGTTTTGGCTTCACCCATCTTCAATGATGGATTCTATCCAATTTGAAACTTTTCCAAATTTGAAAGAGACTGCTACTTTCTTCTGCTCTGGTAGTAGCTTGATGACATTTGTGTCCACCAGCGCTTGTATTTTGTCTTTCAATATGTAGCAATTCTTAGTATGATGGTTAATAATTTGTGGTATAAACAATAATTGGGATTATCAACCTTTCCTACGTCTTCAAGATGTTTTGCCTACAGTAAGTTCAATATAGTTCTCTTCATGAGCAAATTAAAAATATTGATGGTATATTCATCCTTGAAGGAATATTGATTCTAAGGGACCCTTGATGGAGGAAGAGTCTTTATATTTGGAGGTTTAGCTAGATTTGTAGCATCCACAGCCATTGTCTATTTCCATTAAGGTTGAGATGACTAAGGTATTCCAGAATTATTTCTTTGTGGCTTTCCTCCATTTTCGGCCTCAAGCCTTTGTGCGATTTACTCAACTTCTTCCGCTTGCATTGATAATTTTTTTCAGGTAGTGGACTTTACCGCCCCATCCTAGTGTGAACTTGGGTGGAAAGATTATATCTACATGTTTCCACTAAGGATTGTTGTGGCATCCCATACGGATATCTCAAAGAAACATTATGAAATCTTTTAATGAAGTCCCGAGCCGACTCCCCCTTCTTTCGTTTTGTAGTAAGGAGTGCTGGCAATGAGATCTCCATGTCATCTTCATAGAATCTGGTTAGAAAAGCCCTTCCCATGTCATTCTAAGAGTTGACAGCTCCCAGCTCCAATCTTCGGAGCTTTTCAAGTGCTAGATCTCTGAGAGCGCTAATAAAATCCATGATTGATATGAATAATCTACTACAAGTGTACAATATCGGTTATAGTGCAAACAGGTTATCCCATAAGAATTTAAGGTGTTTTACGTTCTACCTTCTTCTATTATTCTAACGAGCTAACTATGAGTTCTAAGTTGATTCATAAGTTATTCTAATTAGCTTAGGATATGAAATTTACTAGTTCACAACTAAGTATTACTTCTATTATTTTCTTCCTATTATAAAAAATGATATTTTAGTTTTAATCTTTATTTAAAGTGTTCTAAATATGTGTTATCAAGTGGCGTGCAAGTATAACTTATCGAAGATACTACTTTTCATAAAAATAAACTAAATTATTAGAAAATTTTATGAAGAAGATAAAAATCAACAACTCCAAAGTCTAACTAAGTATAGATTATCATGAAATTTAACTCAAGTATGACCTATCAAAACATTAATCTATGAGTTATTGTATTTTAATAATTTAGAAAAAAAATGTCATTATTATTTTATTTTAGAAAGAAAAAATAAAAAATAATTACATGGTTGATTTCTAATTTCATTTATATCCTAAAGCTAAATTAAGTTAGATATTCATGTTACCAATTAACAAAATTATGTTTTTATTATTAGAAATCTCATTGTTCTATAAAAGCTATTAAAGAGCTATATTAGAAAGCAATTAAATCCATATTAAAAGAAAATAAAATATTTCTACTCACTAGAAAGTAATGAACATAATGGAGTCTGTCTGAAGTTTGGTATGGCAGCCGTCACCCCTTTGATAAAACCTTAATTTTTATTTAATCAAAAGTGCATGATAAATTACATGAAACCCTAATTTACAATGATACAGCCAATATATAGGTCTCGATTACAACTAGATAGCTATAAAATTACAACAAAAACCCTGTAAAAATTTCAACACTTGCAAGCCCCATCTTACCGTCAAATGGCGGCTATTGCCACCAATTGTCGACAAAATAGTGAAAGTTTGGCTTTTGATTTCTTCTACGTTAAGCTCTGGCCTTGTTCCTTTGATCTTCATGACTGTATTTGAATTTGGTTCTCTATAGCTCTGTGTTCTTATAGCTTTATTCTCTTTTTGTTCTTTTTAAAATTGGTTTTCTAATTCGTCCAAGAGTTTATACCATCTCCTTGTAGGAGTAGGTCTAACCTGAAAAACACAGTAAAAATATCAAAGTAGCATTATTTATATATAAAAATAGACAATATGAGGGTTATAAATATGCAATGTATGATATTTATCACATTCTCACACCTATCTTTTGCTAGTTTTTGAGCTAAACCTAAACCTTAAAAGGAAAATACTAACTCACTTTCACAAAAATCGCAATTGCACTTAGCATGTGCAACAAGCCTTAAAGACTTAGGTTATTCTAGTGGACCAGTTGTGTCTTGTAAGGATTTCTAGTAATGTTACGCACAAATATTGTGAAGAAGATAGATTAAGGAATAAAAAAAATGAAATAAGGATAGCAAAAAATTAAGAAAAGTAAAAATTTATACAAAATAAAGAAATTTTTATAGTATATTCTACAATTAATCTCACTAATATACAAACTCAAGAATACATTTAGATTATCAATTTTAAAATCAAGCATCATATCTAATACACTTATTATCTTAATCAAAAATTCAAATCATATCTTTCAATACTATTAATAAATAATTCATTGGCTCATGTGCATCTACGTATATGTGTGATAGTTTATTTCAGTTTTGGACTCAAATTCTATCTCATGATTCATCTTTTCTCTCTAAATATTTTTTTTTCTTTTTTACTTTTTTTTTGGAATATTTTACCTTTTATGCGAATATTCACGCTTGCTTAGGTGTAAATACCGGATTACTCAGATCATACTCTATCTTTTAAAAACACCACTCGTGTAAATATTCACGCTTACTTAGGTAAAAATAACCAACTACTTAGTAATTTACAAAAAAAAAATATTTCAAAAGGATCATTTCCTTAAATACTAGTCACCTCTAATTTTTTTTTCTTTTTTTATATTTTTCTTATTTAGAGAGAAAATGCTACTTAATTATTATCAATTTTATCCTTAACCAAATAAACTATTGCAAATTGAAAATAGATGTATACTTATCTCAAAATTACTATTAGCGGTATTTATTTTTTGGATTTTATTTTTTTCATATTCTAAGTATATTATCCAATATTAAATTTCAAATATAAATTTATTTTTTTATTTGTAATTAGATTGATTTATTACAGAAAATATTTTTTTTACTTTTTTTATTTTCAAGTTTTTTTTCTTTTATTAATTTTTGTATACCCTAAAAACTATCCAAAGTATAAAATATAGAAACCCAAAAATGTCACAATAAAATAAAAATTATAAAATAACTAAAATTTCTAAAAATAAAAAAATCTCCTAACCTACTCCCCCATACCTAAAATCATGTATACCCTCATGCACAAACCAATGATGGTAAATAAATATGAATTTTTTTGCACAAATAATAGCACAAATAATATACACTTTCATAATGTGTTCTTTTATATTTTGATTTGGATGAATTTAGCCTTTTTATAAATTTTGTATTTAATCTCTCCTTCTTATTTTTAGTTTTTCTCAATTTATACATGCCCTTCTTTCTTTTATTCAATAGTAAAATTTTAAAGTTGAAAATCATACCATTATTATTGTTCACATTCCGCCCACGAGTATCTTTCATGTATGTAAGTATTTTGGTCTTATCAACATGTGAAATAACATACTCATTTTGGTGTGGTAGAATCATAAGCTCGATTTTAGATGGCTCTTTCAAATTATCAAATATCAAGAGCTTTTTTTTTTAGGTTCCTTCTATTTTTCTAGTATTCTAGGCTTGTCATGCAAATTTTCTTCAAAGCTGCCATCAAAATTTTTTAAAAAAATGTCATACTAGTAGACTTATTATTAGTCAAGTCATTATGAAGGAATAAAAATTCTTCTTAATAAATTTCTTCAAAATTTTCATTAAAAGAATAAAATGATAATATCTCACTAACAAGCTCATCATAGGGCAAATCATGAAGCAAAATTTATTTTTTATGACTCGTTTCTTCATAATTTTTTTCACAATGGTCTGACTCATCATGCACAATTTTCTTAACTCATTTTGAATTATATCAACTTCAAAATATGACTGAAGTGGTTACTCGTTGGAGTTAGATATGTTCAAACATGTAGATGGTCAATTTTCAAAATCTTAGTATGAGAAATCATTTTGAGAAAAGTTTCTACATAAGATGCCGTTTGAGAGGATGATTTTAGTAAAGATTACTTACCTTCCTCTATTCTACATGCTCGCTTCTCAGTCTCATGATTGTAAACTTCCATATTTTTCTTGAATAATTGCATCGCGAGATCATGAGTGAAATTTGAAGGTGGATACAATAGATCTATGTATATATTTGATAACAGAAGTGAAGTAGTTGTAGATAAATTCTCATAATATGCATATCTTACTTCTACTATTTTTAATTTTTCATCTAACATGTTCAATTGAATATAATGTTCATAATTGAATATAGAATATAGAGATGATTTGTCTATGAAGAAAGGATCAGATGGAGAACTCTCTTGATACGACTTTTGATTAAAATAATTCATCCATTCACAATTGTAATTTTGTATATAAGAAGTACTCATAGATTCATTATATGTGATGTAATTTGATCATGACTTATTCCTAATGAACTTCCTATCCATGGGCATAGATGATAATTATGATATGGCTTGCGATAATGATGGCATCAAGATTATGAAACATATTTTTTAAAGATTTTTTCTGAAAAGCTGGAGAGGGAAACAGATGGAAAAGAAAAAGAAAAAATCAAAAAGTTTTTTTATTTTTTTATATTTTTTAAGAACCAAGGACCAAAAACACAAAACACGAAAAAAATGGGGCAGACTTTTCACATTTCTGCCACCAAATTGCGGCTATTGCCATTATTTGGTGGCAAATGTAGGGAGTTTGACTTTCTGGTTTTTCAATGTTTCGCAGATTTTTCAGCTTTGTGTATCTATAGTTTCAGGTCTCTGCACACTCAACACATGCCATTAATCCGCAAAACATTAGAAAAAGAAAGAAACACCGTCGATCCCGAGCAACGATGCCAAAAACTTGATGTGAATAACCTACGGCAAGCGCACAGTGTCAGTTATAACGCAAACAGGTCATTCCCATGAGGATCTAAAGAGTTTTATGTTCTAGCTTCTCTTATTATTCTAATGAGCTAATTATGAGTTTTAAGATTTTTTTAGTTATTCTAATTAGTGCAGGATATGAAATTCACTATTTCACAACTAAGTATTATCTCTATTATCTTCTTTCTATCATAAAAACTGATCATTTGGTTTTAATCTTTATTTAAAATACTCTAAACATGAGCTATCAAATGGCTTGCAAGTATAACTCATCAAAGATAATACTTTTTCTAAAAATAAACTAAATCATTAGATAACTCTATAAAGAAGATAAAAATCAACAATCCAAACCCTAACTAAGTATATCTATTAAGAAATTTAACTCAAGTATAACCTATCAAAGAATCAATCTATGAGCTGTTGTATTTTAATATTTTCATAAAAAATTATGTCTTTATTATTTTATTTTAGAAAGAAAATAATAAAAGCAATTACATTGTTGATTCCTAGTTTTATCTACATCATAGAGTTAAATTAAGTTTGCTACTCATGTTACTAATTAACAAGATTATATTTTTATTATTCGAAATCCTATCTTTCTATAAAAGCTATTAAAGAACTATACTAGAAAGCAATTAAATTTATCTAAAAAATAAATAAAACATTTCTACTCACTAGAAAGCAATGAATAATATTGGAATCACCTCTGTAGTTTGATATGGTGGTCGTCACCCCTTTAGCAAAACTCTAATCTTTATTTAATCAAAAGTGCATGATAAATTATATGAAACCATAATCTACAATGATACGACCAATATTTAAGCCTCAGAATAACAAACCCTAATCTAATTTCAACTGAATATCTAAAAAATTACAAAGACACCCTTGTAAAAATTTCAACACTTGCAGACCCTACCTTACCACCAAATAGCGGCTATTGCCACTTATTGGGGGAAAAATAATGAAATCTTGGCTTCTGATTTCTTCTGAATGAAGCTCTGGCCTCGTTACTTTGATCTTCCTGACTGTATTTGATTTTGGTTCTCTGTAACTCCGTGTTCTTGTAGCTTTATTCTGTCTAGCTCCTCTAGAACTTGGTTTCCTAATCTATCTCTAAGTTTATGCCATCTCTTGTAGGAATAGGTCTAATCTGAAAAACACACTAAAAATATCCGAGTAGTATTATTTATATATATAAATAGATACTATGAGGGTTATAAATATGCAATGTATGAAACTCATCAATGATAGTGCCATTTCCAGCCAAATGCTCTGTCTACGACTTGAAATAGTAAAAGTGCTGATTCAGAGATCCTTTACCATCAAAAGAGTTGAGCTTCAAAGGCTTGTAATTATCCGAAAATAGTATATTTTCCCACTCCATCGGATATTGCCGTACAAATCCTAGCTCTTGCAAATCATTCTTATGGACAAGAGCATTGAGCTGATTCTAGAAGCTTTCCACAAGAGCAAAATGTGGGCTTCCTTCTAGTTCTAAATTCTTAGATTGATGATATGAGTGCTCAAAATGGTTATCTTCTTTTTCTTCATGTTCTTCAATGTCGGTGCTCCCAGGAGGAGTATTATGCGTATTCTCTTTCTTTTATTCTTCCTCGAGATGCGGAAACCTCTGAAAAAAGATTCTCCTTTCTTCTTCGTGTGTTCTTTGACCAGAAGTATCTTCCTGATCTCACTTATAAATTCTTGTTGCTTATGGATGATCTTTTTATACTCATCCATTCTCTTCATGAATTCCTCAAGATTTTCCTGTGCCATATATGTAGAGGCAGTATCCTTAGGAATGAATCAAAAGTTTGAGACTTTGGCACAACTGAGTCTGTCTCTTATTCTTCATTAGAAGAGATCCCGACCATTTTTTGGTAATCTAGAGATACTGCAACCACTTTTTGAAGCCTGGTGTTTCAAAAAACACCTTGAGATTCTTCAAACACTCCTTTTAAACCGGAGGAGTGTTCAGAATTTGATGAATATGACCGAGGAATTCTCTGTCTTCTTTTTCTTCTTCTCCAAATTTATCATATTAGATGATACTCCATGGTATTTTAGTTATGAAAATTCTTATTTTTCATTGTGTCATCTTCTCTTTGAAGTTTGGGTTGGTGACAACGTGAGTCTGTTGAAGACGGACAACCTTGTTGGAGTCATATAACGGCAATGAGAGAGCATTGCATTGATTAACAGTTCACAATGATAGTGAAAATTTTGGAATTTTTTCCTTTATGATTGAGAAATTCCCTAAGATCTCTTGCATTTGAGCTCTTAGGATTGTTGGTAGAGGTAACATCCCTTTCAAATAGTATTTTCGGGGCACACATATCTATCTCCTTGAAGATTATTGGAGCAAACTTCACCTTAGCCATTATGACTGGAGAATGAGCTTCTGATGAAGCTGGATTGACTAGGACTGGAAGTCCATGAGTCTTAGAGGCTAAGTTTCTTTCATAAATGCAAGTTTAAGGATCATGTTCTTCTGTTGAGATGCGGATTTGAGATCCGCGTCTGAGCTTAGAAACGCGAGTGTGAGACCCGCATTTGGTTTCAAAAATGCAACCATGAGGTCTGCATTTGGTCTCTGAAACATGAGTCTAAGACCTGCATTTTGTTTCAAAATAAAGTCAACATTTGGAGTAAAAGATGTACATGGTGGATGAGCGGTGTTTCTTGTAAGAAATGCAAATAAACATATCCACATCTTGGTTCGAATTTTTGTTGGGGACCGTCACTTCGCTCTTCGGTCTCCATACGCAAATTAAAGTTTCGCATGGTTATTCAACAATGGTTGGTTTTTCTTTTATGGCTCCGTGGAAAGTGTGAGTTTTGCTCCTTCTTAGGTTTCTCTTCATGGTGCAGGTGAGAGAGACCTTCTTTTCACGATCATCTCCTTACATATTAGATAATGGTCATTTCTCTTTGTTGTTATCAGAATTTCGATCCATCTCTTTGAGATCAATGAGGGTCTTGGGTGAAACAGACCTTGAGCTTTGTGCTGTAGGGTAGAAAATCTTTCCTTTGAGACCAGAGAGGTCTAAAGAGTCCTTAGGCAAATTGTCTAGGATAGTAATATTTTGAGCCTCGTTAGAGGCTAAGTTTGTGGAGATCTTGTGGTATTTCCGTAGAGATCTCGGGCTCGTAGAGCCAGGGGAGAGAAACTTTTCATATTTCGCTTGGTCGATCTCGATGATGAGTGATTCGACCATGGCGACAACAGAGACCTTGTTGGATTAGGCTACATCCATATTATTAGAGATGATCAGGCTCTCCAGCGGAGTCGTCAATCTTCTGTTTGACATAAAATTAAATTTTATTGAAACTCAAAAAGAGTTACAATAAGAACGGTCTTCCATTTATACAAGATAAGGAAATGATTCCTCTATGTTTAAGTCTACGGTTCTCTTGTAGTGATGGAGGACGATCTTTCTCTCTATTACAACCCAAGCAAAAACTCTTGAGTTGGCAGCTTTTGCAAAACACTTGAACGAGAAGAACTCTAGTTCTTTAGCACAAATGCTTAAAATGGAGATAATCCAACCCCTTTCTCAGCCTAGAACATGGCTATTTATAGAGACTTTGAGGCTTGTGAATTGGTATGACTGTCTAATTAATAGTCTCTTTAATTGAGAATTAATTTTCTACTTTTAATTCATTAGATTCGTAATTGCAGTTTTTAATCCTTTGGATTTTGTAACATAACTGTTGATCTTAGTCTTAGATCTACGTTTTAATTCTCTGTAGCTTGTGTGTCATGCTCAGACCCGCATTTAGGTGATCGTCCTCCATCACTACAAGAGAACCCTAGCCACATTCTAGACTGAGAAAGGGGTTGGATTATCTCCATTTTAAGCATTTGTGCTAAAGAACTAGAGTTCTTCTCGTTCAAGTGTTTTGCAAAAGCTGCCAACTCAAGAGTTTTCGCTTGGATTGTAATGGAGAGAAAGATCGTCCTCCATCACTACAAGAGAACCCTAGGCTTAAACATGATCTAACCAACTAAGCCACATTTCCTCAGCATGTCCATATATCACCGAATAGCTTTTGCTCGTAAGTCCACGTTTTTCTCGTATAGGACTAAATGGTGGAGGTGGAATGTATTGACGATGTCCAAACTGCCTTAACACCCGTAAAGGGTGATAAGGCTTGACAATATCCTTCATTATCAATATACCCATATAAAAGGATACTTCCTGAAATCGATAGGTATCTCTAAAGGACCGATATGGGTCCCATGTCACCTACAATGTCATGATATTTTAAAAAACAATGGATAAAAATGATATTATAATCGTTTGAAAAAAAACACCAAATAAATTTTACTTTTGCCTAACCTCGTTCACTATCAGCGTATCAAGCCGTCGGCATGCTTGTGGCTCTGATATGCTCCAAAAACACTTTTTTGTTATGTCTACTCAACCATCGGCATGCTTGTGGATGGTCAGGTCTGTATCCACCATTTAAAATCGACATTAAAGACGGAAAGTGAGCGAAGATTCACGCCTGCAGCAATGTTAAATACCCGGACAACTGTGTCGCATGTGCTCGAGAGGAAAGACCAAACTGTCTATTCAAATGCGCTAAAGCTCCAGCACCCCAGACATATGTATGCACGTTCTCGATATTATGTAGAATTGCAAGATAGTCAACAAAAACCCTTGTGCCGTTCTTATCCTGCATAGTGTGCACCCGAGAAGATAAAGTAAGAATGCTCGAGCAGCACATAATATTCTCTGATCTGAATCTGTATCTGTCACATTGCTAAACCATTCTCTTAGTCAGTCAAGGCGCACTGAAGCTCCACCTTTCGTATTCAACTCCAGAAAAGCTTCATTATACCCGACACCCAATGAGTCAGTTAGTTGCTCAACTGCAATGAGCCAATCTGTTCTGTCTGGAAGGCAACGGACTTTCCTGTTACTAGCAAACCAAGGAGACAGGCTACATCATCAAGAGAGATCGTCATTTCTCCAAAAGGCAAGTGAAAGGTATTCGTTTTTAGATGCCAACGCTCGACAAATGCAGTTAGTTCAACGCTACTAATGTACTGATAAGAACACATTATGAGAGGATACAAAGAGGAATTACGGATGTGCTACACAAAACGGGTATTTTACTGTCCAGATTCTAGAAACCACGTGTTTATTTTTCTCATATGATTAATGCACCATAATAGATCTCATTCCTGAAATGATAACAAAGCAAGATATTTTAGATAAACAGCTACTAGGATAAAATTGAAATCAAAGTTATTATGTCTGACCTCATTCTTAGATATAAAGAAAGTAACGTGTGTTCTAAAACTCTTCAAAACAGACAAATCAATCGGTCCTCCATTTATTGGCCGCACTTCGTCTTCTTCTGAGTCTGACTTATCGATACCCCTACTTTCTTGTGATATATCTCGATGAATGCGTAACGGAAGGGTCGCCGTAGCAGCATCAGCCTGCGAATCTGGTTCGTTACGGATTTCAGGAATGTTAGGATCGACGGCTGGACGGATCCATGTTTTCTTCCTCCTATTTGACGCTATTGGTCGAATCCGAAATGGTTGCGCCGGATCCATCCGTAAATCACCAAAGATTTTATTTACACAATAAAATTTTAAATTATCAAATATCACATATCACAATATACTAATTATATTTGCCTATCTAAATCCATTAAATATCATAACATAAACACACAATATCTACATTTCAATTTTTCCCAATTCGAACATCAAAATTAACAATCTAATCAAAGCACAAAAAAAACAAACTAATATTCACAATATAAATTTTGCACTTAAGTATTACAAATTTCAACTATCATTAATCGATAACAGCAATAAAATCTAAACTATTAACCAATGAAAACTTTAATTTCGCCATAACAAAATGTAAAGAAATTATTTTTTCCCCAATCTCTTTGCCTCTCAACTAAATCTACCCTCATCAACACTCATTTCCAAATTTTTTCCTAAATCAAAATGCAAAAATTAATACAAAAAATTAGGGTTTTATTTTTACCTTCAAATTAAAAAAATCACTAACTCCTCTCCTCCTTTCAATCCGCCTTTGTGATGGAGTGTCGGTCGTCAGCGGGGGTCGGCCAGGATGCGAGCGGCCGGAGCGGGTGGAGCGGCCGAAGTGATTGGATGCAGTGGGTGGTTTGGCGAAACCTTGGAAGAGAGAGTATGGAAAAGAGATTTGGGGTTTTTGGGAGGGGGTGGAAAAAAGATTTGGATTTTATGAAAGAGGAAAATGTGAGAGAGATGGGTTGGGAGAGAAAGGAGTTGGTGTTTAGGAGATGAATTTGGAAACGTGAGATAGAGAGGAGGAGACGATAGAGGACAATTCAGAAATATCGGTATGCTTATTAGAAAAAATTCTCTCTTTTAAAAAAAAAAGACCGTGCCCACTAGGAAAAGTTGACTAACAAGGAGGACAAAACAGTGCCCATCTAGAAATTCCCGGAAATTCCCGACCTTCATCACCTGTGTATTCCAATTCAAAACTTGCCGTCAAATCAAATTTAACTAATCCTATCCAATTAAATACCCATACATGATATGGACATTTATGTCGTCAATTTCTCCCTCCCCAATTCGTCCCTTCTCATAAATCCCAGAACCAAAGCCCCCACCAGTGATCAATCAGTCAGAATCAAAACCCTCACCAGTTATGGGCGGCGGCAGCGGCGGCGATCGCACCCCGGAGAACTCCGAGGACCAGCAGAAGCGGTCGGAGATCTACACCTACGAGGCCCCATGGCACATCTACGCCATGAACTGGTCAGTCCGCCGCGACAAGAAGTACCGCCTCGCCATCGCCAGCCTCCTCGAGCCCTACCCCAACCGGGTCGAGATCGTCCAGCTCGACGACTCCACGGGCGAGATCCGCTCCGATCCCAACCTCGCCTTCGAGCACCCCTACCCCCCGACCAAGACCATGTTCATCCCCGACCGGGACTGCCTCCGGCCCGACCTCCTCGCCACCTCTGCCGACTTTCTCCGCATCTGGCGCATTGCCGAAGACTCGTCAAGGGTGGAGCTCAAGTCCCTCCTTAACGGCAACAAGAACTCCGAGTTCTGCGGGCCCCTCACCTCCTTCGACTGGAACGAGGCCGAGCCCCGCCGGATAGGCACCTCCTCCATCGACACGACTTGCACGATCTGGGACATCGAGCGAGAGGCAGTGCACACGCAGCTGATTGCCCACGACAAGGAGGTTTACGACATCGCCTGGGGCGGCGTTGGAGTCTTCGCTTCGGTCTCCGCCGACGGGTCCGTTAGGGTTTTCGATTTACGCGACAAGGAGCACTCCACCATCATCTATGAAGCTGCGGACCCTGCCGATACGGCGCTGGTGAGACTAGGGTGGAACAAGCAGGACCCCAGGTACATGGCGACCATCATAATGGACAGCCCCAAGGTGGTGGTTCTCGATATCCGTTTCCCCACGCTGCCAGTGGTGGAGCTGCACCGGCACCACAAGAACGTGAACGCCATCGCTTGGGCCCCACATAGCTCCTGCCACATCTGCACGGCCGGGGACGACATGCAGGCGCTGATCTGGGACTTGTCGTCAATGGGCAGCAGTGGCGGAGGGGGAGGAGCGCAGCAGGGTGGGGCGGCCGCGGAAGGGGGGTTGGATCCTATACTAGCATACACGGCAGGGGCGGAGATCGAGCAACTGCAGTGGTCATCGTCGCAGCCGGATTGGGTGGCAATTGCATTTGCGAGCAAGCTGCAGATACTCAGGGTTTGAACAGATGAGTCATTTTAACTTGATTTCATTCAGTGTTGATGCTCTTAGAGTTAGAGCTGCTTTCCGAATGAAATGAATGAAGGAATGATGATATAGTGGTAGCGGTAGTTTTTGAGTAGGATCAGATTGTTGATTTCTGGAATTGTGGATATGAATTGCATTGGAATTGATGGGCGTAATGGATATTCTTTATGATTGCTTGTTAGATATCAGAATATACCAGTTTTTATTGCTTATCTATTATCTTCAGTGTTTTTTTTTTTTCCAGATTATGTGTTGATGTGTTATTGAACATGTTGTTGCTAACTTTGTTGATGCTTTAGTAACAGCATTTTAGATTGAATACAGTAAGATGGTGTTGTTGTTACATCTTGACACATTTTCTTTCTTGTCAAATTGGTCCTGATGAGAATATTCTGGTTGTTTCCCACTGGTATATTTGTACCTCTTAATCCTCTGTTTGTTATTAAATTGGCCCTGATGAAATATAATATTTGTCTCGTACTAATGAAATATATTAACTTGATCTGTAAAGTATTTACGATATGAAGGTATTCTTTTACCAAGGGTGCTTATTATCTTGGGAACCTTTTTTACCCAATACATTGTTCACAATTTTCATATCTAGGAACATAGATATTGAGACATTTCTTTGTTGAAAGTTACAAAGATCTTGTCTCTTGAATGGTACCAGTGCTCTATAGGGCTGCATTTTTATGTTGTCTATTGGCATGTTTGTTGAGTGCTTGGACTCATTAAGGTTTTGTGAAACCTGGTTGCTTTTCTGGTGTTAAGATGCGAGGGTGTAGCATTTTATATAACAAGCCTTTACTAGAGAACTTGATAAAGGAGATGGGTTCACATCATTGTAGCCACCTCCAAGATGGTCAAAAACATGATTTTAGTAGAGTTTACCTTGATATTTAAATTATGAATGAGAAAACTTGGACTTGAACTTACAAGCAACTGAACAGACCCTCTTTTGAAATCTACTCGAAGCTTAATGATTTAAAGCATAGTAACCTTATTTGAGCCATAGATGATCTTAGATGCCTGCTAATCCTTCTTGTCTTCTCCCACATCCTTAACTGGTTTTTCTGAAAATATAAGTTGTAGGAGTGCAATTCCTAGATCTGGCGATTTCAACCTATTACTTGTTTATAACACTTCCTATCTCAAATACAACATAAAATTTTCAAATGTTGCAAAAACACTCTTCTTGGTGCGCAAGTTCTTGTTTTTGAATTATAAAGCATGTTAATTTTGTTTTATCATTTCTTATAAACAGTTTTATGTATAACCTATGAACCACATACATGGATATGGAAATTTGTACAAGTATAGACACTGGTATGGGACATGTCAAATTTGTATAATGGAGATTATGGGGCTATGGCCGTACGTATGAAGCAAAAGGAATTGACATTTAATACAACAATCTTTAAATGCATAAGCTAATGAGATGATCATTGTGTTTTTCATGCCTAGTATCAAGGTTGTCCCTCTACCAAATAGATTTGGTTTCTAAATAGAACTAATCATTTGACTCAAATTTGCAAACAAAATAAACATGAGAAACGTGCATGTATCCAAGAAGTATCTTGACTTATAAATATGTCACACCCCACTCCCGATATATAGTATATAAGTATGTGTAGCAGGTACCGACAACATATTCAATTTGAATATGTTAAATCCTCAATAAATTTGCCACAATAATACTCAGTAATTATGATAGGAAAATTTAACTAAAATTTGACTTTTCACTTATTAGAACGAAGTTTGATATAATTGAAATAAAATATAATAAAACTAAACAAAAAGATGTAGGGAATCCCTAATCCACTATTAGATTTCAACTTGATTTTCAAACTACACCAGGTTTTGCGTCAGCTTTGGTGTGTCTATCGGTAAGTCTGGATATACACACCTATGTAGTCAGATAGCGACAACACAATAAATACAGAAAGAGTACGCGATGTAATAATTATGTCTAAACATGTTAATAATGCAATTCTTAGAAAATATTAAATTCAGAAATAATGATGATATCAAGTGATATAGGTTAAACTAAATATTTTTTAGTGTAGTCACAATTGTAACAAGTTATTTTTATTTAGAATGTCATGTAATTGGAAAAATTAACTGATGGGATAACACTATTTCGATTGTTTTTTGTATAGATTTAGAAAATGATCATATGGATTGTCCGGTTCTGAGTTGGACCTGTCGTTAGGCAAACAGAAATTATAGTCAGGCAATTGACTTGTCCTTAAAGGTCACTTTTGATTTAGATTTTTTTTTTTTTTTTTTTTTTTTTTTTTTTTTTTGGGAATGGTAAAGAACCTAATCTGCTAGTCCAAAAACTACGGAAATATTTGAGAAAGGCCATCAGAGTCACTAAAAGCTTAGCTAGAGTATTAAAACCATTTGCTAAGTGCCTTATAGTAAATTTTTAATGATTACTTATCATGGACTTGGAATGGGGTAGAATAGGGTGGATAGTGGTGTAATGGTATTTTCCATATTTGTAATTGTTCTTGTTACTGATTGTGATTCTGAGTAAGGATTTTACCTGGATATTTGTCTCGTTCTTGTTTGCTTTCCTTCAGGATAATGGTGATATTTGAGTACAATGTAACTTTATATAGTTGTAGTACGTTTTCCCGGTTCGTAGATCTGTATAGGTTGCCCATGATGAATCTGAATTATTCTCTCTCTCTAACAAGAACCTGTTTATTTTCCTCCCATTACTATTCTGGTTGTAGTTTTTGTGAATATCATGTAAAATTATCTATTCTTTTGATTGGAACAAATTGTGAATGAGATGTATGCTATGGCTTTCATGATCCATGTACTACTATCCCTTTACGGGTTGTATTGATTTAGGTACTTGACTATTTAAGCTGTGTTCAATTGAGTTTATCTTATATGCTGCTTGTACTATTATAATGTGACGTGTTAGAAGCGAGCAATTGAGTTGCTGAGCAAATGAGGATCCTGTATTAGAAAGTCCAATGGCTTAGAGGCATTTTTTGTTGCAGGAATTCCGTATTAATTCCTGAACAGAAAAGATGGGGTAAATCACCCAGATCACTGCAGTTCCAACACATAAGCAAGCACTAAACGTGAACTTGGGCTCCAGATTTGATTTCTTGCGCAGAACAGCCATCGCCATACATGAAATGACATATGCCTGCCTCTAGATAAACTCGGTTTCGGTAATATTTTAGAGACATGCTCAGGTTATTGATCCAGCGTGCAGCTTCCAAGCACACTGTAGCATAGGACGATGCAGGTAAACGAGGAAATGTTGTAGGAAACATGCAGATCAGTAGGATCTTATCATGCCGGCATCTTCCAGCAGTAAATTGCAAATAGTAATGCATCATTTTCAGGAAGCACAGCCTTATGCGACGATCCTAGAGCTTTCTGGAGTTCTCTAGAAGTCACTGGTTCTAATTAGATAAGGAAGACTCAAAAAATCTCTTGGACATTACTAAAGTCTCTTGTGTTCTTTGAAACTTTTTAGAATCTTAAAAAGGTTATAAATGTCTAGAGATTTCTATGTAAATATCTTGTAAGAAAACTCTCGAAGCAGAATGATTTAGATAAAGGATAAGCATCTTAAACAGGGAGAAAGCTCACTTGAAAGGTATCCTCTAAGAGTTGTATGTTATCTTATCTAGTGAAACTCTTTCCATCCACATTCTTATGTTCTTCTCTCAATTCCATTTTTAAGTTTTGTAAGTGTTAAATTCTGATCTTTTTACATAGTTTCTTCAAAAGGTAGGCAGATTTGGTTGTGTTGCAGGTGATCAAGTATCACGTAGGCAAATTGGGTGAAATTTTCAAGTCCTTGACGGTTGGTATTAGAGCTAAAACGGGAGAGTGGGCACGGGATTAGATGTCATTGCTGAGCCATCAGAGAAGAGCAACTGGCCTCTAAATCTGAAAGAGGACAGGAGCGAGGATTCAATGAGAGGTCACACTGAGGAGCTTGTTCTCGATGAGAAGCGCCTTGACTTGGTAGAGCATGGCATGCGCGATGCAGCAGAATAGGTCGAGGCCTTCGAGCATCACCATGTCGGATGGGAGAAGTTTGCTTGTGAATTTGAAGATAGTGTTCAAGCAGCCATATACACGTTTCTAACTCAAGTCAAGAAACATGTGGCCAAATGCTTGCAGCAAAAAGAGTTGCTTGACAACTACATGGTAGAAATCAAAGAGTTATGCACTAAGACAACTCTCTGAGAAAAGCCGATTGGCTTTGGAGGTGTCACAAGGAGGGGGACAGGGGGCCAAGATCAATGTCTCTGGACTAAAGTGCTTTAATGGTACTCGAGCGGCCAAGGATGTTGAGAACTTCCTTTAGAATATGGAGCATTACTTCAAGGGTTTTAATATTGAGGAGAAGATGATCAAGGTGAATACAAACTCATTATACATGACCGACGGTATAATGCTTTGGTGGAGGCATCGGTGCACTGAGATTGAAAAGGGTCTTTGCACCATCAATGTATGGGAGGCCCTCAAGAAGGAAATCAAGTCTCAGTTTTATCTAGAAAATATTGAGTTTCTTACAAGGAAGAGCCTATTACAACTCAAGTATATAGGGTTCATTAAGGACTATGAGAAGGAGTCTCATGGCGCATGGTCGACATCTCTAACACCAATTCCTCTTCTTCCTTGATAGCCTATAGTCGTGGGCAACTCAGGAGTTTTAGAGGTGGGGTTTAAGACTAAATATTATCGTGATAACTGCGAAGAAGCTAGTTGAATGTTCTCTGAGGCCAAACTCTGCAGGTGCTTAAGGAAAATGGTGGCAAAGAGAAGAAAAGCTCCACCAAAGAGGGATCTCAGAAGGTTCGTGATTGTGGAGAATCTCAGGCCACTAAGAGAATGCTACCAAGAGCCACTAAGAGAATGCCGAAGACAGAGGAGAACATTAGGCACATAATTGTCCATAGCAGGAGGCACTGGACACTGTCCAAACTTAGAAGAGCGAGGGTGATGAAGGGCAGAAGATGGGAGCTAGGGGTGAACATCGATGGGTTTCGGTTCGATTTTTGCCAATTTTTCAAAATCAAACCAACCAATTAGGAATGGAAACCGTAATCAAATGGAACTAATTCGGTTTAGTTCGGTTAGCCTATTTATTCCAACTTTTTGAATAATTTTTTAAGAATTATAATTTTAATTGTTTTAATAAGTATATCTCTTCAAGATATCTAATTGGTATTTAATTTATTATCTATAATATGTGTGTGTGTGCATATATATTGTAATACCCCAAATTGTCTTGCTACTCTAAATAACACTCTCAAGTTTATTAAATAACAAATTTATTGAATTTAAAGATTTCTTTCTATACACCTCCAAATTTAACTAAGTTTCTAAAAGCATACCTTTAGATAAGTTGTCAAAAGAAGAGTAAGAAGTGGCACTCTAGTTGGACATTTGTCATACATACAAGAAGCCTAGGGGCTAGGTTAGAGGATAAAATTACAAAATTGCCCTTAGGCATATATATCTTCATTCTCTTAAAGAGAAATTTTGTGAAAAGAACAAAATAAAACCACCTTCTAATGTTTTGGTTTTTCTAGTTCGCGGAAAAGAGAAAGGCAGGAAAAGAGATTTTGCTAAATTGAAGAAGATTTAAAGAGGAATTGAGGCAAGTAACACTTTAATTCTTTGTTCCTTTTTGGGATTTCCATTTGATTTATACTGTGTGCACATGATTCCTTTCTATGGATGATTCTGGATAATTTTGGATCTATTAGACTTAATCATATTAGGCTAAGGTTTTGAGAATTGTTAATCCATATGAATAATCGAAGATTATGGAGTTTAAGAGTTGAAATTATATACTTCTTAACTTGATTCATAAGAATCGCATAGTATTAAGGCTCAAGTGTTAGTCAAATTTCTAAGTTGGAGAGAAGGAAATCTTTTATAGAGTAAACGCGGATCCCTGAGGGTCGCATTTGGCCTTAGTAAGGTCCATAGATTGATCTCTTTTAGGATGCAATAAAACACAGGTATCTGAAGATCACGTTTAAACTATAAACGCGAATTTTTATTATCTTAGGAAATTCGTGAATAGCCCCTTAGAGTCGTGTTTGTGTTTAAAACCTTAAGGTCATAAGATTATTTCTTTTTATAACTAGACACGGGTCTGAATGAGCAAAATCATTGCTAATAGGACAAAACAAGAATTTTGTCCTGAGGAAATCCACGCGAGCTATAAAAATCGCTTTTAAGGAATCCGTGGATGACTTATAGGGTCGCGTTTTGAGAGAAATGTGAAGCTCACCCTACTCCAAACTTGGGGTCACAAATTAGGTAAAACGCGGATCCAACCACGTAGGATCGCACTGGGGCCTACGTGGCTTTGAATAAATAGAAACTGTGGATCTAGTTACAACAGAAACATCTCTAAGAATTCAAAAATGTGGATCTAGTTGTGCTCCAAGCACAAGGTCACGTTTAGGTAAAAACGCGGATCTAGCCAAGACCACCCACGTAGGACTATATTGGGCCCACTTGGATAAACAAAAATGCAGATCTAGTCCATATTTTAGGGTCGTGTTTGGGCCCCGAAGGCTTTTAAATTTGAGTCTAACTCCAGATAAATGGAAACTCGGATCAACAGTCACGAGGAAATCTGCATTTGTCTTCTAAACTCATGACTAGAGCTGAATGTAACTAAATGCGGGACCCAGAGGGTCGCGTCTTTGTTTAAAAATCTTGAAGGATAGTCATTATCTTTGTTAACACCCAAAAGTGGGACTGCACATGCCATGCAAGCTGTTACCAATTGAAATGCGGATTTCAGGTTATTCAATTATGAGGCTAATGTTTGGCATGTCATGAATTTTTTTAATAATGTTTATTTCATGATAACATGATGACAAGTTTAATTATTTTCATTTATCCCACGATAACATAACAAGTGAATATCAAACAAGATGCATGAAGACATGATTATTCATGGGAACATGATGAAAAATTTCTTGTATTTTGATTATATGACATGAAGTATTCCTGTGATACATGTATACATGATCCTAAATCTTGATTTTTTGGATTCTTGTTTCTCGTGGTAACGATATATATACAGTTTAACTTGACAAACTACGTGTTTCCATTAATTCATGTATATTATATGTATCGTGTGTTACCAACATAAGAATTGGAAAAACTATATGATGGATAAGAACTGTATTGTAAAAGGATCTTGTTGATTAACTTCTTGATTAGATGCTGAGGACCTGTACTAGCAGCACCGGGTGGTACTGAGCCACCATCTGATACATGAATTTTACTTGTAAGCACTTAGCAGTGCGCCATAGTTCGCGCCATGGATTTGGGTCGGGTCCTAGGTATGTACGGTACTTGTATAACATGGAGAATCATATGCCATTCCATCCATCATTCAGTTTCAAATGCTAACATGAACTTGACTGGGCTTGTAATTTTTACATGATAGTTGTCTGCTAATTATAAATGACATACATATTCTTGATTATTCCATTACCATATTTCATGTGATATGTTTAATACCAACCCAATTTATTAGTATACTGTTTATCATTTTGTACTATGATAGTACACATATTTTTTCTTTTATGTTATTTGCTGGGTTTAATCCCCTAGATTCTTCAGTCCAGATTTCAAAGGTGGAGAAGGAAAATTCGCTCCAACCAATGATCCCTACTTCACCGAGTAGATTGAGTAACAGTAATCAGCAAAGTATCTCCTGGATGATTCTGTACGTCTTGTTTATACTTTCTTTTGATAGGGCACTGTTTACCTCCTTGTATTTTGATTTTTTTTATATACATATTTAGAGCAGTGTGCCATTTTATGTAATCAACTCTTATATAAATGAAATCTTTTTAAATTCAGTCATGTTATTTATTCATCTGATTATAGCAGTAGTAATGGTTATTCCAAGGTCCTATGACTGTTGGGTTGTATTATAATAATTAGTAGCGTCCTGCATTTTAAAAAGCAGCTGAAAAACAGGGGTGTTACAGTTGATATAAGAGGTTAGGTTTAGGTGAAAAACCATATGATTATTGCCACATGTGAACATGTCTATAAGATACTTGTCCATTTTTCTTTGATATCCATTTGATCTAGTATCTTGCCTATTTTATTGTTTTTCATTTGTTTGGAATATCTATCTCGGAACTCCATTTGATTAATTTCCTGTAGTTCATCACAGAACAATGATGATCCAATTTTCTGCTAGCGCGAGTCCAAATCCAACTGATGAAGTGTCTGAGCTTAAGAATATAGTACATAGGGTATCACAGACACAACAGACTATGAGATTGATATTTGAAAGGATGTTGCAGTTCAAGGAACCGAAAAAGACCAGAATGGTGTTGGATTTTCAGAAACTGCAGTCGTTAGAATTTTTTTGGATAGAATAACCACTAAAGGCTGAATAATAAATTGTAGATATGGAAAATTTTCTAAGGGCGGCAAGGATTCCAAAAGAAAATCATGTAGAAGTAGTATGCATTAATATAGAAGTAGTATGTATTAAGTTGACTGATATAGTTAGAACATGGTGGCTTGCTGAAGAAGTGAAGCACCAGGAACTCCTAACAGCCCTTCACGTGGATGCCTCATTCTGCAGTCGATGATCCATTTCGTCTATCAATTCACTTTCTCATTTCCGGGAGCTATTGGCCAATCTCCTGAAAAAGGCCTTCCTATCCGTTAGCTATATTTAGAGTCCCATATCTCTTGCGACCAATCGGCCGATGGTTATAACTCCTCTAATTAGTCTGCCGGGGATAATGTTCCTGCTCTATCCTATAGATATTTCCATCCATTCCTCTCATTCTTTGTTTTGATTCAGCTTGACGATATGCGGAAAGGGAGAATCTATCTGACCATAACAACCAACATAATCAATGTGCTTCTGCCGGCTTTGGAGAGATTCATTGAGCTCCACCCCGTGACACTTGCCCCTTACCGTCATCCAAAAGATCACTAAAGTCCCTTCTGGACACATCAACCCGTCATGTCCAGTGATTCCTACGATGAATACACCCCTTCAACATTAGGAAGGTAATTAACGGAGATAAATGGTTGATAGTGAACGCTCTCGCAGCCACATGATCATACACTTTCCAAAGAAACCATACCTTTGGAACTCTGGATCGTCAATTTTTGGACTTTTCCAGTGATTAGTGCAGACTGAGCCTGAAAATAGATCTTCAAAAGAACAGTCGTATTTTCTTTACCAGATTTCGTCATGGTATAACACCATTTGACAACCTTCAGCCATTGAGCCATCTGAAGGCTGCAACATTGTATGCTCGACGATTTCAAACTCACCAGGGAAGGATTTGTAGAGGCATTTCTTGCCAGATTTTTTCATGTGTTAGCAAGACAAGAAATGAGGAAGAAATTTCTGGGACTGCAATAAGAAAATCGGACAATATATGCCTATGCTGTAGATTTTGTGAGGCTCAGTCGTTTCGCCCCAACTATGGTGGCTGATGAGGAGAAAAATGTACACTTGTTCTAGCAAGGTCTGAGGCCTCAACTGAAAAAACACGTAGCAGGTCATGACTACAAGACTTATTCAGAAGTATTTGAAGCAGCATGCCGTTTAGAACAAGTATTCGAGGAGAATAGGGCGGTGACATTTAAAAGGTCATTTGGATAATGAACAAGCTTATCAGCCAAGAAGTTTGGTGGTCCGCCAGTTAAGAAACTAACAATGTCAAATCGAAATCTAGTAATCTGTAGCTATTGTCAAAAATTAGGGCATACCTTGAACAATTGTAGAAGGGCGTAAGGGTTGTGTCTGGCATGCAAATCCACTAGTCATCGAATAAGTGATTGTCCAAAAATTCAACAATCGGCGGTATCCAAGGTCCCATTCCAATCAACGGTTAGGCCAACAACAACATCAACCTAGAGGATTTCCTGACCAGACTAGAGAAAATCTTTGGAGACTCAGCATCGAACCTATGCTAGAGCTCAAGGAGGAATAGAACAGAGACAGGGGCAGGTTAGATTGATGAATGCTAAGAAAATTTAGACCACTAAAGGAATCATAGCAGGTATGATTCTAGTTGGTAATGCACGGCAACTGTTTTATTCGATTCTAGAGTTTCACATTGTTTTATCTCTAGCATGTTTGTTTCCTGCAGTTCCCTTAATTTTGCTATCTTACCTGCGAGATGGGACAATTAAACTGGGAATGGTAGTATCATGATAAATAAGGAGTGTAGACTATGTGTTTTAGTGATAAATTGTTAAGAATTTTATGCCAACTTACTGGTTATTAGTGGAGGAGGATATAATATTATCTTATGTATGGATTGGTTGAGCACCTTCCATGCAGTGATAGATTGTAGAAGGAGAGTAGTATTCCAAATTTCTAATTGTCCAGAGTTTGAGTTTGTTAGTGGAAGCCAATCCCTGGAGCTAACTGAATCTAAGGTGTTTTCAAAGGGAGGAGTTCTAGAAACTATGGAAGTGGGAGAGGGAATGATTCTAGTAGTATGAAAGTTCTTAGATCTATTTTCTAAAGAGATACCTGAATTACCACCAGTAAGAGCAGTAGAATTCACAATTGATATTATTCCTAAAACTGAACCAGTTTGTAACCCACCTTATTAGATGGAAATCACGAAACTAGTAGAAGTTAAGAGACAAGTAAACGAATTGTTAAAATTAGGTTTCGTGAGACCTAGTGTTTCGCCTTAAAGAGCTGTATTATTGGAAGGAAAGATGGATGAGAGTCAAAGATTGTCTGTGGATTATAGGACTTTGAATGTAGTAACAGTCAAGAATAAATATCCCTTACCAAGAATAGCTGATCTGTTTGATCAATTAGGAGGAGCAAAAGTATTCTCAAGGATAGACCTTCGTTCAGGATTTCAAGTTAGAGTTCAAACAAAAGATATTTCAAAAACTATATTTAGAACTAGATATGATCATTATGAGTATGTGGTGATGCCATTTGGAGTAACTAATACTCCAGCGGTATTTATGAATTTGATGAACAATATTTTTGCTTAGTATTTAGACAAATTTGTGGTAGTGTTTATAATGATATATTAATCTACTCCATGAGTAGAAATGAGCATGTTAAATATTCGAGGATAGTTTTGCAGACACTAAGGGAACAAAAGTTATATGGAAAACTAAGTAAATATAAATTTTTGTTAAGTAAGATTACTTTCTTGAGCCATATAATATTTGAAAATGATGTGTTAGCTGATCCCAAAAAGATAGAGGCCATGATGGATTGGCCTGTATCAACATCGGTGATAGAAGTTCAAAGTTTTCTGGGAATGACTAGATATTACAACCGATTTGTAAAGGACTTTGTAAAAATCATATCTCCTCTGACTAAATTGACCAGGAAGGGAACAGAATATGTCTGGACAGAAGGATGCAATAAGGCATTTGAAGAATTAAAGTGGAGACTAATAACAACACTAGAGCTAGCAATTCCAGACAATTCTGTAGGAATAAAAATCTATAGTGATGCTTCAGGATAAGGGTTGGGATGTGTGTTGATACAGAATGAAAGAATGATTGAATTTACATCAAAACAATTGAGACCTCATGAAAGAAATTACCTGGCGCATGACTTGGAACCAGTCGCAGTGTTTCATGCTTTGAAAATTTGGAGACATTACTTACTAGGATAAATAGTGGAGGTATGTATTGATAATAAAAGTTTGAAATATATTTTTACCAAAAAAGAACTAAATATGAGACAAAGACGATAATTGGAGTTAGTAGCATATTATGATTTGGAAATTAAGTATCACCCAAAAAGGATCAATGTAGTGTTAGATGCTTTAAGTAGTAAACCTGTAAGAGGGAGTGACTCTGCAAAAGGAGTTATTATTGAAAATGCAAAGAATGGAATTAGAAATAATTTTACCAGGAATGACAGCATAACTTATAGAGATACGATTACAGTCACCATTGATAGAGCAGATCAAGTAAGCACAAGTCAGGGATGAAAACTTCTAGAGGTTAAGGAACAAAATAGAAAGAGGTAAAAGGCCAGAAATTAAGATGTATTTGGATGGAATTATTAAATTCAAGGAAAGATCATGGATGTCCAAGGGAGAGATAAGAGATAAATTTTTAAAAGAAGCTCATAAATCAATATATTCCATTCATCAAGGAAGCAACAAAATGTACAAGAATATGAAAATGTACTTCTGGTGGCCAAGCATGAAGGAGATTGCAAGATATATATCCAAATGTTCCATTTGCCAGTAGGTGAAGGCTGAATATCAGAGAATGACTAGATTACTGCAACATTAGCAATACCAGAATAGAAGTGTAAACAAGTATCAATGGCTTTTGTTACAGAATTACCTAGGGACACCAAAGGTAATAATGCAATTTTGGTGATTGTGGACCGGTTGACCAAGTCAGCTCATTTCATTCCATTTAGGGTCGGTCAGTCTACGAAAACACTAGCAAAATGATTCTTGCAGGAGGTGGTGAGATTACATGGAGTTCTGGTCCGAATTGTATCAGATAGAGATACAAGTTTCATATCGCAATATTGGAAAAGATTGATGGATAGTCTGAGAATACATTTGGATTTATCTTCAGCTTGTCATCCGCAAACAGACAGTCAATCAGAACGGACCATTCAAAGTTTTGTATGGTCAGAAATGTAGATCTCCATTGTGTTGGAACGAGATTGGAGAACGAAGTATTTTGGGACTAGAATTGACTACTCAAGGGACAGAACAAGTAAACATTATCAGAGAACACATGAAGGCAGCCCAACATAAACAAAAGAAATGGACAGATCAACGTAGAAAACCATTGGAGTTTGAAATGAGAGATAAAGTGTTTAAGATATCACCGATGAAGGGGGTGATCAGATTCGACAAGAAAGAAAAACTCAGTTCAAGATATATTGGGTCATTTGAGATTGTAGAGAGAATTGAAATTTTTGTTCACAGATTATCATAATCACCTTATATGGAAACCGTTCATGATGTGTTTCATGTGTCACGATTGAGGAAATGCTTGAGTGATGAACATAAAATAGTAGACCTATCCAAAGTAGATCTGAGATCGGATCTAAAGTACAAAAATCAACCTATAGTGATTATGGATCGGAAGAGAAAGTTTTGAAGAACAAAGTAATGCCGTTGGTTCTTATTTCGTGGGATACCCGATCACCAAGGGACTCTACTTGGGAGCTTAAAGATGATATCAGGACAAAGTACCCATACCTATTTTCATGATCATGTATGATAGTTATATCTATTATCATATAACGATGCATACTCGTACATGCTAACGTGCTTTAAATTGGAATTTCGAGGACGAAATTATTTTGTTAGGTGGTTAGGATGTAATACCCCAAATTGTCTTGCTACTCTAAATAAAACTCTCAAGTTTATTAAATAACAAATTTATTGAATTTAAAGATTTCTTTCTATACACTTCCAAATTTAACTAAGTTTCTAAAGGCACACCTTGTCAAAAGAAAAGTGAGAAATGACACTCTAGTTAGACAATTGTCAAACATGCAAGAAGCCTAAAGGCTAGGTAGAGAACAAAATTACCTTAGGCATATATATCCTTATTCTCTCAAAGAGAAATTTTGTGAAAAGAACAAAACAAAACAAAACCTCTAACCTTTTCGTTTTTTTGGTTTGCGGAAAAGAGAAAGACAAGAAAGGAGATTTTGCTAAATCGAACAAGATTTAAAGGGAAATTGAGGTAAGTAACACTTTAATTCTTTGTTCCTTCTTGGGATTTCCATTTGATTTATACTGTGTGCAAATGATTCCTTTCTATGAATGATTATGGATCACTTTGGATCTATTAGACATGAGCATGTTAGGCTAAGGTTTTGAGAATTATTAATCTATATGAATAATCGAAGATTATGGAGTTTAAGAGTTGAAATTACATAGTTCATAAATTGATTCATACGAATCGCATAGTATTAAGGCTCAAGTGTTAGTCAAATTTCTAAGTTGGAGAGAAGGAAATCTTCTATAGAGTAAACCCAAACCCCTGAGAGTCGCATTTGGCCTTAGTAAGGTTCATAGATTGAATCTTTTTTAGGATGTAATAAAACGTGGGTTTTTGAAGATCACGTTTAAACTATAAACGTGGATCTTTGTCATCTTGGAAAATATGTGAATAACCCCTTAGGGTCGCGTTTGTGTTTAAAATCTTGAGGTCATAATATTATTTCTTTTCATAACTAGACATGGGTCTGAATAAGCAAAATCTTTGCTAATAGGACAAAACAAGGATTTTGTCCAGATAAAATCCGCGCGAGTTATAAAGGTTGCGTTTAAAAATCCGCGAATGACTTATAGGGTCGCATTTTGAGAGAAACGCAGATCTCACCATACTCCAAATTTGGGACGCAAATTAGGTAAAATGCAGATCCAACCACATAGAATTGCGCTGGGGCCCACATGGCTTTGAATAAATAGAAACCGTGGATCTAATTACAGCAGAAATGTCTCTAAGAATTAAAAATGTGGATCTAGTTGTGCTCCAAGCACAAGGTCGCGTTTAGGTAAAAACATGGATCTAGCCAGAACTAGCCATGTAGGACTACGCTGGGCCCACTTGGATAAATGAAAATGCGATCTAGTCCATATTTTAGAGTCGTGTTTCAGTCCCAAAGGCTTTTAAATTTGATTTTAATTCCAAATAAATGGAAACGTGGATCAATAGTAATGAGAAAATCCGCGTTTGTCTTCTAAGCTCATGATCAGAGCTGAATATAACTAAATGCGGGACCCAGAGGGTCGCATCTTCATTCAGAAATCTTAAAGGATAGTCATTATCCTTGTTAACACCTAGATGTGGAACTGCACATACCATGCAAGTTGTTACCTGCTGAAATGCGAATTTCAGCTTATGCAATTCTAAGGCTAATGTTTGGCATGTCATGAATTTTCTTAATATTGTTTATTTCTATAATATGATGACAAGTTTAATAATATTCATTTATCTCACAATAACATGACAAGTGAATATTATACAAGATGCATGAAGGCATGATTATTCATTGGAACATGATGACAAGTTTCTTGTATCTTGATTACGTAACATGAAGTATCCTTGTGTTACGTATATACATGGTTCTTAATCTTGATTTTTGGTTTCTTATTTCCCGTGATAAGGATATGTACACAGTTTGACTTGATAAGCTATGTGTTTCTATTAATTATTATGTATCATATGTATTGTGTGCTGCTAATATAGGGATTGAAAAAAGTACATAATGGATAAGAACCTATAATACAAGGATGTTGTTAGCCAACTTCTTGATTAGGTGCTGAGGACCTTTACTAGTAGCATCGGGTGGTACTGGGCCACCATCTGATACATGAATTTTACTTGTAAGCACTTAGCGGTGTGCTATAGTTCAGTGCCATAGATTTAGGGCCGGATCCCGGGTATGTATGGATACTTGTATAATATGAAAAATCACACGTCATCTCATCCATCATTTAGTTTTAAATACTAACAAGAACTTGACTGCACTTGTTATTTCTACATGATATTTGTCTACTAATTACAAATGACATACATAGTCTTGCTTATTCCACTACCATATTTCATGTGACATGTTTAATACTAACACAGTTTATTAGCATACTATTTATTATTTTGTACTATAAGAGTACACATATTTTTTTTCTCTTGTATTACTTGATATGTTTAATCTCCTGGGCTCTTGAGCTCAGATTTCGAAGGTAGAGAAGGAAAATTTGCTCCAACCAATGATCCTTACTTCACCGAGCAGATCAAGCAACAATGATCAGCAAAGTATCTCCTAGATGACTTTATACATCTTATTTATACTTTCTTTTGATAGGGCATTACTTCATTGTATTTTGATTCTTTTGTGTAAATATTTAGAGCAGTATGTCATTTTATATAATCAACTCTTATATAAATGAAATCTTTTCAAATTTAGACATGTTATTTATTCATCTAATTATAGTAGCAGTTATAGTTATTTTAAGATTCTGTGACTGTTGGGTTATATTTTAATAATTAGTAGCATCCTCTGTTTTAGAAAGCAGCTGAAAAATGGGAGCATTACATATATATGTATGTATGTATTTATATATAATGCCCCTAACTTAATAGTCCTACATTGTATATGAGATAAGAGTTAATATGTTTTATAATGATTCCCATTAATTTAAAAAGTAATCGTATCTAGCTTTTTTTGTGGAGGATCCGTGACGAATTACAAACAATTTTAATTTTTGTTATTCTATTAGTAGTTTTAGCATATTCAAACTAAATGTATTGTCGGTACCTGTTGTATGGAACTAAGTACCACATGAAACTAAATCCTATACTAAACAAATTGCCATACAAATACAGTATGGCCACTTGTTGACTCTGTATAAGCCACCTTTAAAATTCATGAGAGGCATTTTTAGAATCCATGACCACTTGAAGTTTTAACGTGCAATTATTTTTATCTGACGAGAATGTTAGATCCTAAAAGAGGGGAGGATGTAATATCCTAGCTCAATAATTCTACATCAGATATAAGACAAGAGTTAGTATAGTTTATGGCAAGTCCTATGAATCTATAAAATAATCATAGCTAGCTTTTTTGGGCGAGAAATTCGTGATTAATTATAAATAATTTTAACTTTTGTAGTTCTGCCGAAGGTTTTAGTATATTCAAACCGAATATATTATTAATACATATACGTACTCGTATACCATATATCAGAGCGGAGCATGATATTATATATATATATATATATATATATATATATATATATATATATATATATATATATACACACACGTGTGTGTATGTGCATATATTTAATTTTTTAAATAATTCAGTCGTTTCGTATAATATCCTAAATTTCATACTACTCATGCTTTTTTTGGGTCGAACGTGCTGAATTAAGGCTACCAGATATCAAATTTGGGCACTGAAATAATTTTAGGTAAGTATAACTTTAAATTCATAACTCTACATGACATTCAGTTTTTGCGGTTATCTGTTTTCTAATATTTATTTTTTTTAAAAAAATTCCAAGAGTTCGAAAAATATTCCTAAATTTTACTGATTTCAAGATATTAAATTATTCTTCTAATTATTTTGAAATTTTATTTCTCTCATTCAAGACATTGAAATAATAAACAGATAATTTTTTAGTATTTGTTTCATTGAATACTATATTTTATATTAATTTGGTAGTATTTGGTTAACGTTGATCAGACCTGTATAGAATAATAAGATATTAAATAAATTAGAAATTTCCTTCTTGTACATTTTTCACACTTTCCTTAAATTTCTTAAACAAAACCCATGCAAGCTGGTGCTTTGCTGTTGGGCTCAGATGGAACGTGGCATTATAAATGCCAATGTGTCATGTAGGGGTTAAGTGAGGTTGCGATGGTAGCTTAAAATTTAATCCCTTTATTTTATCATAACCAACTCATCCTCATCTAAAAGCTCACTCTCTCACATGTATAAGCTGCAAATGAATCAAAAGAAGAAATTTCTTCAATCAAAAGGAAAAAAAATCAATTCCCACTCGCCTAATTCTCACACACCAACAACGAAGCTAAAGGCCAAGAAAGGGAGGGTTCTCCAATATCTAATTAAAGAAAAAAAATTAAAGAAAAAAAGTAAGTAACACTCAATATTCCTTCTTTTCCCATGCACTTTTTTTTATGATAATTGAGCGAATTCTTCAAGCAAGCAAGGCTCGGTGTTCATTGGATTGTTTTTGCAGCTATGTAAAATTATCTCATGAAATGACCACTCTACATTCCATATTCTGCAACTATTTGCTGAGAGTTATGAATTGTTCTGTGTTTTCAAATTTAAGACTTGCTTTATACTCATTCAAACTTCTTCAATTAGCATGATATTGTAGGGTATAAATCTTGTTTATTCTATTTTTAGTCTTTTCTCCTTTGCTTTACATATTCATATGTCTATTTAGTGATTGTGTAATATCGTACATTTTTGTGCGATTTTGTTAAAGTGCACTAATCATACTAACAGATTTCTATTAACCTTAACTTACTTGTTTAACCTTGCTTTCCTTTTCACTACCCCTTTCCATTCCAATTTGCCAGGAGAGTAATTAACAGGTTAACAAAAAAAATAAGAAAAGCAAAAGAAAAGAAACACGAAGCATTCGCTCATAAGTAGGATAGAGATCCTTGTGATGTCTTATATATCCATTGACTGTTTCTTATACGAGGATATTGTGTCAACTTATCTGGGGGTACTGAAAAATTTTGAATCGGGGCTGCAGGCATCAACTAACTCGTACAGTCAATAGCATATTGACTAATTAATACAGAGATATCCCTAAACTAACATAACATCCACAAGCTCGTATTATAGATTGTCAATTTAGGAATAGAACATGAAAATGTGCATCATCTTAACAATTTGGGGAATAATGGACATGAGCATTATGATTGGCATAAGGACATCAACTTGTATTTAATTATGAATTGAGAGATTAGATAGGCATAATTAGTTTATTGCTGAGGGATAAGATAACCGATCAACTACGGTAAGATCTTATCAACCCAGCACATACAATCTGTAACAAAATGCCATATATATATATATATATGCACACACACGTGTGTGTATGTATATATATACATACACACGCGTGTGTCTCTGTGTATGTGTGTGTGCGCGCATGTATATATATGATATCAATTGCTTAATATATAATAGAAAATCAAGGTGTCTGCATGATATTCTAATATATAAATGGTTAACGTGATACTAGATCATGAATAACATTAAACAACATATGATTTGTATACGACACTGTGATTCATATAAGATGAACATGACATATGGTATTTGAACTTGATATATAACATGATTGAATGAACTATTAACTACTCGATACACAATGAGCATGATCATGGGAATGTGATTACAAGATTCATATATCTTAATTACATGGAAATAGAGTATCCTTGAGATACTTGTACATGATCCTGAATTAAATTGATTCGTAAATTCTAATTTCTACTAGTATTGAACATCCATGCAATTGACTTGACATATCATGATATATATACTTGTTTATATATATCGTGTATCATTGACTTGGGAATTGGAGAAACTACACAATGAAAAAAGACCGTAACATATATTAATCAAGTTGACCATTTCTAGTTTGATGCTGAGGACTTGAACTACAGTAGCACTATGTGGTACTGAGCTACAGTCTAATATTTAAGTCACTTGAATGGTGACGACTGTTATTGTTTCACAGTATGAGATTTATCTAGCAGCATCTAATGGTGCATCATGGTTCAACGCCATATCTGATCAGGTCTTCGACATGAACGGACACTGTACGATATTGGAAACAGTACGACATCTTATCCATAATTTAGTTTCAAATACTAAAAGTAATGTGACCTACACTTGTCATCTTTACATGATATTTACATGCTACTTGCAAGTGATATATATAGTTCTTGTTTATTTTATTATTCATGTGATGCGATTGACATCAACACAACTAATTCACATACATCTTATCTCCAGTATTATGGTAGTGCACATGTTTTTTTTTTTTTATGTATTACTTACTGAGTTTAATCCCCTAAATTCTAAACCCCGCTTGGAAGGTGAAAGAAGATGACCTGCTCCAACCAACGATTCATACTTCCTTGTACTAGCAGAGAGGCAGTAAAAGGTGGAGTACTTCCTAAAGACCCCTTATATATTTATTTATATTTTATTTTGTCTTGGCACTGCTTTACTATTTTGTTTTTTTTTTGTTCCTTCCCTTTGTATTTATATGTTCAGAGTAGTGCGCCATCTTATGTAATCATCTATATAATGAATTTTTTCAGTTCAAACATGTTATTATCTATTTGATTGTGGTAGTAGTTACAGTTATTTCAAAATTCTATAGCATCAGGTTGTCTAATTTATTTTAAGTAGTATCTTTCATTTTGAGAAGCAATTGAAAAACGTGGGTATTACAGGGTGGTATCATAGCCTAGATTTTGGTGGAAAACTATATGACTACTGTCACATAAGAACATGTCTGTTACATATTCTCAATAATTATTTTTTATTCTTGAATATCCATCGTATTTAGTATTATGCCTATCCTATCATATCCTATTTGCTTGAATTGCCTATCTATGGAATTTTTGTATTGATTTCTATCCGTCTGTTGCAGAATGATATCAATCCAGTATTTTGCCAATATGTCTCTTAGTAATTAATGGTAGAGAATTATTGCCAACTTACTAGCTATATAGTTTTCAATGAATTCATATCATACAATGTATATGCTTTAATGTGCTTGTCCTGTGAACAAGGGAGAAAAGAAGGTTTTCTTTGCTCTATAATTAATATGGTAGAAAAGTTTTGCTTCGAGTTCGAGCAATAGATATGTTTGTAAGTCTAAACAGTTGGTTTGATCAATTTTACATCATGCATATTTGACAATAACCAATATCAAATAAACTTTTATCCTATGGTTATATCGCTACTGAAATCCAATTCCATCAACCAGCATGGCAATATCCAGCATATGCTCTATAGGGATTCACGTTGAATAGATCTAACAAAGTTTTATGTTGGTTGGCAATTGTCTGATCTAACCCTCTGTCTCCACTAGAACTGGCTGTGGAAGTATACGACATTAAGCAGGGAATAGAAAGAGTTGTGAATTTTAAATCATATACCTATGTCTATTCCAATTCCAAATGATTTTTCTATTTGTTCATACGTCTTGGGCTGTTAATTGCTTTCTCATTATCCATCTATTTGTTCATACTAGTTATATAGTTTTCAATGAATTCATGTCATATAATGCATCTGCTTTAATGTGCTTGTCCTGTGAACAAGGGAGAAAAGAAGGTTTTCTTTGCTCTATAATTAATGTGGTAGAAAAGTTTTGCTTCGAGTTCGAGCAATAGATATGTTTGTAAGTCTAAACAGTTGGTTTGATCAATTTTTCATCATGCATGTTTGACAATAACCAGTATCAAATAAACTTTTATCCTATGGTTGATATCGCTACTGGAATCCAATTCCATCAAGCAGCACGGTAATATCCAGCATATGCTCTATAGGGATTCATGTTGAATAGATCTAAATGTTTTATGTTGGTTGTCAATTGTCTGATCCAACCCTCTGTCTCGACTAGAACTGGCTGTGGAAGTATAGGACATTAAGTAAGGAATAGGAAGAGTCGCGAATTTTAAATCATATACCTATGTCTATTCCAATTCCAAATAATTTTTCTATTTGTTCATACGTCTTGGGCTGTTAATTGCTTTCTCATTATCCATCTTCTAATTCCTATAGAAGCTCTACGATCTTGTCTCTGATATAACTTCAACATAATTGATTATCGTACTTGAGGGTCTCAAAACTATACATGAACTATCTCCGTAACACATGATATTGATATGTTTGAGGAAATATTTTGAGATTAAGAAAAATCACACATGATAGCGCTCAATTTTACCATTGAAAGTGATGTAAAAAAAAAACTTTACCATTGAAAGGCTTCATTGGCAACTTACACTATCTTTGACATGCCTAATACCTCTTGGGTTCAAGTTATCAGTATATGCATGTATTGCGAAATAAATTTGTTTTCCTCTCCTAGATTAAAATGGAATGTCTGCACATCTGATCAGGTAAACTGTACACGGGGTTCTATTTTGATGGGTTATAACTTTTTCCACATCTTTCTTGGATTTGTATTCAGTGTTAGAAGATACAATTTTCCATCCTGGTTGTTCAGGAACATACTACAGTTGCAACTGCTATTCTTAACTTAATCTCCATGATAAGTAATTTGTTTTGTACCATCACCAAGTCCCTTATCATTAGTCTAGATGGTTAGTGTATTTAAGCCCTGTATCTTCCCTGTTCCTATTCTTTTTGGTACTGGTGATCTCTTGCTAGAGTGTAACTATTACAATGCCGGCCAGTTCTCTTAGCTTGATGCTTAACCTACATCATTTCTCAGTTTTTCCTTGCGATTATGGATGGTTACATACATAATAATGTGGAGAACTAGCATAGATATGAAAGTTTTCTAGGAAGTTACACAAAATAATGAAAGTTTTCCAGGTAGTTAAACAATATAAAGCAAGATTTCCTAGTAGATTTCGAAGCAGCTTTCTACAAAATGATAGAACATTCATGATATTTTATTGAACTTTGCATTTTGTTAACTATCTATAGCAAGGACGGGCTCAATAGCTAATTTTTGTGAGTTAAGAAATCAGCTAAGGTAATGGTAAATTTAGGTATTCCTATTCTCCTATGAAAAATAACAGAAAAAACAGTGGCCATAAAAAATATAGTAAGATATAAATAAAACATAAGAACAGGTTGAGTTCATCAAGAACAAAATTTTATGAAGTATCAAGTACACAAACCTGTATAGAGAAGGGAAGCATCCAATTATTTCCTGGTCTTTGTTTGCTATGTACTACATACACACAGTTGAAGTACATTACTTTATTTTGTACTTTAAATTATTTGATTCTGAAGAAGAAGGAGAAGAGACAAAAAAAAAATGGTACTCACATTGTCATTAGGCAATAAAAAATGTTAAGCTCGTAATAGGCGCATAGTTCAATGGATATAATTACAATAATAATTCAAAATTAAGCACTGAAGGATTATAAAATACAAACTAACCTCTGTAAAGGGTAGACTGAGCTTGAGAAGCAGAGATTTTTTTTATTAACAACATTGCAGTCTCCACTGCTCTCCACTGGAATCTGAAGTTCCCAGCAAGCAAGAAGTATCCCGAGACACACATCTTCGCAAGCATTATCAAGAAGCAAAATTGTCAATTTAGCATAATGTAGATAATAGATAAGTAGGACAAGTCAAAAGAGTAAAGGAAAAACCGAAGAAAATATGGATGGAGATGATATAAAAAAATATGGATTTTAGAGGTTTAAACGAGAATATATTTCTCGATGAGAATGAATAGAGAAGGATTATCAATGTGATTGATCTGGCTGATTCTCTTTTGATTTATGTAGCCCACTCCCAAATACTTGGGATAAAAAATATAGTTGTTGTTGTTGTATTATTGTAGCTAATAGATAAGTAATACAGTTAGGATTAGTAAAAATACTTCAATACCACAAGCACAAAAAATACAATAGCTAGAAATATTGAAACCTACTCCATTAAGTTCTAAGTATTGCATGCAGTCTTTTCCTTAGCATCTTTTATTGATGTCATATATAATACCGTAGCTCAATAATTTTATATCAGATATGAGACAAGAGGTAAAGTAGTTTATAATAATTCCAATGAAATTATTAAGTAATCATAACTAAATTTTTTAGGGGAGGATTCATAGCTAATTATAGACTAGTTTAACTCTATTATCTAGACACCGAAATTGTCCCAAAGTTATGAGTATTAAAAAATTTATCATCAGCATTTCACATCGGATATGAGACAAGAGACTGTTTTTTTGGAGAATTTATAATTAATTATAAACTATTTTAAGCTTTATTATCCTGCCAAGCTTTAGCATATTCAAATAAAAATAAAAGAAAGTTCTTCGCCAATCCTCATCCAAATCGTCCTTTAAATCCTCCATCACCGCAAAATCCTCCTCCACTGTCTCGTCTTCATTGCTAGAGTTTCAATTAGTGTCATCTTTGTCGGTGGGCCAGGGTGGCATCATTGAGCTCTTAATTGAAGTCATTAAGCTTCGGCACCACCGCTGTAACAAACTAATTTTATCATAACTTTTATTTCTGATATTAGATTAATTTCAAAGTGAGTGCATTGTGTTTGTCTCATTTTTCTATATTTTATTGTGATTTTCTTAAAATTTTCAAGATAGTCACTTAAAATAATATTATTTAATCATCGGTGTGTTCTACACATATTTTAACTAGTGTTTCTTCTTTTGACTTATAAAATCAAGTTTGACTTTATTTGGATAGTTTAATTAGATTTTGTGGTCTTAAACAACTCTAAAAATTTATCATTACTAGTCGTTTGTTTTATATCTATTTTGTCTTTATTCATATATACCTCCCATATCCAATCTCTCCAAATTATGGATCTCAAATCTATTTCCACTGCTGGACTGAAATGAAAAGAAAGAAACATGGACTTTTTGTCTCATTTTTCTCTCAAAAAACTCATTCATTCTTCCTCTCTTCCATACACTCATATATGGTTTCATTATAAAAATATTTGTATGGTTAATATAATGTAAAATGTTAATGAAAAGTTAACCTAAACTACATATCCCATACCTTACCTTTATTGTTCTTGTCTTTTGACCAAAAATGACAAACCATCATCTTACCATCATATCTCTTTTATCTTATTATATTTTTTCTCCCTTTCTTTTCATTTCTTCTCCTCATTATTTCTCTCCTTCATTTTTTATTTTTCTCTTCCTCATTTTACTCCAACTCAATAAGAAGAATAAGAAAAGATAAGAAGAAGAAAAAAAGGAGAAGAAGTTTTTTAGTCTCAAAATAGGTTTTTCTTTCTAATCAATCAAGGCAAGTAGAATCACATCCACTCTTATGGTTTTTTAACTCAAAATATTTTATAGTTAATTTAGAATCTTGATTTGTAAAACTTAGAAAGATAATGTCTTTATGCAAGAATCTCTATAATTACACTAAATATAAAATATGATTTCTTTTATACTTTGCTCTATATTTATATATCATATTTATCATTTTATTTATGGTTTCTCATTCTTAAACTACAAGTTGTAAATTTAAACTATATGATTTATTTTTAAATTATAAAAAAGCTACCATTATGAATGTTCTTCATATTCGATATAAATTTGAAGTTTTCTTCATAAGTTTTTGGTGTATGATACAATGATTTAAAATTATTTTCCACTTGCCATTACAAAATGTGTGTGTGTGTGTCTATATATATATATATATATATATATATATATATATATATATATATATATATATATATATATATATATATATATATATATATATATATATATATATATATATATATATATATATATATATATATATATATATATATATATATATATATATATATATATATATATATATATATATATATATATATATATATATATATATATATATATATATATATATATATATATATATATATATATATATATATATATATATATATATATATATTCATAATTATGTTTTAAAGAGAGGGTTTTATATAAATTTTTACATTAAATTTGCTAAAAGTATTTCTTTATACGAACTATTATGTTAGGTTATAATTCTTATTATGCTAATCCATATTTACTTGAAATATATATACATTAGTAATGTTTAATAAATTTGCTATTTTGCATGCTATTAATCATGCTAGAAATTGGAAATTTCATATATTGTTAAAGTAATTGTTATAATAGTGTTGAGTCTATTTAATTTCCATCTTTACACTTTACTTATCTAATATGTGTTTATATGCATAATTGTTCATATGTTTGGTTTATATATATGATCATTATTTCCATAAACTCATTCTAGTATTATATAACTCCATCATATTTGTCTTGATATATACATACTAATTAGTAGTACAAAATATATAAAAATATGTCGGATTTCTCTTATTAGTACATACACATGTCTTGATAATTCTATGAATCCTGCCTTACCTGTTAATATGATTTTGAAATGGATCATATCTTACTTGTTACTCAGATATTGATTAGATGATAGACATGTATATGTATTAATCTTGACATGATTGGTTCATCATATTCCGGATTGATTTGCATGTAATATAACTTGAAAAATTGGGTTATGGAAGAACTAAAGGGTAGAAAAATAATGTATTGTGAAAAATTTAGGATAAATTGCGCAACCAAAATATGGATCATTTGCGGGGGCATCCGGATGGTACTGAGTCATTATCTCTTATTTAGTCCATATTGATGGGATGACCGATTACTCAGTATCGACATCTATTTGAGTACTCAGCGGTATGGCTGATTTAGCGCTAGCATCTTGGCCAGGTCCCGGGTATGTATGGGTATTTTCACGATACAATTCTATTTCTTCACTAATTAGTTAAAAAAATAAAATAAGATATTAACTTAGACTTGATATACATGTATATCACTGCTTGATATTGTTACTTGATCATTATTTTTTTTCCATATGTGAATATATTTTTTGCATCAATTCATATTTTGTTTGTAAGTTTAAATTGCACACTCCCTATTTTTTATTGTTTTACTTACCGGATTTGACTCTGACCTCCCCCATACGCTCAGGTATTGAAAATGTGAGCGAAAATCCGCCATTGCACGACCCATACTTTCTAAAATAGACCGAGTAGCAGTAGGTTCTTAGGCCTCTACTTTTGTATTTTTGGATTTGTTATGTATTACTTTTTTGATGGTTTAGTTCTCAACTTTTGTATCAGTACTGTACTTGTTGTTTTCTGTTTTAGACATATTGTATATCTTCTCTTATATGGCAGTAGACTAATTTTCAAGATCTTATTAGATGACTTGTATTTAGTTCTATTTGTTATGCATCTACACACTTATAGGTCTCGTGCACGTTGACTTACACGTGCCCATCAGTAATACACTCCGTTTTCATATCCCTCCAAAAATGGGGCGTTACAGAGTGTTATCAGAGCTCTAGTTAATTTAGGATGTTCTTAGGACTACTGACATGTATAAATGTATCTATTAATTTTTCTTTGATATGAATTTTATTATCTTTGTCCTATTATCATTTGCTTTTCTATCTTTTCTCATTCTTTTACCCGTATCATACTATCTTTTCATCTGACATGTATTTGGTCTTGTACTTTCGCCATTTCAGTTCTATTGAATTGATGTGGAAATTATAAAATTTTATTCTCAGTCGACAATAATTACAGTCATTCATTAGAATTATAGCAAGCGGATTTATGAGATACTCCATAATTGATTTCTGACCTAAATCATATACTTTCGCTATGATGAGTTCTACCTATTAGCGTGATAATAATTGATCTGCAGGTAATTATTGCAGCTATTCGTAAGGACCTTAATAAGTGAGACTTATTATATATTTTTCATCATATATCTTTGATTATTTATCCCACTAGTTTAGATGGTATGACAAGTTAGTTAGGTTTCAGGTATATTCTGATTGGAACTATTTTCTCAATAACCACATCCTTATTAATTAATTGATATCTTATTATTCCAATCATTTAAAATTAAATTTCGAGAACAAAATTTTTTGTAAGGAGGATAAGATGTAATAAGCTAATTTTATTATATCTTTTATTCCTGATATTAGATTAATCCCAGAGTGAGTGCGCTGTATTTATCTTATTTTTCTATAATTTTTTGTGATTTTCTTTAAATTTCACTTAAAATAATATTATTTTAATCATTAGTGGGCCCTACACATATTTTGACTAGTTTTTCTTCTTTTGACTTATAAAATCAAGGTTGACTTTATTTAGCTTAGTTTAATTAAATTTTGTAGCCTTAAACAACTCTAAAAACCTATTATTACTAGTCATTTCTCTCATATTTATTTTGTCTTTATTCATCCAAACCTCCCATACCCAATCTACCCCAATTATGGATATCAAACCTACTCCCACTACTGGACTGAAATGAAAAGAGAGGAAAAGAGAATTTTTATCTCACTTTTCTCTCAAAAAATTCCTTCATTCTTCCTCTCTTCCACACACTCATATATGGTCTCATTATAAAGATATTTGTATAGTTAATATAATGTAAAATATTAGTGTAAAGTCAACCTAACCTACCTACCCCATACCTTAGGTTCACCATATTTGTTATTTGATCAAGAATTACAAGTCATCCTCTTACCCACATATCTCTTTCTTTTTATTATATCTTTTCTCCCTTTCTTTTTCATTTCTTCTCCTCATTATATACTCTCTCTTCATTTTTCATTCTTTTCTTTCTCTTTTTACTCCAACTCTCAAAAAGAAAAGTAAGAAAAGAGAAAAACAAAAAAAAAAGAAAGAGAAAAAGTTCTTTAGTCTCAAGATAGGCATATCTTTCTAACCCATCATGGCAAGAAAAATCGCATCCACTCTTTTTTTTAACTAAAAATATTTTATAGTTAATTTAGAATCTTGATTTGTTAAAACTTAGAAAGGTAGTGTCTTTATACAAGAATCTCTATAATTATATTAAATATAAAATATGATTTTATTTTTACAATTTACTCTATATTTATGTATCAAATCTATCATTTTATTTATTGTTTCTCACTCTAAAACTACAAGTTGTAAATTTAAATTATATGATTTATTTTTAAATTATAAAAATGCTACCCTTATGAATGTTCTTCACATTGGATATAAATTTGAAGTTTTCTACATTAGTTCTTCGTGAATAATACAATAATTTAAAATCATTTTCCACTTGCTATTAGAAAATGTGTATATATATATTTATTCATAATCATGTTTTAAAGAGAAGGTTTCACATAAATTTTTACAATAAATTTCTAAAAATATTTCTTTTATAAGAGCTATTATGTTAGGTTATAATTCTTACTATGCTAATTCATGTTTACTTGAACAATATATACATTAGTAAGGTATAATAAATTTACTACTTTACATACCATGATTCATGCTAGAATTTGGAAATTTCATATATTGTTAAAATAATCGTTATAATAGTGTTGAGCCTATTTAATTCTCATCTTTACACTTTACTTATCTAATATGTGTTTATATGCATAATTGTTTATATGTGTGGTGTACATACATGATCATTATTTTCATAAACTCATTCTACTATTCTATGACTCCATTATACTTGCCTTAACATATACATACTAATTATTAGTACAAAATACATTAAAATATGTCGAATTTTCCTTATTACTACATATACATGTCTTGATAATGCTATGCATCTTGACTTACCTGTTAACTTTATTTTGGCATGGATCATATTACGCTTGTTATTCGGATATTGATTAGATGATAGACATGTATATATATTAATCTTGACATAATTGGTTCGTCATATTCCGGATTGATTTGCATATAATATAACTTGAAAGTTTGGGTTATGAGGGAACTAAATGGTAGAAAAATATTGTATCGTGAAAACTTTGGGATAGCTTGCGTAACCGAAATAAGAGTCCATCCGTGGGGGCTCCCAGATAATACTGAGCCATCATCTCTTATTTAGTTCATATTGATGGGACGACAGATTACTCAGTATCGGCATCTACTTGAGTGCTTAGCGGCACGGCTGGTTCAGTGCTAGTATCTTGGTCGGGTCTCGGGTATGCACGGTTACTTTCAAGATACAAGTCTATTTTGTCACCAATTAGTTAAAAAAAAAAAAATAAGATATTATTTTAGACTTCATATGCATGTATATCTCTACTTAATATTATTACTTGATCATTACTGTTTCTCATACATATGCATATATTTTTATATCAATTCATATTTTACTTGTAGGTTTATATTACACACTACCTACCTTGTATTGTTTTACTTGCCGGATTTGATCCTGAGGTCCCCCACATGCTCAGGTACTGAAGACGTGAGCGAAAATTTGCCATTGCACGACCCATACTTTCTGAAATAGGCCGAGCAACAATAGGTTCTTAGATCTCCACTTTTATATTTTTGGATTTGCTATGTATCACTCTTTTAAGAGTGTAGTTTTCAACTTTTGTATCAATACTGTACTTGTTATTTTCTGTTTTAAACATGTTGTATACTACAAGAAAATATGGATTTAGTGACAAGTATCTAGTGACGAAGTAAAAGATGTCACTAAATACAATGTTTTGTGACAATAAATATACGTAGTCACTAAACATAATTTTTTTTTTTTTGTGAAGGAGAAAATAGTTATCACGAAAGTATGGTTTTTAGTGACAACTTACAAAATCTTGTCACTAAACACAATTTTTTGTGACGGATATAAATAGCCATCACTAAAGTATAATTTTTAGTGATAACTTATAAAAACTTATCACTAAATATAATTTTTTTTTTTGTGACGGATAAAAGTAGTAGTCACAAAAGTATAGTTTTAGTGATAACTTACAAAAACTTGCCACTATGCATAATTTTCTTTGTGCGGAGATAAGTAATCGTCACGAAAAGTATAATTTTTAATGACAACTTATAAAAATTTATCACTAATATTTTTTTGTGACAAAGATAAATAGTCATCACGAAAGTATAGTTTTTAGTGACAACTTATAAAAACTTGTCCCTGAGCATATTTTTTTTCATGATGGAGATAAACGTTAGTGTAAATTTGTATTTGTGATATTTGTTGTCACAGAAGATGTACGTTAGCAACATATGTCATGTATTATTACTAAAAACAAATTTAGTGACAAAGTTGTTGTTACTAAATCAGCTTTTTATTGACAATATTTGTTATGAGTAAATATCTTTTTTAGTGAAAATTTTCTAGTGTCGTCACTAAAAAAATATATTGTGACAACAAAAGTTGGTTAGTGACAACAACTGTTACAAAATATGTTTTAGTGACAATATATATTACATGTCACTGTACATCTTTCATGATAACAAATCTCAAAATAAAAGATGATATTACGTAATATGTATGTTTTTATGACAATAATATATTGTCACATAATATATATGATGACAACTACTGTTATCACAAAAGAAAGAGTTTTAATGACAATGAATATTGTCACAAAAGATACCTTATAGTGATGAGATTTACATGTTATGTACTGTGTATGGTGACAATTATCATTGTCATAAAAGATAGACATTCAGTGACAACGTATATCGTTACAGTAGACACCTTATGGTAAATTACGTCACTAAAAAAAGGTTTTTCGTGACGAGATCATAAAGTTGTCACAGCTAGTATTCGCAACAGCCGTATATGTAACAAGTAAAGGCCGTCACTAAAAGATTTTAGTAACGCCAATCATATCTTTAGTGACGAATTTTTTTTTATCATGAAATCCTTATTTTCTTGTAGTGATATCTTCTCTTATATAGTAGTAGACTAACCTCTAAGATCATGGTAAATGACTAATATTTAGTTCCATTCGTTCTGCTTCTACATTTTTATAGGACTCGTGCACGTTGACTTACACGTACTCGTTGATAACGCACTATGTTCCCGTATCTCTCCGAAAAATAGAGCCTTACAATCCCCTAGGCAAAGGAACATTCTAGGATGCGTGGTAAAAAAAAATTTTTGGGTTAGCTGCGAGACCAAAATTGGGAGATAAAAAAATTAGTGATGAATTTTTATTCATTGTCATGAAAAAAACTATCTGTTAATGAGAACTGTTGATCTCCGTCATAAAAAAAATGTTTAGTGACAATGTTTAATATATTTTATATTTAGTCACTATTTTATAGCCTTAGCATGATGACTTTTGTAAATAATGACTTTTTTTTTTTGCAATGCTTAAGTAAATTATTGTTAAAAAAAAATATTATTTAGGAATAGCGCTTAAACTATTTCAAGCTAACCTTTGCAAAAAGATCACTTATTTGTTATAGTTACTAAATCGTTATTAAAAAACTATTTAGTGACAGCTCATAAGCCGTTACATAATAACTACTATAGATACTTTATCTACTGCAATGGTTTTGTGAATTGTTATAAAATATGTTTCTTTTTTTTGCAAAAATATAGGACTGTTGCAAATTAATCATTGCAAAAAAGATTTAATTGCAACAGTTATTCTAAGCATTTATATACATGTTCTTTTACAACGATATTAAAAATTGTTGCAGAATAAATATTGCAAAAAACCCCAATTTCTTATATAATTATATGCCAAGACCATTCGGTTTATGTGCATCGCAAATCACACAAACATACAATAAGAGAGGCTTGATAGGAAATCGAACATTCAGCATGAGATGATTACTGTGATTTATCACAGTGTTTGATGAAAAGTACTAGGATATTTTGTTTGTTTAATCCAAATTAAGCTATTGCCATGCTTATTAATTTTTATTTTTGCTAATCCATACTTATTGATTTCATTAATAAAGCAGTCAAACTGAGCTTCGTATCATCACCCAACGCTCATGTCACTTGCAAGCAGGCAGCGGTTCCCCACACAAACACTTGTTGTGCAGGTAAGAGTACTCATCAAAGCTTGCCGTCACACTCCCAGCCGGAATCTGCCCACACAGCCTATTGTAGCTCACGTTTAACAGCTGGAGCCCAGTCAGTTGGTTGATCTGAGATGGAATTTCCCCAGTAATCATGTTATGGTTCAGGTCCAGCGACGTTAGATTCACCGGAAACGTTGCCCCTGTCAGATCGAACCCGAACCTGTTCCTCGATATATCTATCTGCGCAGTCGACTTGAACGCGCCAAACAGTACGGACGCGTCGCCCGTCAGCTGGTTCCTCGACAAGTCAATGACGAACCACTGCGGCCCGCCGAGCGCGGCAGGGATGGGGCCAGAGAGGCTGTTGTGAGAGAGGTAGAGATCGGGCGGGGACAAGGCCGGGAAGGTGCTGAAGGAGTCGGGAATGGGCCCCGTCAGCTGGTTGCGGTCGAGGTGGAGGGCCCCGAGGCTGCGGAGGCTGGCAAGGGAGGGAGGGATGGAGCCAGAGAACTTGTTGAATGCGAGGCTGAGGAAAGTGAGTGAAGTGAGCTGGGAGAGGAAGGGTGGTACCGGGCCGGAGAGGGAGTTCCAGCTGAGGTCGAGTTGGCTTAGCTTGGTGAGCTTGGTGATGCTCGCGGGGATGGTGCCGGTGAGTTTGGGGAGCTTGTGGAAAAGTATGGTCTGGAGGTAAGGGAGGTCGCCGATGGCGTCCGGGAGGGTGCCGGTGAGGCTGTCGTCAGCGAAGATGGAGAGACCAATCACGCGGTCCGTGTTGATGTCGCAATCGACGCCATACCAGTCGCAACAGGCGGAGTCGTTGGTCCAGGAGGCGAAGTGGTACTGGTACTGGAAGTGGGCGTCTATGGCGAGGAGGGCCTTCTTGTCGTCCGTGTTGCATTTGCCGGAGATGGCCGGGGCCGGAGCGAGAGCTGCTGCTGCTGCCAGGAGCAGCAGGAGGAGGCTTGAGGGGGAAACCATTTTTTATCAAGTGATCAACTGTAAGAAGAGTTACTGGCAGGATTCAGACGTATGGATGTGGACGAGATTGATGGCATCATATATAGCACACCAGGAGCATGGATGCCGAGAATGCCCTCGGTTTATATCTGTCCATATGGGCTTTGATGGAAAAAGGCAAGTGACACCGTAAGCCAAAAATAGACGGCTTTTGACGGATCTTTACGTCACTACATTTACAGTCACTACATTTACAGGTTTAGTTCCAATCCCACCAGCTTGATAGCTATATATTTCGCAACCGAATTGAAATGAACTGTCAGATCGATCAAGTAAAGTGATCAACAGTTGCATCAAACCAGACAGTTTAGTGGCCGACATCAAACACTCGAATATAAATTTCCTATGCTCATGTGAACGGTCGGCCCATAGATCTAAAAGATCTAAAAGGATACATCCATAGACCTAACGAAAAGTTTATAAAAAAAAAAAAAAAAGTCTAGTTCTTATTTTCAATTAATATTCCACAAACTTTATTGACGGTCAATTTTGATGCCCCTTGTAATCTCGCTATTTGGAGAGGACTCAAATGGGATATTAGACTGGGGACCCGAAAGATTGTGGGCGGAAGAATGCGTGATCTTCTTGACTTTGTGTGCGCGCTACATGTGCAGGTACACGAATCCAATATGGATACAACTCCTGATTTGTCTTTAGTGAGACAAAGAGAAGGACAATGTGATAAGGATACTTATAGCAGCACATGCATATCCAAATTTAGGAAATGTGAGGGTCACGGCCCGTACCGGGCAGCCGGGCTATGCTTTTAAGTAGAGTAAATGGGACAGTCACGGTCCGTTTCAAGGCGGCTGAGTTATGCCCGGCATGACAACAACGTAACATGTTTGTCACGGCACATTCAACAATTGTGTACATCCGTCCAGGTACTGGTTCGGACTTGATCTATGGTATGGCTTGTTGGGTACATGCCTTCCCCGTGCCTAGTCATGTCGGTCTGTTTTTTTAAATTTTTTAATTACAATTTTGCTAATTAGTAAGTTAGTTTAGAAAGTTAATTTAATTTAATAAATTTAGTTAGTTCTAACTAGTAAAAAAGATAGTGAAAATGAAATTTTATTATATATAATTCATTATATTAACAAAATAATTCTATAAATCTCTTTGGAAATTATACAAAGTCCGAAAAGAAAGGAGAGGACTCTGGGCATCACCATCAATTTGTTTTTAGTATTTTTTTCTAAAAGGTTTATGAGTTTTACAAAAAATTATATAAAAAAATTACAAATGTAGAATTCAAATAAAAAATTACAATGGTGAAGAGGAAAAAAAAATGAAGAGTTAACAGTGTAGAAGTTTTCAATTTTCATTCTTTCTCAGATATGTTTTCTTTCTCCAATTTATTAGATCTTCCTTGATCTCTTTGTTCAGCGCTAAGCTAGTTATTCAAGTAAACACGCATCTCCAATATATTTGCTGCTATTAAACTCCTCCACTCCGTTAGCACTCTACTACCTACATTAAAAGCAGACTCCAATGCTACTTTGGACATCGGAGGGAAATTCAAATCTCATAAATCCTATTATTCTTTTTCTATTTTCCAATTTTGATCTATATAGTGGGCCGCTACACATAAATAATGACTACCATTTAAAACTTCCCAACAATCCGAGGTTATTACAGCTCTATAAATTATAAAAGTTAAAATGGTAATTAAACTTTGTCTCTTATCTATATATATTTTTACAATATCAGATTTACATATTAAACGTGAGACTCTTTTAAATTCAGGGTTATATGCCATTCTTATAAATTTTTCAATTTTGAGTCTTCGACTATGGAGAGGGTTGTTCGGCGTGTAATATATTTGATGTTAATTATTCTCTATCAGATATAAGATTATATTTAAACATTCCTAAAATTTCTCCATATATATTTAATTGTGTTTGTTATGGTTCATTTGGTGGGTGTGCCTTTTATAAATGTCTTTTAAGGTGACCCGTTCCACTTCCGTTAGGAAATGAGTAGGGTTTTTGACAATACTTGTATCAAGCTTTCCTAACACTATTTTCTATAAAATTTTCAAAGTGATTTCATATATCCGATTTTGAAGTTCTATCAGGAATGGTTGTTTGGGTTTTGGGTATTGTGATTTTGGTGGGCTCTTCTTCAGAAATATTAGGTGACTCTATATTTTCGTATGACTATTATGCAAATGGTACGTGTGGGGTATGTTCTAATGGTTCACAAAGACTTCGATATTCACCATTCGATAAAAAAGGAAAAAGAAAAATTACCCGCGGCTTGAGAGGAAGAAGTGCCGGACAAGTATAGATCTATTTTTGAAAAACCACGAAAAAATCGAATAAAAACAAATTCAAATTATAAATAGCTCAACGCCGCAAACCGAAAAAAGAGGTTGAGAGTTGAGAGTTTAAACCGGAAATTGTTTGCTGATACTTGAGAGTTGAGAGATGAGATTTGAAGTCGAAAATTGCTTGCTCGGAAATCGAAAGATCTCTTCTTGATGCTTGCTCTTGAGACTTAAATTTTGATTGAATATGGATGAAATTTTGTAGGAAAATTTTGTGTTTGGAAATATTAGAGAGAGTTGAATATTAAAGCGAGTTTGAGAATTATAAGGAAGAAGAAGATTTTTTACAAAAAAAAAATTGCAACCCACCCCACCTGCCCCAAACAAAAGGCCATTTTGACCTTTGGAGGGGCAAAATTTGCAATTTTTTTTTTTTTTGTAAAATGCCCTCCAACAACTACTTTCATAGTCGTTGGGGATTCTATACAAATTTTTTTTTTGCAAAAACTAGCCCCAACGACTATAAACGGTAAAATTTAAAAAATTAAATAAAAATTACGTGTCGTGTTGTGCTCGACATGTGCCGAGCACGGCGCGGTTTGCATGGGCCAAGCCTTGCCACCGGCCCATGCGACCCCAGCTCAGGCATGGCCCTAGTCGAGGCATCGTGTCGGACCAGCACGACACACCGCGGACATGTGCCTAGCACGTGCTAGGGTGGGTGCGCCTGACGGGCCGCCCGGCCCATTTAGTAGCCCTAGTCTTTCTAAAGTTGCTGAGAAATTTGTAGTGACCCATTTGCCTTGTAATTGCTTGTGAAAAGGATTTTTAGCGACTCTTCTGCCTTCTCTATTAGATACCATAAGAAAGTTACATAATAAATCTTTATATCAAATCACCAAGAAATTATATATAAAATATGCGGAAGCGTAGCTAAATCCATAACAAATAATCACGTTGTAGAGCTGTACGATTGGTCTTCCAGATCAACACGTTTTTTTAAGAGAACATTTTTAACTTTTCTCTCTTATTTCTCTTTGTCGATGAGAAATAGAAAAGAATCAAAGTAATGTGTGATCTGGGAACCAAAACCGCCTTTTTATAGACAAATCTGTCTATTGGTATTTCTAATTTAGCCCATCATAAAATCAAAAATTACCCATTAGATTTCTATACATAAAAGGCATACACCCTATTAGATACATTAAAACCCAACTTAACTAGATCACTTTTAATTGGGTCCAACTATATTAAACAATTTACAATACATGATTATTTCATATATGGGCCAATATTGGATAATGATCCAACAATCTCCCACATGGACCATATATGTAACCTTATAATCATGTTTTGCATAATTACCGAATGAGCTCAACTTTACTGCCATTTCCGAAATATATCCGTAACCAATCCGGTCCATCAATCATACTAACATAGGATCAAAGCGGATTTTGTTACAGTAATCATAACTCAACCCATCAATGATCACATATATCAATACAATTGAATGACATGGATCATGATGTAAATGTGTAGCATGAAAATTTCATGTAATGTGATCTTAACATGCATATTTCCAATTGGTCCACCCTTAAACCTTATTGAGATCAAATAACATAATAATTCAGAGTGTGAATAAAAAAAACCTTATTTCTGCAGAAAATAACCTTAATACTATAAACTAAAATAACTGAAATATGTCTATATCATAAGAACATCTGATAATACAAACTCCCACTAAAACTAAATATTATCAATAGACACGACACCCATACAAGCAGTATAACCCGATATGAATTTTATACTATCTTGGCATCCAGCAGAATCAGAGTCAGTATATCAAATGATCTTAATCTGATCTGACTTCCGAAACGTGAGCATGTTTGTTCTTTGTAAGTATCACAAAACCCGTTTGTCTGCTTTCCAATAGTCTGCTCCTGAATTGCTTAAATACCTGCCCAACATCCCTGTAACGTACGCGATTTCTGGACACGTACAAGCCATAGCATACATCAGACTCTCAATTGCTGAGGCATAGGGAATCTACTGCATTTCTTTTTCCTCAAAATCATTCTTAGGGCACTGATGTGATAAACTGTAAGTGCACAGTATCAGTTATAACACTTAACAGGTTGTCCCACAGGGATTTAAGATATTTCTGCGTTCCTTACTCTTTCCTTAGTCTAACGGACTAACTATGAGTTTCTAAATTGGATTTGTTACTATCTAAATAGCCTAGGATTTAGAATTCACTAATTCCCAACCATATTCTTACTTCTATTATCTTCTTCTATCATAAAAATTTGATCTTTATTTAAAGTGCTCTAAGTAAGAGCTATCAAGTGGTGTGCAAGTATAACTCATCAAAGATACTACGTTTCATAAAAACAAACTAAATTTTTAGATAATTCAATAAAAAAGATAAAATCAACAACCCCAAACCCTAACTAAGTATAGATTATCAAGAAACCTGATTCAAGTATAACCTATCAAAGTCTTAATCTTCGAGTTCTTATATTTTAATTTTTTTTATAGAAAAATCATGTCTTTATTTATTTTATTTAAGAAGAAAAATATTAGAAAGCAATTACATGGTGGATCCTACCTTCATCTACATCCTAGAGCTAAACTAATTAGTTACTCATATTTTTAATAAGCAAAATCAAATTTCTATTCATGAATATGATTAACCCTAATCTAGAAAGCAATAAAACCTACACTAGAAAGTAATTAACTTTATCTAAAATGCAAATAAAGAATTAAAAGCAATGGCTTACCTCTGGAGCATGGTATTGTGGTCGTCACCCTTCAGCAAAACCCTAATTTTATTAATTTAAAATGAGTACAAAACTTACAGCTTTCCCTTAGAAATCAAGAATACGGCCAATAGATAGGTTTCGAAAAACCAAACCCAATTATAATATAATTGTGAAACTACAAGATTAAAACGAAGCTACGGGAGAAAACTCAGAAGAATTGGGCCCCACATGGCCACTAATTAGCGATGAATACTGCTGATTAGCCGTAAAAATAAAGATTTAATTTTTGATTTTTTTCCTCTCGATTATTTTATCCTTTTGAGCTTATTTTGATGACTGTATTGCACTTTGACACTCTGAAGCATCGTAGTCTCATAGTCTTGCCCACTTTAGAAACTTTTCGAACTTTGATTTCTTACTCTAACTCTAATTTCATGCCATCTCCTTGTACGAATAAAATTCCTGAAAAACATACTAAAAATACCCGAATAGTATTATTTATATATAAAAATAGGTAATATGAAGGCTATAAATATGCAATATATGACATTCTTCACACCCCCTACACCTATCTTTTGCTAGTTTTCGAGCAAAACCTAACCCTAAATAGAAAATTAAAAATCCTAACGCACTTTCGCAGGAATTGTGATTACACTTAGCACGTGCAACAAGTCTTTAAACCGTTAGGTTACTCTTATGGACGAGTTGTGTCTCGTGAGGGTTTGTAGTGAATATACCCACAAAATTCATGAAGAAATAGATTAAGGAATAAAAAAAGAAAAATAAGGATAACCAAAAATAAAAAAATAAAAAATTTATACAAAAGAAAGAAAAATATTTTTTTAAATAATATTTTCATCAATTAATCTCACTAATATATAAACTCAAGAACGCATTTAGATTATCAATTTTCAAATCGAGTGTCATATCAAATACACTTATCATTTTAATCAAAAATTTAAATCCTATCTTTCAATACCCACTAACAGATAATCCATTGGCTCCTATACATCTACGTGCACATGTGATAGTTCACTTCGGCTTTGGATTCCAACTCTAACTCATGATTCATCTCCTCTCTCATAACAATTTTTTTCTTTTTTTCATTTTTTTTTCTTTTTTTAAGAATATTTCACGTTTCATGCGAATATTCACGCTTGCTTAGGTGCAACGTACCCGATTACTCGGTTCATACTCTTTTCTTTTTCTTTTTCTTTTTTTAGAATATTTCACCTTTTATGTGAATATTCACGCTTACTTAGGCGAAAGTATCCGATTACTTGGATCATACTCTTTTTTTTCACTCTTGAGGCTATTGCTTTAATACCAGGCGCATTCCATTATTTTTTCACTCTTGAGACTATTGCCTTAATATCAGGCTCACCCCATTATTTCATTCTCTCTTTTTTTTTGTTTAGAGAGAGAAAACTTACTCATTTGTTATCATCTTTATCCTTAACCTAAAAAACTATTATGAAGTGAAAAATAAATGTATACTTGCCTCAAAACTATTATTAGTGGTATTTATTTTTCAAATTTTAATATTTTTTCATAAAATTCAAAGTGTATTGTCTAATCTACTCTCATATCCAATTTAAAATCTAAATTTGTTCCTTTTATTTGTAATTAGATTGATCTATTGATAAAAATACATAAATTTGTTGTTAATTTTTTTAGTTTTTTGAGTTTTTTTTAAATTGTTTTCAGTTAGTTACCCTAAAAACTCCCAAAGTGTAAAATAAAGAAACCCAAAAATAAAATAAAAACTCTAAAAAAAACTATAATCTTAGAAAAACAAAAAAAATATCCTAACCCACTCCCCCACACCTAAACTCGTGTATGCCCTCATACACAAACCAAGTGTGGTAAAATAAATATAAAAACTATTATAAAAATACTAAATAATGAGAGTCATAAAAGTTACGATCTCAATATCATCACCCTATCAACGCATGGAAAGCCGTTACGACCTCTCGATCGCTTCCCATTTTTATAGTGTGTACGTTTTAAATGTGAAGTGGGTGCATTATTATATCTCATCAACTTCTTATAAGTCACGAAATTACCTATCTGTAGCTTATGCCACCCTCGCTTTTTCTTTATCCACATGTAAGCATTAACAATTGGTTAAAGAATTTTTTATTATAAACCTGCCAATCATCGTTAGTAATAAGCATACATGTAGAAATATCATGAGGTGAGAAGAGTGCTATAGGATCAAATGAATGTGGTGGTGGCTCTTCTAACTCACGAAGTAGTACGAGCTCTTCTACAAACAAATCTTCAAAAATTTGCTCATAAATCAATGGTACACTTGCACAAGTATCATCATATATAGAATCAGTATGTGCTAATTCATCTAATAATATGAGTTCATCTTTGAACATTTACTCAAATGAGGGTTCACCATCAGTGCAAGAGGTCAAATGAGAGTGCAAACTATGAATTATGTTGACCTCAATGAGGGAGCTCGTTATGTGCTCATCTATATTGAATATATTCAATGCCACAGTCATTCTCAAACGATAACTTCACAAGGCCATTCCTGCAATCAATTAATACATTGATGTTATAAGGAATGGTCTACCCAAAATAATGGAAATTTGATTCCATGATTGGAGATCGGCTCAGTTTATAAGACAATGAAGTTTATATGAAAGATAAACTCGCCGACCTTAATGAGCACATCTTCAACCATACCAAGTAGTCTCTTGATTGAACGATCAGCTGGCTGTAATGTGACCTTGGTAGGTTGAAGTTTTCCTAACCCCAATTGCTGATAAACACTATAAGGAAGCAAGTTGACATTTGCCCATAAATGAAGCAATGCCCTATCAAATGTAGTGTTCCCAATAGTGCATGAGATTGTAGGAAAACCTGGATCTTTGTACTTAATAGGCAAGGAGTTAGAGAGATTTGCGATATATTTGAAGTAAGAAAAACTTTCTCAGGAACATTTCTTGCTCGTTTCTTAGTACACAAATCCTTGAGGAACTTAGCATAAGTAGGAACCTGTTATATAATATCAAGGAGTTGAATATTAACCTTAACCTGCTGAAATATTTCAAGAATCTTTTCTACTTGCGGTCAAGACTTCCTAAGCCAATTGGGATATGGTGTTTTTGGCTTAGGAACAGGTTCTTCCAAATGATCATGTGACGATGATGGAGGTGATGGAGATAGTCATGGAAAAAGAGGTGGAAGAGATGGTGTAGGCTGCGAGATAGTAAGAGTGGGATAAGGGGGCATAGCTATATTATTATCCACTTGCTTGCCATATCTAAGCGTGTGAATGACATTGCATTGGTGAACATGCGACTGATTGGAGATTGAGGAACTGGCATTGGGGTTCGTTATGAGTTAACTTGGAAAGGTACCATGGCCACGTTCACTCATTTGATTTGCTAATTATATAACCTGCTACTCTACATTCTTAATAGATTGAGAGTTCACGAGCAGTTGTTGACCTGTAATTTAAATAAAATCAGTTGACACTTTCATAAGATTTTGCATGTGTGTGTCAAGGTTGGACATATGCGTGTCAAACTTGGAATGAGACTTGAGAAGATTTTCAACGTGCTTCTTAAGTGACTGAAGTCACTTTTGTTGTTCATTATTAGACCCCTGTTGTGGATGTGAGTGGTTTTGTGCAGGTGCTCTATTCTAGTTGTTCCCAAAATTTGAAGCGTTTGGGTGTTGATAAGCACCCACATTTGGTCTTGAGATTTGATTATTGGCTGGAGACTGCATGTTAGGGTTAGGGCCCCCTGATATTGCCCTTGACCCCATGATAGATTTGGATGGTTCCTCCAGCTAGGATTGTATGTAGGAGCGTAAAGATTATTCATAGGTTCTTGATACAAAGCGTTAGCCTGCTCAAGTGTGGGACCCATGAAATTCATTAATAATGGACACTCCTCCATAACATGATTCAGAGTTCCGCAATTAAAAAATGTGGGAACTTAAATTTGATTTACTTGACCTACCGTGGAGCACGAGTGGTCTCTAATATCTCAACTCTCCTCATAAGGGTTGCAATCTTAGTTTCGGGAGCTATAGAGCTGTCGACACTATAGATCCCACCGTTATGCGCAGAAGCTGATGCACTGGGCTTCTCAGTGCGACTCTCTCACTGCATAGTCTTTTACGATAGGTCCTCAAGAAAGTCCTATGTTTCATTCTCATTCTTTCTCATGAACTCCCCCTGATACATGGACTCAAAAATAGTTTTGGATGTGTAATCGAGTCCTTCGTACACGGTGGGAGCACTAAGCTAAAAGATCCTTAAACCATTCCAAATATTTCCAGAAGGGTTCTCCCGGCACTTGACGGAATTAATCGATTTGATTTCTAATCATTACCGTCTTATGCGTAGGATAATACTTATTAAGAAATACTACAATAAATTCATCCCAAATAGTGATTGAATCAATAGGCATACTATACAACCACTTCTTGGTATTATCCTTAAGTGCAAAGGGGATAAAGCGGAGCTTAATTGCGTCCTTCGATAAGTGCTGCAGTTTAATCATTACGCATACTTCCTGAAATTCACTGATAAAGAAATATGCATATTCTGAATCAGAACCAGTGATTTTAGGAAGCATACTAATATACTGCGGCTTCAACTCATAGTGATTATCCGTTGCGTGTGGAAGTTTGATGCATGATGGTAATGATGTATGCAACGGGTAACATCGATCCTGAAGGATCGGGATCGGTTGGTCCATCTTGTTACCTGTGAACAAATCTAATCTCACTAGTCGACCAAATTGATCATGGGTCCAATGTGGCATGAACCAGCGACCGTGAGTGTATGCGTGAATTTCCTAAACTAATGCAAGAAGTGGGATATGGTGGAGAGATAAAACGGTGGAATAGATATAATCAAATAAAAATATGATTCCTACTGTTCCTATTTTTTTATTTTTTTACAGAACCAGGGTACCAAATTACAGAACCAGAGAAAATTTGGGTTCAGCTTGTACTTGATGAGCTGCCAATTGGCGGGTTTAGCTGCCAAAAGTGGCTAAACCAGAGAGTTGACTCTCTGGTTTTTGCTACTCAGTCCAGAGGCTCTTTTGATCTCTTTTGTCTTCCTGTATCTGCAATTTTTATTCCCTGTACACTCGACACACACTGTTAATACGTAAAACTTTAGAAAAAGCAAGAAAAATACCGTCGATCCCCGGTAACGGTGCCAAAAACTTGATGTGATAAACTACAAGCGTACAGTGTCAGTTGTAGCGCTTAACGGGTTGTTCCACAGGCATCTAAGGTGTTTGTGCGTTGCTTACTCTTTTCGTAGTCTAACGGACTAGTTATGAGTTTCTAGATTGGATTTGTTACTATCTAAATAGCCTAAGATCTAGAATCCACTAATTTCCAATCATGTTTTTACTTCTATATCTTCTTCTATCATAATCTAAGTGATTGGATTTAGTTTAATTTTTATTTAAAGTGCTCTAAGTATGAGCTATCAAGTGGTGTGTAAGTATAACTCATCAAAAATACTACTTTTCATAAAAACAAACTAAATATTTAGATAATTCAATGAAAAAGATAAAATCAACAACCTCAAACTCTAAGTAAGTATAGATTATCAAGAAACCTAATTCAAGTATAACCTATCAAAGTTTTAATCTTCGAGTTCTTATATTTTAATTTTTTTTATAGAAAATCTATGTCTTTATTTATTTATTTAAGAAGAAAAATATTAGAAAGCAATTACATGGTGGATTCTAACTTCATCTATATCCTAGAGCTAAACTAATTAACAACTCATACTTTTAATAAGCAAAATCAAATTTTTATTCATGAATATGATTAACCATAATTTAGAAAGCAATAAAATCTAAACTAGAAAATAATTAACTCTATCTAAAAAACAAATAAAAAATTAAAAGCAATGGCTTACCTCTGGGGCACGGTATTATGGTCGTCACCCTTCAGCAAAACTCTAATTTTATTAATTTAAAATAAGTACAAAACTTACAGCATTCTCTTAGAATATAAGGATACGGCCAATATATAAGATTCGGAAAACCAAACCTAATTATAATAGAATTGTGAAACTACAAGATTAAAACGAAGTTACATGAGAAAACTCAGAAGAATTGGACCCACATGGCCGCTAATCAACCGTAAATACCGCTAATTAGCGGTAAAAATAAAGATTCTATTTTTTATTTTTTTTCCTCTTGATTATTATCTCCTTTTGAGTTTATTTTGATGACTGTATAGCACTTTGACCCTCTGCAGCATCGTAGTCTCGTAATCTTGCCCACTTTAGAAACTTTTCGGATTTTGATTTCCTACTCTAACTCTAATTTCATATAATCTCCTTGTATAAATAAAATTCCTGAAAAACATATTAAAAATACCCGAGTAACATTATTTATATACAAAAAATAGGTAATATAAAGGTGTAATATCCCAAAATTTGAGCTACTTGTATTGCTCTTTTGAGACCAGTTATACTGAATAAGTCCACCGAATTCAATTTTGGATACCGAAATAATTTTCGATTAACATAACTTTAAATCCACAAATCCAAATGACATTTGGTCTTCGCGATTATTAGTTTTGTAATATTTAGGATTTTTGGAGATTTTTCTTATGAGGCCGAAAAATACTCTCAAAATTGCTAATTTAATAATATTAAAATTATCTTTTAAATTACTTCGAAATTTCGTTTCATTTATTTCGGACATCGAAACAACAAATGGATAATTTTGTAGTGTTCCCCTCATCAAGCATTACATCCTAAATAAATTTGGTAGTATTTGGAGAATATTACAAGGAATCGAAATTATTAAATTATTAATAAATAAATAAATAAATTAATTAATTAAAATAAATGTGTTGTCTTGATTGAGAAGGGAAGCGGCAGTTGGGAGTTAGGTGGCAAAGAAAGGAAGAGGCCACCGTATGAAAGACCAATTGAAAACAAAAAGAAAAAAAAGTAAAAAATAAAAACCTCACCCTCTCCCTTATCTCTCTACCTCACTCCCTACTCCATTTCTCACTCTCTTCCCTCTCCTCTCCTCTCGGCCAGAAACCCAGAAGCAGGGGAAAAAGAACAGAGAGAGAAAGAAAAAGAAAAAGAAAAAATCAATCAAACCGAACCGAGGATTCGAATTGAATATTCGAGATCAAGCCGAGCCAAGTAACACTACTATTTTCCATTCGTTTCTTTATTTAATTTAAATTTGTGTACATAAATTATCTTGTAAAAATGCTTGGTTCTGTTTCTTTATTTAATTTAAATTTGTGTACGTAAATTATCTTGTAAAAATATTTGGTTCAAATTTTGCACCATTAACTGATATTGAGAACTGAACCTGATTAGTGTGTCAAATTTAACATATATAGATATTGTGATATTTACTTATTTTTAATTAAAAAAGAAATTTATGTACGCCAAAATCATGCAAAATACGGTTTGCATGTAAATAATAATTTTGCATGCAAACCATGGGCCTTCATTGTATACAAGACGAAGGAAAAAAAAAGAAAAGGAAAAAAAATAATGGGCCAAACCATGGGCCTTTACTATATACAAGAAGAAGAAAAAAAAAAGAAAAGGAAAAATAATGGGCCAAACCGTGGGCCTTCATTGTATACAAGAAGAAGAAAAAGAAAAGAAAAGAAAAGGAAAAAAAATAATGGGCCAAACCGTGGGCCTTCACTGTAATAAGAAGAAGAAAAAAAAAAAAAAAGAAAAGGAAAAAAATAATGGGCCAAACCTTGGGCCTTCACTGCATACAAGAAAAAGAAAAAAAAGAAAAAAAAACAGTACATGGGTTTCACTAAAATAAATTTACATTTGCAAATTTCACTATTATACAGTACATGGGTTGAGTGCAAAGATATTTGTTTAGTTATATATAAAGTTAATATGAGTTAATATCAATATGTTATTTTAATAATATAGTGAGTTAATATAAATGACTTGTCTATAGTTTATAGTGTATATCCATTATTGTTAGGAGAGTTGCAATATCATATATTTATTGTCTAATAATATATTAACTCTTAATGTTCTATGTAGATAATATGGGTTATTTTGGACAGTAGTATGAGCTTTATAAATTGTGACATTGTATTTTATTAATAGAAATACACACGATGACATAATTATTTATTAATATTATAAATGGTGACATTTGTATTCATGAACAAAATTTTGACATACAAGATACACGATGAGTATGATCATTAATGTAAACATGATAATAAGTTTCTTGTACCCTGATTACATGACATGAAATATCTTTATGATACGTGTACATGATTTGAATCCTGATTCCTGAATTCTTCTTTCTCGTGATAAGGTCATATATACAGTTTGACTTGACAAGCCATGTGTTTCCATTAATTCATGTATATCATGCATTATTGACATAAGGATTGGAAAAACTATATAATGGATAAGAACTGTATTGTACAAGGATCTTACTGGCCAACTTCTTGATTAAGGTGCTAAGGACTTTTACTACAGTAGCACTGGGTGGTACTGAGCCACCGTCTGATACATGAGTCATTATAAGAGTGATATCCATTACTATTTCACAGTACGGGATTTGACTTGAACACCTAGCGGTGTGTCATGGTTCAGTGCCATGGTTTGAAGCCGGGTCCTGGGTTGACATCTTTACAAGATATTCATCTTTACATGATATTTACATGTTATTTGCAAATGACATATAATTTTGATGCTATATTTTTCACTATTCACGTGACTGTTCAACACTATCACGATTTAATTACATTTTATCTGTTTATTAAGGGATATTCCCAAGAAAAGCAGTTTATTCATTTGCATACTTTTATGTTTAGTACTGTAATAATACACATATATTTTCCTTGTGTTACTTGCTGGGTTTAATCCCCTGGGTTTCGAACCTAGGTTTAGAGGACCAAGAAGGAGAACCAGCCCCGACTAAGAATCTGTACTTCATCGATCGGACCGAGCAATATTAGGTAGTGAAGTACTTTCCAAAGAATCTTGTATATATTGTTCGTATTTTCTTTGTTTGGACACTGTTTTTCTCCTTTATTTCTTTTGTGTTTATATTTAGAGCAGTGTGCCATCATATGTAATGAACTCTTTTATATAATGTAATCATTTCAGTTTTAGATATGTTATTTGCTCATCTAATTATGGTAGTAGTTACGGTTATTCCAAAATCCTGTGACTATTGGGTTGTCTAGTACAAATTATTGTAGCGTCCTCCATTTTTGGAAGCAGCTGAAACGGGGGCGTTACAGAAGGCTATGAATATGTAATATATGACACTCATTAGGCACTGATTGAGACTAAACTTGTCTCCCTTAGCCACATGGGTATCACCTGATTTACAATCTTGCATGCCATATCTTTTGACAACTTTTTTGATATACATCTTTTGTGATAATCTAAGAATACATCGAGAGCGATCTCGGTATATCTGAATCCCTAATACGAAAGAGGCGTCACCAAGATCCTTCTTCTCAAAATGCTTAACTAGAAGTCTCTTAATTTCATGTAATATGCCTATATCATTGCTGGCAAGTAAGATGTCATCAATATATAATACTAAGAAAATATATTTACTCCAACAGAATTTATGGTATACACAGTCATCAACCAAATTCATCTCAAACCGAATGAGATGATCACTTAATGAAACTTGAAATACCATTGTCGAGATGCTTGCTTGAGTTGAGCCTATAGATAGATTTCTTAAGTTTGCAAACCATATGCTCTGAGTCTCCCAACACAAAGTTTTCTTGCAGGACCATATATATCGTCTCATCAATGTCACCATTGAGAAACGCTGTTTTAACATCTATCTGATGTAACTCAAGATTGAAATGCGCCACCAATGCCATTATAATTCTGAAAGAGTCGTTTGAAGAAACCGGAGAAAATGTCTCTTTATAGTCGATACTCTCATTCTGCGTAAAGCCCTTTGCGACAAGACCAGCTTTATACCTTTCCACATCGCCTTTCGAATCCCTTTTGGTCTTAAATATCTATTTACAACCAATAGGTTTCGCTCCTTCTGGCAATGAGATAAGATCCTACACGTTATTGTCCTTCATGGATTTTATCGAATCCCTTTTGGTCTTAAATATCCATTTACAACCAATAGGTTTCGCTCCTTCGGGCAATGAGATAAGATCCTGCACGTTATTGTCCTTTATGGATTTTATCTCCTCATTCATAGTATCTATCCACTTTTGAGAGTTAGAACTTTCGATGGCTTGACAGAAGTTGATCGGGTCATCTTCCATCACTCCAGCGTCTACCTCATGTTCTTGGAGAAATACAATGTAAATCATCTGGCAATGCACTTCTCTCTCGAGTGGATCTCCTTAATCGCATAGGTTCTTGAGGTGCCAGAGTTTATTCTTCTAGAACAATCTCTTGAATGGAAGGTTGTTCGATATTGTCTTGATTTATTGTGTCTTGAACAAGGTCATGAATTGAATCCTGATCAATGCCAATAACACCTGTGGGAATATCAACACATTCCTCTTCAAAGACAAAGTCCCTGCCTGTATCTCCTCCTTCAAACTCGACATCCTCAAAAAACTGGGTATTTTTCGTCTCGAAAATCGATATAGTCGTGGGATCATAAAACTTGTACCCCCTGGATCTTTCAGAGTATCCAACAAAGTAACAACTAACCGTTCTTGAGTCCAGTTTCCTTTCATTTGGCCTATAAGGCCTGGCCTCAGCTGGACATCCCCAAACGTGTAATTGCTTAAAACTAGGCTTCTTGCTTGTCCATAACTCATAAGGGGTTTTGGCAGTCGCTTTAGTTGGAGCTCTGTTAAGGATATTTGCTGCAGTCTTAAGTGCTTCTCCCCAGAGTGATTTAGGCAAGGTAAAATAACTAATCATACTTCTCACCGTGTCCTTGAGCGTTCAGTTTCGTCTTTCAGCAACACCATTTATAGTGGGCGACTTGGCATAGTATACTGTGGGACAATACTGCAATCCTCTAGGAATTTAGCAAAAGCACCTGAACGTTGTTCACCTGAACTGTCATATCTGCCATAGTTTTCACCACCATGGTCAGACCTGACGCTTTTGATCTTTTTGCTGAGTTGGTTCTCAACTACAGCTTTATAATTTTTGAATACTTTCAGTGATTGTACATTTTCATGAATGAGATATAGATAGTCATATCTAGAGAAATCGTCTATAAATGAGATAAAGTATTGTTGACCATTCCAAGAACAGTAGGAAATGACCCACAAATATCCGTATGAATAAGTTCTAAGACGTCCAGAGTCCTGTTGGTTTCAAATCTCCTTTTGTTGGTTTGTTTTCCCTTTATGCAGTTAACACAAATATCAAAGTCTATGAAATCTAAGGGATTAAGAATTTCGTCTAACACAAGTCTCTCAATTCTCCGTCTGGAGATGTGACATAATCTCTTGTACCATAATGTAGCCGAATTCTCATTAGTTAATTTTCTCTTTACATCTCGAGTACTTAAATACAGAGATTCATTAAATGAAGCTATTATATTAATTGAATATAGATTATCGTAACTTGATAAAGAACCGGATCCAACCAAATTTGAATCATGAAACAAACTAAATTTTCCATTTCCAAATGAACAAGAAAAACCAAATTTGTCCAAAGCAGAAACAGAAATCAAATTCCGTCTAAAAGACGGTACAACAAATATCTCATCAAGATCCAAATAAAACCCAGTCTTTAACAATAATCTAAACTTTCCAATTGCCTCAACTTGAATCTTCTTATCATCACCCATATAGATGTATCTTTCAAAATCATTTGGTTTTTGGCAACTCAGGCAACCTGCATAGACACACTGATGTGAGTAGTTGTACCAGAATTTATCCATCATGTGTGTACAGGTACCAAAGTTAAATTAATCTCAGAACAAACCATATTAATAAGCATTCTTTTCTTAGCACGCCAAGCGTGATAGTTACTGCAATATTTCTTTATATGCCCTTCAACTCCATTGAAGAAACAACCAGTACCTTCCGTTTGAATCGATTTCTTTTGTTGTTTTTTTCTAAAGTGTTGTATCTGTAGCTTTCTTATTCTTTTTCCTTTTTTGTTTTCCCTTGTCCTTAGAGGTTGAGACTAAGTGAGCACTCTCTGTCTTTTCCAGTTTCAGCCTATCCTCCTCTTGAACAAAGTATGAGATGAGTTCATTCAGAGACCAAGTCTCTTTCTGACAATTGTAGCTCACTTTAAACTGGTTGAACTGAGTAGGGAGGGATATCAGAACCAGATGCACTAGCAAATCCTCAAAGAGTTCAAGCTTAAGTGCTTTCAGCTTTGAAACCAGATGAAACATCTCTATAATGTGCGCTTTTTCTTGTGTGGATCCTATTTCAATAGGAACTTGATGAGTCGATCCGCCTACACGTCTTGCTTTTACTGCTATATTGAGAGTTACTCCACATATTGCTTGACGTAAAACAGATAGTGGATTTGTTTCTATCTTTTGTTGAATCTTTTTCACGTCTCGATAGATAATTTGATAAGCCAATGATTATTTTCTGTGTTTCAGAATACGGTTAACCAACATGTTAACTAATCGATTACGATAAATTGGATCGGATTTTGCAGTTTTTTCTTCTGCAGCACCTCGACGTGACATGAGTGTGAAAGAGATTTAAAAATCAGTTTTCTTTTTATAAGGGCTAAAAATGAATTACTTATTTTGGTTTTTTGACCCCATATTGTAAGGTGGATCTCGAAAGATATGAAAGATCTCCCTCCAAACCGTACATACGACTTTCATCAAATATGGCTTTCCACAGAATTCCATATGTATCTATGAGATCGAGTATGGAATTCTGTTTACTCACTTTAAATTGAGTATCCGTTTACCTCCTTTTACTGGTAGGATTGGAATAAGATTTGTCAAGCGCGTACTAATTTCAGCCTTTTCATTCTTGACAAACTTCTTTTCAATATCCGCAAGGAACTCTTTAGCCGTAGTAATCTTTTCAGATATTGTGCCCCTAAATGCGTCTGGAATGGTTTTCTTCATGATCATTACACATATGAGATTTGACTTCTCCCACCTCTCAATGTCCCTTTTTTGTTCAAAGGAACTTTCAGCACTGAGAAGTGCATGAGGAGGAGACCATAACGCAAGATCGAGATCCATGACTCCGAGAATAATCAAAAGATTATATTGCCATGACTTGAAATTAGAGCCATTTAGCATAGAAATTGAATTGATGTTGGCACTAATATTAGCAGGATTTTGTAAAGTTGAATCCAGAGAACAATGAACAAAAATAACAAGCTCACATTAGTTCATTAACTAAATAATAATAATAATTTCAAATAAATGTAAACTCCATCTCAAGATATCTGGATTCCATTAATATTTTATCTTTGAACAACAATATTAAATTCTGTTTGATATCTTGGTGTAGTAATCAAATACTGATGATAAATAATATATCAAACAATAAATCTTCCTTTGGGCCGATTCATTGTTCACATGTAAACTAAATAATCACCATGCATTTATTACCACAGGTACACATGCAATTTTATTAAATATTAACCTTCCTTTGGGCTGATTAATATTCATATAAGTTATATGCACACAACTTTTTATATTTTAAGATAAAATCAATTTCAACGAGAGAGGTCACTTTGGCGATATATTATTTCAATCAATCTATCTCAAAATATATATCCAAAATACAAATATTTGAAATTAAAATTATACCGAATCGATCTTTAAAAATTATCAAAAAATTGACCTTAAAAGAAAATTCTTTAAAAAAAATATGTGTATACATATTTTTAAAACAAGCCCAAATTCAAAATAAAACCTTAATAGCCTTAAAAAAAAAATTAAATACACATATTTAAACAAATAGGCCCAAGCCCACTTAAATTTTTTATTTTTTAGGGTTTTCTTAGGTTGAGAGGCGGCTAATATAACCGCTTCTTCGTCTGAATCCAGGATAATGCATAATAAGAATTAAACTAAAGAATCCAGGAACAAAGCAATGACCAGATTAATAGAATACCATATCAAAAAATGTTTTTTGAACAGTAATTTTACAGAACAGTAGAATCCGAAAAAAAAAATTTTTGAATAGTAATCCGATTTTTTTTGTTTTGAACAGTAATCCAAATTTTTTTTGATGATTCAACATAAAGTGGCTCTAATACTAATTGTTAGATACCATACGAAAATTACATAATAGATCTATATGTCAAATTACTAAGAAATTATATATAAAATATGTGGAAGCGTACCTGAATCCATAACAAATAATCATATTGTAGAGCCGTACGATTGACCTTCCAGATCTGCACGTTTTCCTAAGAGAGTCCTTTTAACTTTTCTATCTAGTTTCTCTCTGTCGATGGGAAACAGAAAATAATCAAAGTGACGTGTGATCTGGGGACCAAAACCGCCTTTTTATAGACAAATCTGTCTATTGGTATTTCTAATTTAGCCCATCATAAAATCAGAAATTACCCATTAACTTTCTACATATAAAAAGTCCACACCCTATTAGATACATTAATCTCAACTTAATTAGATCACTTTTAATTGGGTCCAACCATATTAGACAGTTTACAATACATGATTATTTCACATATGGGCCAATATTGAATAATGATCCAACATTCTCTACTTATCTTGGGTTCCACTTTCTCACTTACCTCTTGCATCCTCTATGCACCCATATTTATAAATGATGCATCACGTAACTATTACGCTAAACTCATCCACACTCATTTTTTTTTTAAAGAGTGCTTCATTTTCCCGATCCTAGTTAACAACAACATTAGTATTGTAGCCTCTCTTTTTGGCTACAATTAACCATATGTTGTATGCTTTTAAACATGATTCATATTTTCTTCAAGAATCAATATTCTTCATTTAAGTGGTGTCTTATTTTTAATGCTCTTCCCAAACTTGTTTATCATTTCAAATCTTTTTTCGAGTTTCTCAAATACTTTTGCCTTTAATTGCTTGGTGAAGAATTCAACGATTTAATCTTTGGTCCTCCAATAAGTCCGCTCTTCACATTCTTCTCTCTAGTGTCAGATAAAATGGTTCTTGGTCTCTTTGTGCTTGTTCCTGCCATGTGACACTGGATTCTTGGTTAGAGGTATGGCTGATTTGTTGTCGGCAACGATCTCCGTTGGTACTTCTTGTTGGTGAGTACTTCCTTTATTAGACTCCTAAGTCATAATACTTGACAAACACATTTTGTTATATATACTCTGCTTCGCAAATTGAGAGGTTGAGGACCACTTGCTGTTGGGAAAAAATAATAAAAATCCTGACTTGTATGTAAATAATAAGTTAGCTATAAGTAAATCAACAAGGCACAGATGATACACAATATTTACGTGGAAAATCCTTACGGAAAAAACCACGGGACAATCAGAGAGCGAATTTCACTATTCCAGATAAATAGTACAACCTTCCGAGTCTTGTCCAGAAAATTCGGGAATATACAGAAAATAAAAGTGATACAATGTTACCTCCAACACGATAGAAACCTCCAATCTTATTAGAGAACTGTAGTTTGTAGTAGAAGTACCAGACTAATACCATGATAGATATCACCGAAGAGTACACTGAGCTTCTTCTTTCCTCTCTTCCTTTCTCTATCTTCTCTTCACTCTTTTCTTGAATGGATGCTTTGGTGATTTTGGTGTGTATAATAAAAGCAAATGAGGGCACCTATTTATAGGCTTCATTATTACACTATTTCACCAACCGGCACTATTCCACCTACCGGCACTATTCCACCTACCGAGACTTTCCACCAACCATGCCACCTAATCATATTTTTCACATAATCTATTTATTGGATTTGATTAACTCTAACAATCTCCCCCTTCAACCTAAAAAAGAAGGGGATGAATTAGAACTCTACTTAGAGTCCATACTGGTTACCTTTCGATAGAAATTCTGCTTCTCTCTAAGTAACCCTTTTGTCATCATATCTGCTCCATTTTTATCGGTGTGAATTTTCTCAAGCTGCAATAATTTTTCATCAAGTATATTTCTAATCCAGTGATTCCTTATATCGATGTGCTTAGATTTAGAATGAAAACATGGATTTTTGCTGAGATGAATGACACTCTGACTATCACAATAGACTGTATAGGTATTTTGTGACATACCTAGTTCTTGCAAAAAACGTTTCATCCATAACATCTCTTTGCAAGCTTCTGTAATAGCAATGTACTCAGCCTCTGTTGTTGACAAAGCAACGCATTTTTGCAACTTGGATTGCCAAGACATAACTTCCCCTACAAAAGTAATCAAATAACCAGATGTAGACTTTCTTGAGTCAATATCTCCTACCATATCTGCATCAGTGTAACCTGTTAGTACCGACTTACCTCCTGTAAAGCAAATACTTATTTTGGAAGTTCCACTTAGGTACCTTAATATCCACTTAACTGCAGCCCAATGCTCTTTACCTGGATTTGTAAGGAACCTACTAACAACACCAACTGCATATGCTATATCTGGTCTAGTACATACCATTGCATACATTAGATTACCGACTACTGAAGCATATGGAATTCTTCTCATTTCTTCTTTTTCCATCTCGCTTTTGGGACATTGCTCGAAGCTTAGTTTGAAGTATTCTGCAAGTGGAGTACCAACTGGTTTTGCTCTGTCCATATTGAATCTTTTTAGTATTTTATTGATGTAGGTCTCCTGCGACAACCATAACCTTTTTGCATTCCTGTCACGAGATATGTGTATCCACAAAATTTGTTGTGCTGCTCTCAGGTCCTTCATGGCAAATGATTTACTTAAATCCTTCTTAAGTTTGTTAATTTTAGACATATCTTGATCTACAATCAATATATCATCAACATAGAGTAATAGTATAATGAAATTACCATCATACCTTTTGACGTAAACAGAATGATATGAAATTGTTCTCTTATAACCAAGATCCACTATAAAAGAATCAAATTTCTTGTACCATTGTCAAGGTGCTTGTTTTAATCCATACAAGCTCTTTCTCAACTTGCAGACCATATCTTCTTTGCCTTTAACTTTGAAACCTTCAGGCTGCTCCATGTAGATCTCTTCTTCTAGATCGCCATGAAGAAAAGCTGTCTTCACGTCCATTTGTTCGATCTCCAAGTCCATACTTGCAGCCATTTCAAGAACGAGACGAAGTGATGACATTTTAACCACCGGAGAGAAAATTTCTTCAAAGTCAACTCCTTACTTTTGGCCAAAATCCTTCACAACTAACCTTACTTTGTATCTTGGTTGTGAGTTCTTCTCTTCGGTCTTTATCTTGAACACCCACTTGTTCTTCAATGCCTTCCTTCTATTTGGTAATTTTACCAAATTATAGGTATGGTTCTTGTGCAAAAAATCCATTTCCTCTTTTATAGCTTTTAACCACTCAGTTTTCTGACCACTTTCTTGCATTTCTTGGTAACTTTCTAGTTCACCTGTATTAGTAAGTAGGACATACTCATTAGTTGGGTACCTGCTAGAAGGATAACGGTCTCTGTCAGACTGCCTTAACTTAGGCGCTATTGATGGTTGTGTTGTAGTGGATTGCTCTCCCTCTTCTTCTTGAATAGGAGTATCAACATCTGCTTGATGTTCTCGCACTTCTTCTCCTTCATCGTTTGTGACTGAAGAAGGAACTAGATCTAGATCTACAACTTCACTTGTAGAAGACTGCACCGTTTCTTTCTTCTTGAAATCTTCGATGATCTGATCTTCAAGGAAAATCACATCTCTACTTCTTATTACCTTCTTTTCTTCTGGATCCCATAACCTGTAGGCAAAATTTTCATCTGCATAGCCAAGAAAAATACATTGTTTTGTCTTACTATCAAGTTTTGATCTTTCATCTTTAGGAATGTGAACAAATATACGGCAGCCGAATACTCTCAAGTATTTGTATGAGACTTTCTTTCCTGTCCACACTTTCTCTGATACATCACCCTTTAAAGGAGCTGAGTATGATAAATTGATTAGCTCTATCGCAGTCCTTAATGCCTCCCCCCCAAAAGGGTTTGGACAATTTGGAATGTGATAGCATACACCTAATCCTTTCGACGATAGTGTGATTCATTCTTTCTGCCACACCATTTTGTTCAGGAGTCTTCGGAATGATGCTCTCATGTCGAATTCCCTTACTCTTGCAATATTCGTCGAATGGTCCGATATACTCGCCACCATTGTCTGATCGAATATATTTGAGGGACCTCCCTGTTTCTCTCTCTACTTTGGCATGAAATTCTCTAAAGACATCTACAACTTGATTTTTAGTTTTTAAAGTATAAGTTCAAACTTTTATTAAATAATCATCTATAAAAGTTACAAAATAGAGAGCACCACCAAATGTTTTAACTTTCATAGGACTACAAATATCTGAGCGTATCAAATCTAATACGTGAGTCATTCTATTTGATCCACTTCTAGCTAATGAAACTCAATATTGTTTACCAGCTATGCAATGCACACAAGTATCAAGATATGTACCTTTCATATTCGGTAGGTGTTTTTCATTAGTAAGAATCTGCATTCCCTTCTCATTCATGTGGCCAAGCCTCTTATGCCACAACTCTAGAGAAGAATTTTGCTCAACTGTATTCACCTCACATTTGCACAGTTTTGCCTGCATTTTATAAAGAGTGCAACATTTCTTTCCTCTTGCCATGATTAGAGAACCTTTTGTGAGCTTCCAATGCCCATTGCAAAAGGTACTGCCGAAGCCATCTTCATCTAGCTTTCCTGCAGATATTAGATTCAAACAAAGATCTAGAACGTACCTTATATTTTTTTAGCACCAATTTACAACCGAGACTGGTCTCAAGATGTATATCTCCCATATCTTTAATTTGAGAAGTGTCTTTATTACCCATCCTTACAATGCCAAAATCTCCACTTTGATAAGTTGTAAAGAAGTCTCTATGTGGAGTAGCATGATACGAGGCTCCCGTATTGATTACCCAATCTGCATCTTGACATGTAATATAAAGACATAAATCATTACTTTCAGATACAACTAAATCACCTTCAGCTGTAGCTGTAGTATTTTCATGGGCTTCAGATTTTCCTTCATGCTTGGATTTTTCATTTCTTTTTCGAATTCTGCAGTCCTTTTTCATGTGTTCTTTCTTGTAGCAAAAATAGTAAGTAATATCCTTCTTCGATCTGGATTTACTTCTGGATCTGGAGTAGTTGCTTCTATCTTTTGATGTTGGTCTTCCTCGATTCTCCAATATAAGTGCTTCAGACTGTGATATACCTCTTTTGTCTGAGTTCTTCATTAAGCAAACTGCTTGTAACCAAACTCATAGAACCTACGCCTTCTGGTGTAGAGTTACTTAGAGACACCACCAATGTCTCTCAACTCTCTGGTAGTGAGCTGAGCAACAATACTCCGGTAGTAAGCTGAGCAACAATAAAGCCTGCAACTCATCGTCAAGCACCATTTTTATAGAAGAAAGCTGATTAATAATACTTTGAATTTCATTCAAATGTTCAGCAATAGAAGAACCATCTTTATATTTTGAACTAATTAACTTTCTAATCAAGAAAGTTTTGTTGCCTGCTATTTTTCTCTCATACAGACTCTCCAGTATCTTCCAAAGAGAGTGAGATGTACTCTCAGTAGAAACACGGTATCATCCAACCATTGTCGAATGAAACCAATAGCTTTTCTATCAAATTTTTTCCAATCATCATCACTCATGTCTTTTGGTTTAGACACATCACCTTCTAAAGGTGCATGAAAATCTTTACAATATAAAAAAATTTTCATTCTTAACTTCCAGATCATTCAATTAGATCCATTAAGAGTAATCATGCGACTTGTTATACTATCCATTGTTTACACACAATACCTAATAATCTTAGCTCTGATACCACTGTTGGGAAAAAATACTAAAAATTCTGACTTGTATGTAAACAATAAGTCTATAAGTAAATTAATAAGGCACAGATGACACATAATATTTACGTGGAAAACCCTTACAGAAAAAACCACGGGACAATGAGAGAGCGAATTCCACTATTCTAGATAAATAGTACAACCTTCCGAGTCTTGTCCAGAGAACTCGGGAATATACAGAAAATAGAGAGTGATACAATATTACCTCCAACACGATAGAAACCTCCAACCTTCTTAGAGAACCGTAGTCTGTAGTAAAAGTACCAGACTAACACCGTGATGGATATCACTCGAAGAGCATACAGAGCTTCCTCTCTCCTCTCTTCCTTTCTCTATCTTCTCTACACTCTTTTCTTGAATGGATGCTTTGGTGATTTTGGTGTGTATAATGAAAGCAAATGAGGGCACATATTTATAGGCTTCATTATTGCACTATTCCACCAACCGGCACTAGTCCACCAACCGGCACTATTCCACCTACCGGCACTATTCCACCAACCGACACTATTCCACTTACCGATACTATTGTACCAACCGTGCCACCTAATCATATTTTTTACCTAATTTATTTTTTGGATTTGACTAACTCTAACACTTGCTTTTTCTACCATGACTAAGAAAACGTTGTTTAGCGAATGTAGAATGCATAATCGAACATGCTCCACCGTTCATCTAACTTTCCACCATAATTGCTATAAGTAAAACCGATTCGTCTTGCATCTTTGCATTGTGCATAAAAAATCTTGATCAATGCTTCCATTGATACAATGAGAATTCTTTTGGCAGCCTAAAAGTGATATTGTCTCAATTTCTTTATCTACTATCCACGAGTCCTATTGCAAATATTATATTGGGTCTAGTGATTGTTAAGTAGTACAATCTCCTGACTAAACTTTTATGTAGATTTGTATCGACAATGCTTCTTGGTTAGTTTCACCTTAGCTTCACTATGACTTCAGCAGTAGTTGCAAAAGATTGTTGTTGTTTATGTTAAACTTTTGGAGGATCTACTTTGCACATTTGTTTTGAGAGATGAACATTCCTTTATCTGATTGTGTCTATTTCAAGAAAGCAGGACATTTATCTAATGTCAATCATTTCTAACTCTTTGATCATGTTTTTCTTGAATTTCTTGAATATTTTTGGGTTACAGGTGAAAATCAACATGCTATCCATGTATATATAAAATTATAATGTCTCTATTTGTCTTTTTGGTGACAAGAGAATATTTATGTAGACTCTATTAAACTGGAAAGTGATTTCTTGGAAGTACACATCAATTTTGGCATTTCATGCTTTACATGTACGCTTCTAACCATACACCTTCTTCAACTTGAAGATTTGTTTCTCGATATAGACTTCTTCGTCGAGGTAACCACTAAGTAAAGCAGACTTCACATTCGTTTGTTGCATTTTTCAACATTTTATATAGCCAATACATTGATGACTTAGGATGGTATTGATCCTTAGCACGAATACTTATTCATAGTCGACTTAATTATTGTTGATAAGAGTCTTTTGCTATGGTCCATCTATGTACTCATTAATTTTGTTATCCTGATTGGTTTTCGTTTTACAGGCCCACTTTAAACCAATAGATTTGTGGCTTTTGAGCAAAGTAACGGGTTCTCAGTCTTTTTTCTTTTTATTGCCTCGATCTTATTGTTCATATCTCCTAAAATTTTGTAATATTCCAAGGATCGTGCCACCCATATCCTTCTTTTAAGTCCGATCATATTAAATTAGGGCTATCATGGGCCAATTTAGACATCAAAATGATTTTCGGTAAATGTAATTTTAAATTTTAACTCCAAATGACATTCAATCATCGCGATTATTGGTTTTCTATTATTTATGATTTTAGAAAATTTTCTAGAAAGCCTGAAAAATATTTGTGAATTTTGCTAATTTCTTAGTATTAATAATTACTTCTTGTAATAGTTTCAGTAAATTATATTTTTCATTTTAGACATCATAATAGTATAAGAAATATTTCACAATACTCAGCTCATTGCCCTCTGTGTTCTATAATTTTTGGAGAATGCCGAATCGTAACAGATAAATAACTATTTTAATTAATTAATTAGTTAACTATACATTTCATCCACCAAATCCATTTGTTACAGCCTACTAATTGATGTGTCAACACATACAGGAAGGTGGCAGGGTATGTGTCCTCAGGAGGATGAAGACTTACTCAAAAAATTAGTTTATAAACCTCTATAATCCATTTTATTTAAAACTTCTTTCCCTCGCCTTCACTCTCTCAACAACCGGCCATCTAAAGGAAGAAAAAATTCAGTGCTTGAAAGAAAAATTTTCCAACTGAACAAACAAAACCGGGGGGGGGGGGGAGGGGGGGGGGGGGAGGGTTATTAAACAAAAGGAGCAATTTAAAGAATAAATGAAGGATTTTTTAGCAAAAATATTGTAAATAACACTTCTATTATTTGCCTCTCTTCTTAGAAAATTTATTCGATTTCTGCTCTGTACAAATAAATTATTTTATTATGCTCAGTTTGTGCTTTGGACTATTAATTAGGGATAACCTCCTTGGATACTTGTGTGAATAATAATAATAATAATAACAACAATAGTATTAGCAATAATGATAATATAATAATAATGAAAATTATTACAGAATAGTTTTACAAAAAAAAAAAAAATGCATCTATGTTCTTTTTATGCAACCAAAAAATGGCCTGCAGTGGATTAGAAAAAGGATATGGGATATAGAGTGGGCTGTTACAAAGAAAAAAAAAAGGGAGATATAAGCTCTAACGGGCTGAAGTAGGCGCTAATTGGCTAGATTAAAAAAAAATAAGTATGCTGCAATGGACTTTAGTGGGGAAAAACAACAAAAAAGGAGATAAGCTCCGGTGGCTGCAGTGGGCTCTAGAATGCTGGATTGGAAAAAGAAAAAAAAAGGAAAAATAAAGTGATAAGAACCCATAAAAAACATTCATGTGGATTTCTAGGACATTAGTTTTTATGCTGATTCAAAGGATATTTTTGCTCCCGTTGGGTGAATAATTGTTATTGAGTTATGTTGGAAGATCCTTGAGATTGTGATTAAATTATTTTATAATATATGTGTTTGTGCGTACATGCATGCATGTGTTAGTGTGTGTTTCGAAATTTAGAAAAAAATATAAATATATTTGTGAAGGGAATCTTCTCAAAATTTAACTCATCAATTAATTAAAAGTTTGTACATCACCCTGCCATGAACATCTCTTACCATACCTGATTAAAGTTAAGCATAGCTCAAATTTTCCAAAATCAGATAAAAAAAATAACTAAGGTTTGTAAGGTGATTTGTTGGGTTGATGGCCTAAATCTTCTAATTTAATATCGATAGTGCAGCATGGCATGCGATATATGTTTATGATATATATTTTACTAACATGACTAATGCATGATGGACATGATAGTGAGTGTAGTGACATGATATGAGAATGGAAGATACTGATATTGCATGCACGTGATCTAGTAATAAATTATTAATGATATCATGGATGATAAGACGAACATATACGTGTGAATAAACAAATCATACCATAATATTTTTATAAGTCATATGTACTATGTATCAAAAACACAGGGTGGCGGAAAGGCTACATAATGGATAAGAGTTATGTCATATAAGTATTAATGTAATGTTAAGGGTGAGAGCTTTAACTGCAGTGGCCTATGTGATATTGGATCATCGAGTCATGATTAGTACCCGTCGGCGAAAAATACTGGAAAAGCAAAGCAGATGCACAAATTCAGGGATAGAAGCCTGCAACTCATCGGATCCGCGAATCTAAGAAACTGAGATCTGCGAATCTAAAAAACTGAGGTCTGCGAATCTAGGTCCGCAATCCAGGCGATGGAACAGGTTCGCGAATCTAAATTTGAGATTCGCGACACTATCCATAGCTTTCGGGTGGGGGTTTAATACAAAGTCACCCGACCCGAACAGAAGAATTACCACCTCGGATCGTGGGAATAACTGCCAAACGAATGCAGCGGAGTTACTCCGATCATGGGAATAACTACCAAACGAATATGGCGGTACTTCTTAAGTAGTGGGAGTTAACGGTCGAGCAAATATGGCAGGACGTTACCCCAAGCCCCCTTTAAAAGGCAGGGAGAGAAAGACACACGGGCAGAACACAGACAGAGACGGACGTTTTCTCCCAAAAGTTACCCCTTTGTGATCAAGAGTAAAGAGTCCCTTTTTTCTTTTCCTTTTAGCCAACTGAGAGAAATTGTACGGAGTGTCAACGGAGAGCAGGATCGTCCTCCATAGTTACCTAGAAACCCAGCCTTAAATAAAGAGGAAAAGCTATCTTCCCCATCTTCTGTAAACGGAAAACCGTTCGATTGTAACCCTTTTATTGAAAATACTTTGATATAAAGAGCGTGCAACTTTCATGGCGAACAGAAGATTGGCGACTTCGCTGGGGACTACCATCACCTCCGGTGACTTGGTGGTGGCTCAATCCGACAATATTCCAGTTGGTAGTATGGTCGACTCGCTCACCATTTACGTCGACCAGGAAAGGTATGAAGAATTTCTTTCTTCAGGCTCCAAGAGCCCTACTTCCCTAAGGGGATATCATAAAAACTCTAAGGGGTCAATCTCCAAAGAGATGGCAATAGCCCAGTTGAGGGAATCAACGAACCAAGATAGTTTGAAATTCCCTTCCTTAACAACAGGCTCTCTGCCAGTTCCGATAAAGACTCTTGATCTCTCAAGCAAAGTGGACCAAGGTCCCCGCTTCAACATGGGGAAGCAACCACCACCCGCTCCGCAAAGCTGTCATGTAGAGAAGGAGGTTCCTCCCACTCGTACAATGAAAAGAAAGCTAAGAAGAAGCAAAGCTCGGGCCCTTCACAGGAACGCACAACAAAAGGGAACCGCCAACTCATCTCGGCAGAAACCTACCGTTCAAATATGGAAGTCTAAGGGCAAGGTTGGCCAAGATGCAGAAGGATTCACTCACGTTTCCTACAGGAAGCGGAGTGAACCCGTCGAAGTTGTCCATAATCAATGCGGAGCATACATTAGCGTCCCAAGGGGAAAATCTGAAGAAGCTCGCGAACGTCAAATCCGCAGAAGGTGCATGCCTATCCGTGAGGCTGAAACTTCACCGTCCCTGAAGTTATCTCTCACGAATGAGCCCATCACAAGGGGCTCCATTGCAAGAGATCTTAGGGAACTTCTAAATAGAATAAGAGAAGAATCCCACGTATCTCAATGCTACTGTGAACGACTGATCAATACAGTACTGTCTCACTGTCATTGTTCAACTCATGCCCGATCCTCAGTGTTTTGTCGATTGTCGTCCCCGCCAATATCGGCAAAGAGGAGATGACGCGGGCTCGAGTTTTCTGAGCCGGAATATCCCGCCATGACCTCCAACATGATAAGTGTTGGAGAAAAGAAGAAGAAAAATAAGCCGAAGAAAGTCTCTGAAGAAGAAGCTTCTGACCCAGAGCTCTCTTCGAGTTCGAAAGACCCATCCAACGAAGAGCGAGGAGTTTTTCGGCACACTCGACTCAAAAGTGGGGTGGCGATCCCTATGAATTATAGACAGATGGCGGGGATCTCATCTGATGAAGAAGATATAGCCAAGTCTGTTATGGCTGAATCACAGACGTCTGATTCATTCTTAGAAGACTCCGCCTCTGTATATATGACGCAGAACAATATCCCCGAAGAGTTCATGCGGAGAATGGAGGAGTAAGATAGGCATATCCAGCAACAGCAGAATGCCATCAGCTAGATTAAAGATATGCAACACGTTCTGATGGAGTTAGAAAAAGCTAAACTGAAGAATACAGGAAAGAAGACCGAAGAAGAAGGTCATGGTCCTCATAACAATCGAGAAGAGGAAGAACATCATAAAGATGATGACAACCGCTCCATGCACCAGGAGGGAAATGCAAATACTGTCTGGATGGAGAGTTTCCAGAACCAACTGAATGCCCTCATGCATAAGGGCGACCTACAAGAACTGGATATAGTAAGGCCATATCCCATGGAGTGGGAAATGGTGCCGTTCCCAGAAATCTATAAACCGTTGAAACTCAAATCTTTTGATGGTAGAGGATCGCCAAACCAACACCTCTACTATTTTAAGTCGCAGATAGGGCATTTATCCGGAAATGACCCTATTATTACAAGAATATTTGTTAGTACCTTAACTGGGCTAGTTTTTGAATAGTTCTGAAGATTAGAACCGGGAACCATCAATTCCTGGAGCGACATAGAGAAAGCCTTTCTCACTAGATTCTACGAAGATGATATGGAGGTGTCAATGCCGGTGCTTCTAGCCTCTAAACAAAAGAAAGGAGAGTCAGCCCGGGACTTTATCAAAAGGTTCCTAACGATTCTCTCAGATGTCTGCATGGGATGCCAGAAAAGACCCTGGTAGAAACCTATCGACATAATTTATCGATCAAGGTTCTAGCCAGGATGGGGGCGGTGAAGTCCTCAACTTGGAAGGATCTCGCCCTACAAGCTGAAGAAACTGAAGAAATTGTGCAAAGGCTTGAAGAAGAAGGAGGCGAGGAAAAACCAAAGCGAGGTGGTGATAACAGCTATAAGTCCCGACCCCGAGGGTATAAAGGAAAGGAGACAATGGTCACTGATGCGCCACAACCCATGAAGACTTCCCCAAAACTTCATCCTCAGACGCGAGTGCCACAAAAGCAATACTCCTTTAAGGATGAGCACACAAAGACTATCTTCAACCTCCTCATGAGTAAGAAGATGCTGAAGTTGCCAGAGTCTAAACGTCCAGAGGAAGCTGGGAAAGTTAATGATCCTAACTACTGTGTCTACCATAGGATCATTAACCACCCCACCCAAAATTATTACATCTTTAAAGACAAAATTCAAGCCTTAGTGGACGCTAATGTCATCAAGCTTTAAGAGCACCAGAAGAAGGTGACTGCGAACATGGTGACCGTCAAGTTCGGTAAAGCGCCCCACTGGATAGAGTCAACAGTTCAAGATGGCGTACAGCCCATCCATAAAGGCACGATGCAAGTCGTAAATTTTGATCCACACCAACAACAAAAGAAAGGACTATTCCCCTTTGAAATTGATAGGGGGGAGATACTATGGGTACATCCTGATCTCCTAAATGATGAACAATGGAGTTTAAGTTCATCTGAGAAGAAGCGAAGAGAGAGGGTCTTCACCTCTAATGTCGTTTCCGTAATTCCCGAAGACGATGAGATCATTCCTTCTCTGACCGATTCGGAAAAAGAAATCGGAAGTTCCTTAGTTGTCGATGCAGACCCTCCCTCCGCGGGGACCCGTTCGGGAAAAGATTACTTAAAGAATTACGGCCAAACAACGAGTTCTCAACCATCTCCAGAGAAAGTCAAGCAAAAGGAGCTGAAGTTTGACAAAGCTCTAAGGAAGAAGGGAAAAGAACTTGCGGAAGACTCGCGAAAGTCATTCCAGTTCGACATCCTAACACAGTTGGTCAATATCCCTGCAAGGATAACCTTGTACGAGCTCTTGAAGCTCTCCAAATCTACTAGCGAAGCTTTAAGAGAGGCTCTGCAAGATTCAGAAGTATTCTTGGTGTAAATAACAGAGACGATCGAAGAAGGAGAGTCTCTTTGCGCGACATGTCACCAGATCTCTGGTAAAAACATCCCTTGCGTCACTTTCTCTCCGGAAGATATGTAAGTCAGAAGCAATAAGTATCATCGCCCTTTGTATTACAAGGGATACATAGGGTCTACGGAGATTGATCGTATTCAAGTTGATCCAAGCTCGGCCTTGAGCATCATGCCGCGAAAGATGCTGCGATATCTTGGAGTACCGATGAACAGGTTAGCCGCAACCAACACTACTATCTTCGGGTTTAATTCTAACGGTAGTAGACCCCTGGGTAAAATAAAGCTCAAGTATCAAATCGGCGACCTGAAAATGAAGTTACGTGTTACGTGATAGATGCGGACACATCATACAATCTGTTATTGGGGAGACCTTAGATCCATAGCAATTTAATCGTTCCCTCCACGCTACACCAATGCATGAAGTATGTCGACGAAGATGCGAACGTGAAGACGCTCATTGCGGAAAAATAACCCTTCAAAGGAGTTGAAAACTACTTTACTGATGCGTTGTGTATCAAGATGCGTTTGGCGTCGCAGATCGGCCCATTCAAAATGACTCTAATAGTGGCGAAGAGGCTGATACAGAATCAGGATCCGAAGATTCGGAATCCGAGGATGTAATTTGGGATGGTGAGCCTATTGTGATAAGCCTCGAAGGCCTTGATGTAAATAACACCGTTCACTCTGATGGTGAATGGGTGATAAATAAAAATCTGGAATTTGCTTATTCTTCTGGTGTTGATTCTAAGCCCTCGAGCACTAGCACAGATGCATTTAGCGACTGTGTAGATGAGATATATTCTCTGACTTCCTTCCAAGCACCTATCTGATCATCCTTATATGAATTAAGTGATGACGTTGAAAGTGCTGACCAACCTGTTTTTGAGGTCTCTCCTAAAAACGGAACCCAAAAGGCCATAATATTTGGAAAAGCAAGTCATGGGAACAAAGAGAAATATTCAGACTCTGAGGAAGAACAGGGAAAACCCGAGTTCTTCCATTATGATAAAAATTTCCGTGGAATAATAAAGAAAATGGGATACAATCTGGCCGAAGGTAGGGGGTTGAATTTCGAAAAAGGAAGGAAGACAATCCTTCAACCTTTTGTCCCCGAAGGGAAGACGTCAGACTATTACCAGAAAACCGGCAGGGGGTTGGGCTGCGTCACCACTTCCGAGGCATCCTCAAGCGACAAGGCTAAGGAAAGACAATACGTTCATTCGTCAGAATCATCATACTGAGATTCAGATGTCAGCACAGGTGTGATTTTTCACGAGGTTTCCGCGAACATGACTTCCGCGATCCACGAAGACGAAGATTTGAAGGAAACCTCATCAGTAAGAGACGACCCTTGGGACAAGCATCTTAATATGGTGTGGGAGATTCAGTTTGAACAATGGGAGCCCCCAACTGAAGATAAAGTGATCCAAATCAATATGGGAGATGAAACGAATCCTAAACCCATATTCATAAGTGAGAACCTATCCTCGGAAGAAAGGAAAGAATTGATATCCCTCATCCGCGAATACATCGATATTTTCGCTTGGAGTTATGAGGAGATACCAGGGTTGGATCCAAGCGTGGCGGTTCACAAATTGAAGATCCGACCATAAGCTAAGCCAGTAAAGCAGCAACAACGAAGATTATGCCCAGAGATCATGGAAGCTATAGAAGTTGAAATCAAAATGTTGATCATATCAGGCTTTATTCGCGAGAAATAGCACCCTGATTGGGTTGCGAATATATTTCTCGTGACCAAGAAAAATGAAAAAATCCGAGTCTGTATAGACTATAGAGATTTGAATGAGGCTTGCCCTAAACACGAATTCCCATTACCCATCACTGATATCATGATAGATAATACTTGTGGGTATGAGCGCAGGATGTTCATGGATAGATTCTCGGGATATAATCAAATAAAGATGTATCCCGATGATGAGAAGCATATGTCCTTCTGGACACCACTCGGAGTATACTGCTATACAGTCATGCCCTTTGGCCTAAATAACGCAGGTGCTACGTATCAACGTGCCATGCATGCAATTTTCCAGGAGCACCTCCAGAAAACAGTGGAATGCTACATAGATGACCTAGCAATTAAAAGCAGAAATAAAGAAGATCACTTGAAAGATTTGAAGACAGTGTTTGACCACATGAGGAAGCACCAGCTCAAGATGAATCCAGCTAAGTCTTTCCTGGGGGCCTCTAGTGGGAAATTCCTCGGTTTGTCGTAACTTCGAAAGGAATACATCTTGATCCAGATAAAAGCAAAGCCATTCAAGACATGCCACCTCCCTGTAACCTCAAAGAGTTAAGAGGATTACAAGGCAGGCTGGCGTACATTCGCAGATTTATATCAAATTTATCTGGTAAATATCAACCTTTCACCAGATTGATGAGGAAAGGAGTGTCGTTCATCTGGGATGACGCATGCCAAAAGGCTTTTGAAGAGATCAAACAATATCTCACGAAGCCACCAGTGCTCATGTCCCAGTTTCGGGAAAGCCCTTCCAGTTATATGTAAGGGCTATGGACCATTCATTGGGCGCTTTGCTAGCACAGAAGAATGAGTCAGGCCACGAGCAAGCCATTTACTACCTCAGCAGAATAATGATTGGGGCCGAACACCGATATAATCCCATAAAAAAAGAATGTCTAGCATTGGTGTTCGCAATACAGAAAATACGACACTACTTAGTTGGACAAACTATCCACGTTGTATCGAGAGCTAACCCTCTGAGAATATTAATGACTAAACCCAGGTCATTAAATTCAACTATCCAAGTGGGCCATTTTGTTATCACAATATGATATTCACTTTATCCCACAGAAGTCTATCAAAGGACAGGTCGTGGCCGACTTCTTGGCCGAATATCCAGTCCCGACATCCTCGAGGTTATATGAACAAATCCCAGGAGAGTTGGAGGAACGGGATTTAATTCCAGAAAAGGATGGTTCGAAAAGGTCTTCCGAATCAAATACGGTTTCGAAAGGTGTATGGCAACTTTTTTTTGATGGTGCCTCTCGAATGGGATCCAAAGGAAAGACAACAACGGGGGTAGGAGTTGTTCTCGTCTCTCCCCACAACCACATCATTCCTCAAGCTTACTCATTGACAAGTTCGTGTTCCAACAACGTCGCGGAATACAACGCCCTCCTAATCGGCCTAATAATAGCCAAACAACTGGGGGTCAAATATTTGGAGGCGTATGGGGACTCTCAACTCGTTATAAACCAAATAAAAGGGGAGTACGAAGTCAAACATGAAGACCTCCTGCCGTATTATCATGCGGTGATCAAAGTCTCTAACGGTTTCACTGGTTTCTATATCAGCCACATAAAGCGCCACCTCAATAGTTATGCAGATTTGCTAGCTTCCTTGGCTGCTACATTAGCCTTGCCCAAGCATGCTAAAAGGAAAATTATGGTAAGCAGCAAGGAATTGTTCTGTTCAAAGGATGAGCTAAAAAAAGAAGCGAAAAAGCTACAAGAAAACGAAGCTGACGCTTCCGCATCTAGCTTAGAGCCAAGGGATTGGCGTTTTCCTTATATAGACTATGTCCTTTACGGGATATTACCCGAAAGTCCAAAAGAAGCCAAAGCCATTCAGAGAAGGGCTATCCGGTTTTACTACAATGCGGAGCTCCAGACGTTATACCGAAAATCCTACGACGGAGTTCTACTTCGCTGTCTTTCCAACCGCGAAGCTCAAAAGGTACTCGAAGAAGCTCATGCTGGCATCTGCGGAGCACATCAGCCAGGACCGAAACTCTGGAATAGAATCCGAAGGATGGGTTATTATTGGTCTAAGATGATGATAGAAGCAGTCAATTACGCCAAGAAGTGTAGGGCCTGTCAAATACATGCAGACTCTATATATCAAGCTCCAGAATATCTCCACCCGACTGCTACATCATGGCCGTTTGAGCAATAGGGTATGGATATCATAGGGCCAATTTCTCCGCCATCAACGAGAGGACACCGATTCATTTTGGCCATAACTGATTACTTTTCAAAGTGGACTGAGGCCATCTCCCTGACCGAAGTAAAGTCGTCAATGTTATCAAGTTCATCAAGCACCATGTGCTTTATCGCTTCGGGGTGCCTAGAAGACTAATTCACGACAACGGACCTCAGTTCGTAAGCCAGGTGTATTCTAGATTCTGCAACAAATACAGGATTGAAGATGTGGCTTCATCGCCATACTCCCTGCAGAAAATGGTCTAGCAGAAGCCTTTAATAAGACCATTATAAAACTTCTTAAGAAGTTTGTGTCATCCAATCAACAGGATTGGGACGAAAAGCTCGGAGAGTGTCTGTGGGCATACCGAACCACAGTCCGAACTCCCACCAATGCCACTCCGTTCTCCTTGGTATATGGATCAGAAGCGGTCTTGCCTTTGGAGATCCAAATCCCTTCATTACGAGTCGCGTTAACAACAAGGATGACAGAAGAAGAAAAGTATCAGCAAAGACTCTAAGAGTCAGAAGCCTTGGATGATAAACGCTTAGAAGCTCAACAGAGTATCGAGCTATACCAGGCACGAATCTCCAGAACCTTTAACAAAAAGGGTAAACGAAGGACTTTTAGGAAAGGTGATCTGGTCCTGTCAGTTAGAAGACCAATCATAATAAGCCAGAAACTAGGGAAAAGTTCCAGCCAAAGTGGGAGGGACCCTTCGTCATTGATACGGTCTACTCCAACGGGGCGTATCGGTTGACAAAGCCTAATGGTAACAAGGTCCTAATGCCAATCAACGGCAAGTTCTTGAAGAAGTATTATCCTTAACAAAATTGTAGAACACCAGTTATAATACGGCCTGGGCAGTTCCATGCTAGTCACGAGCAAATAGTTTCTCTGTAATCAGAACTTCGTTAATGAAAGTTCTTGGTGCCGGACTAAAAAGCCTTTAGCTGCGAATCAGATTTTTCTTCATATCCAAAATTTGCCAAGTTAAAGATTACCTCTGGCGAATCAGATTTTCCTTCTATCAAAATTTACCAAGTTAAAAATTACCTCTGGCAAACCGGATTTTCCTTCTATCAAAATTTGCCAAGTTAAAAATTACCTCTGGCGAACCAAATTTTCTTTTTCCAAAATTTGCCAAGTTAAAGATTACCTCTGGCGAACCAGATTTCCTTTTTCTAAAATTTGCCAAGTTAAAAATTACCTTTGGCTAACCAGATTTCTTCGCGAAAAAAATTTGCCAAGTTAAAAATTACCTCTGGTGAACCAGATTTTCCTTCTATCAAAATTTGCCAAGTTAAAAATTACTTCTGGCGAACCAGAATCCCTTTTCCAAAATTTGCCAAGTTAAAAATTACCTCTGGCGAATCAGATTTTCCTGTCCATCAGATTTGCCAAGTCAATAACACATTTGGCGAATCTACTTCTTTCATTCATAGTAACATTGGGTACTTAAAAATTGTGATTCATTTCGAAAGTTATCAAGTTAACAGTTATCTCTGATAATCAACATCAGAACCATCTTTCAGGTACTATCAGTTACGTAGAAAGAAAAGAACTTCTTTATTCATCATCAGAACAAAATTACAGAGAATTCTCTAAATGCTATACAGCCGATGAGAGTAAATACAAATCACTAAAAAAAAAAGAGGAAACTTGCTTCTGTAACCGTCTCTTTCGGCATGGTTCAGATCAAAAAGTTTGCTTCTGCAGGCCCTTCTTCTGGAATGACAGACTTGCTTCTGTAACCGCCTCTTTCGGCATGGTTCAGATAAAAAAGTTTGCTCCCCGACCTCCACTTCCAATTTGCTCTTGTAGCCTCCTTTTTTTTATGATGGCTTAAAAAGCATAATCTTGTTTCTTCTTTCCGACCACAGTCAGGGACCTCCTGGTTGGTTCTCCCAGGGATGATGCCAGTGAATTGATTAGTTCAAAACTGGGCATACTGAATGCAAACCCCAGCTATATAGCTGACAGGTTGTGCAAATTTAAGGTCCTGGTCATTAGTACCCCAATCTTGTGGGATACTAGAAAAGAAGAAAAACAATGCCCCAGACCCGAAATCTTTTCTCTCATGAAAGATACATGAGACCTTCCAAGCCCCTTGAGGCATTGGAAGCAATTACGAGCTCATTGGGTCTGGGCCATTGTTAAGGAGAATGACTACAGTTATCTCCTGCAGCCGAAACAAATTCTCGTTAAGAAGGAGGAGGAGGGTATGAATCAGAAGAAGAGATATACCTTAATTAAGGAAAATGACTACGGTCAGAAGGATCTTGTCGATGAGACACCCCGCTGGATTGATGCAGTCTGGAGGTCTTATGACATGCCAACTCTTTTCCATCACTTTGGTTGAAGAAGAAGAAAACATGGCCGCGCTGGTGGATCTACTACAAAAGAGAGAAAGAGAAGAGAGTCAAGAAGAAATTTTCTCACGACTGAATGATCCTTCATTGAAGAGAACATGTGCCTTATATAGGCTAGTTGCTAACTGTGATCTCCAGTTTAGAAGAGATAAGACCGAGATCTTCAGTCAAAATTTTCAGTTCAGATCTCAACAGATTTTATTGTTGTTGCATGGGACGCTTAGATATCGCAGCCCGGAGATCTCATCATTAATAGAGGCATGCAACGCTTGGAATTCTACGCCCAAATGGCTGTATCACATGGCTTGCAAAAGTCTCTACAAATTCTGAAAAATCTACGGTCTATTCCGCGAACTTCCAGATGAAGCATCGCGGACCAGTGTTCCGGGACCCGAGTCGCAGGTTAGATATGGATAGTGTAAATCCGCAAATCTCTAAAATTCACGTGACTTAAGAAAGTCGCGTAACAGATATACGGATACCAGAGTTTTACGATGGTTCGCAAACTTCAGACAAAAGATAGCAAGTTCGTTACAAATCTCTGAAGAGTAACTGCATAATCATACCTCGGAAGGCCAAAATGAGGTTTTCCATAAACAACGAGGGAACTATTACAAAAAAAGGGGGAACAGCGGCCTGACAACGTAATTCCTTGTCACTGACGATAACATTCTGTCTGCAGCAGCCTCCAGTGTAGCAAATGCAGCCTGTACCGCCTGGAGATCTCTGGTTGTATTGTCCTGCTGGCACAATAAGTTGACGAGGTTCCTCATTGATTCATCGCGCTCCTTGGTTATTTTGGCCAAGAAAGCTTGAGCCTTGGCGATGGTCTCTTCAGCCTTAGTAATAGCTTGGTCATGGCTCTTGACAATCGAAGCAGCGACCTCCACTTGAAGAACAAGAGATTCGCGATTTGATTGACATTGCTCTAAAGAGGCCTTGCAAACAGTTGCCTTCTCTTGAATCTCCTTCTGAGACTTAAGCTGTTCCTCTTTCAGTTTTTGGAAAATGATTTCCACTGTCTCAGATTTATCAGCACTTCTGGTTTTCGACAGAGATTCAGCATGCCTTTGAAGCTGAGCTATCATAAGCCTAAAAGGAGCAGCTCTATCCTCACCACCAATGCTAACGATACCAATTAGGTAAATGTTGAGAACATTGGCGATTGAAGCAAAAGGAAAGTGTCAACAAATCACTTCTCTATCCCCCTTTAGTATTTTATCGATACAACGGTCCAGAAAGTGAAGGAAAGTCTCCACTGTGTCATTCAGCAAATCACTCTCAAGCATGTCAATCTCTGCATGAGAAGGAGTAATACTGGATGAGGCAGAAGTGGGTTGGTCCGCAACAGGAGGAATGGCACCTTTGGAGATCTCCATGGAACTACTAATCATAGCCTTCTGAACTATAACATCAGTCGGAACGGTCGTGACAAAGTGTCAACCGCGGGAATCACTGCTTTTGAAGTACAACCGCGGCAGTAGTAAATTCGGTCGCTCCACCAGTGTCAGCTCCCACGATGGTATTGTCTGGTGAAGTCACCTTCGCACCCATGCACTCTAAGTCCGGAGTCCAAACTGGAGCTAGCAAAAAGAAAAGAAGAAAATTGATAGTTAAGTATTACAATATCGTTTGATAAAATATCATAATTGCTGAAGAAAGAAGATGAAGACCTGAAGGTTGGACGCTGGATTCTCCAAGTCCGTACACTTCAGGACCAAACACTTCAGGCCCATATACTTCGGTTCGAACCTCCTCGCTCAAAAAGACATATTTTCCATGATCTGAAGGAGGAGTAGAAGAGCAAAAATTGTCACTGCTGGCGTCATCATCATCGCCCCATTCATCTTGGTTTTCAGAAGGAGGTGCTGCTTTTGGGGGATCCGATGCGCGAGTCTCCCCAATGATTTGCACTTCGTCATCTGTAGTACCCTGAGCGACAGGAACCACAGAGTCCTCCTGTAAAGCCGAAGGAGCACTAACTTCCACATTAGCCTGGCCAATAGGAGGAATAGAATTCCTTTGAATAATGAGAGCATGGTCATTGCAAAGAACAGGTCCTTGACTCTGACGCCTCTTAAAGGAACGAAGGGTTAAAGATGAGTCATCTTTATCCTCCTCAGGTTCCTCAACGAGGCACTTAGAAAACAGAAGGGACGTTGCAGTGCCAGTCCCAGATGGAGTGCTCTGCAAATCAGTTCCTTACAGAATGGCAGGCAAGTCGCTAAGACGCCTTAGCCTCTTTCGCTTATGTAAAGACTTCTCAGGAGAAGACTACGGTGGAGGAGAAGTCTTCCTCGACGTTGGATCATGAGAAGCATCAAGGGAGGCAGCCTGAACCGGTGCGTCAGTGTCCTCTTCCCTTTGTTCTGATTCGTTGGATGTGCTGTCCCCCCTGAAGTCCTCCATCCCTGCCACCTTTGTGCTGCCAGCCCTCTTTTCTGGGCATACCAGGATCTGATCTCCCGCAGACTGGTATGATGTATGTTGAAATTCTGAGGAGCAGAGTTAGCATCCGCAAACCATTTACAGAAATAGAAGCTCATACTTGAGTTTGGGATCTTGAGCAGAAGATCAAATTTGGCGTGAGTTCCACCTGCGATGAAATGAAACCAAGCTCGAGCTCCCTCAAGAACATTCCCAACAAAGCTTAACTCTCTATTGGGATTGCCAACGTAAAGCTGATCATACCCAAATTGTCGAGCATAACGACTTGGGTAGTAAGGTTTTATATAGCAGAGGTTTCCCAAACGGAGGACCAAATATCCTGCGCGGATGTTTATCAACCACCAGAAACATCCTGAGGATAGGCTGGTAAATTTATCAGCGCCAGTAGTGTCCGCGAATTCTTCCCCGTATCCAGCATTTGGGAAGTATGGGAAGCATCTGAAAACTCAAAAGTTGAAGGGTTTTGAGGATCGCGGCCATATAGCCTCCCTTCCACTGCGACCTCTCATAGTGCTGGGAGCACTTAAGTCAATCTTCGAGTCTGCAGGACTCATCAAAGAAGGGCAATGTAGAACCAGCCAAGCCATCAAATAAGTATAATGAAGTTCTACACGTGGATTAGGAGTCTTGATGATATGATCTCCTTTCTTCCTCTGCTTCTTCTTCACATTGCAGAATTTAGCGGATATTCTTCTCAATCCGCTCTGGATACTGCATACCATAGCGGGCAACAAACTGAGTCGCCTACCCAACGCCAGTAGAACGGCTGGGTATACAGCCCCAAGGGGTATGTTTTTCTGCGAAGGAATAACACACTTTTTCAACCAAACCAACAAATAATCCGCCAAGAAGGCAGGATCAGATAAGGGTTGAATGGCCTGATAATGGAAACTTTCAAAGGACGTTCCAGCCTTGAAGACGTCCTCGTCAGATTCTGCGACATAAGCATCTGTCCCGAAACTGGCGATTCTTCTCTCAACTTCCTTTTTAGAAACTGGAGGAAGGCGAGTAAAGTTAAGATTACCCTTAGAAAAATTGGGTAGAAGATACTGCAGCCACTTCTTTGGCTTCAAACTACGGGTGCCCGATGTGTGGGTGCATATATGATAGTGGCAGAGCAATTCCCAGTAAGTATCATAAGCCAAAGGATCATGAGTCTTCAGCAGATGGAGTTCTTCTCCAGTAGGGACGTACTCTTTATACGGGACATCTCCCATGGGCAAGCCCGAGACCTCGTGCATCTTGTGGAGGGCGAAACCCAACTCACCTCGAGGGCAAAAGATTGTACAAGTATCAGGATTATACAATTCCAATAAAGCAAAGAAATGGAATCTGCTGGCGGGAATACGATACTGAACAGCCCTGATGGCTCGATACAGCCCTGCATGATGAAGCTGATCTCTAAATGATCGCAGAAAGAAGTCAGTCAAGACCGCCCACTCTCCTTTTGAAGAATAGTGAACCCATCCAGGGGGATGAAAATCCTGAGCAGGAAACTCTCCTTGTGCATTGGTAAAACGATGAAGGAAAATCTACGCGATTATAGGAATCTTGCCTCTGGGGAGATCGTGTTTAAGCAATCCCGGTAGCAATCCACGAAAGCTCTTCCCAGTACCACGAGGAAAAGCACCTTGAGCGTTGAAGCTCCCCAACAGGATACTGTCTTGTGGCTGATGTGTTATATTTACTGCAAGCGCACAGTGTCGTTGTAGCGCTGTACAGGTCGTCTCACAGGGATCTAAGGTGTTTCTGCATTCTTACTTTCTCTATAGTTCAATGGACTAACCAAAGGTTCTAGGTTGAAGTCGGATTAATCTAAATAGCCTAGGATATAGAATCCACTAATTTCCAACCATGTTCTTACTTCTACTATTTTCTTCTATCATAAAAATTCAATTTTTTTAGTTTAATTTTTACTTAAAGTGCCCTAAGCATGAGCTATCAAGTGTTGTGCAAGTATAGCTCATCAAAAAATGCTACTTCATATAAAAATAAACTAAATCTTTTAGATAATTCAAATAAAAAGACAAAACCAGCAACCCCAATCCCTAACTAAGCATAAATTATCAAGAATCCTAATTCAAGTATAACCTATCAAACTTCTAAACTTCGGGTTCTTATATTTTAATCTTTCATTTGAAAAATCATGACTTTATTAATTTTATTTAAGAAGAAAAATATTAGAAAATAATTGCATGGTAGATCTTAGCTTCATCTACATCTTAGAGCTGGTCTAATTAACTACTCATGATTTTTGCTAAGGAAGATCAAATTTTAATTCATAAAATGATAAACCCTAATCTAGAAAGCAGTAAATCCTAATCTAGAAAGCAGTTAACCCTAAAATAGAATGCAATTAAATTTATGCAGAAAGAAAATAAGAATATCAAGAACAATGGGTTACCTCTGGTCACGGTGTTGTGGCCGTCAACTTTCAGCAAAAATCCCAACTTTATTGAACAGCAAAATCGAATACAAAAATTCCAGAATCCAGAATATCGTCAAAATACAAGGGTCGGCCAATAAATAGGCCTCGGAAACTAAACCCTATTCCTAGCAGAACCACAAAACTACCAAATTACAGATAAGCCCACGTAAAAAATATTCGTTTGAACGGAGACTGTAGGGCCGCTAATTAACGTCTAAAACCGCCATTTGGCGGCTCACTGTTTTAATTTGGCTCTTGGTTTTCTTTCGCGTGAGTCTCTTGTCCTGTAGACTTGATTTGACTGACTGTATTTGACTTTGACTCTCTTAAGTAATTTAATCTTGTAGTCTTGCCCATTTTAGCAACTTTTTGGACTTTGATTTCCTGCTCCGACTCTGATTTCATGCCATCTCCTTGTATGAATTAGATTATCTGAAAAAGACACTAAAAATACCCAAGTAGCATTTATTTATATACAAAAATAGATAAAGTATGAGAGGAAAAATACAATTTATGATACTTATCACACCCCCACACCTATTTTTTTGCTAATCCTCGAGCAAAAGCTAAACCTAAAAAGAAAAATAAAAATTCTAACTCACTTTCGCAGGAATCGCGATTGCACTTAGCACGTGCAATAAGCCTTTAAACCCCTAGGTTACCCTAGTGGACGAGTGTTGTCTCGTGAGGGTTTGCAGTGAACATACCCACAAAATTCAAGAAGAAAATAGATTAAGAAATAAAGAAAAGAAAAATAAGGATAACCGAATTTTAAGAAAAATAAAAATTTTATACAAAAGAAAAAATCTTTTTTTTATGATATTTTCATTAATTAATCTCACTAATATACAAACTCAAGAACGCATTTAGATTATCAATTTTCAAATCGAGCGTCATATCAGATACACTTATCATTTTAATCAAAAATTTAAATCCTATCTTTCAATACCTACTAAAAGATAATCCATTGACTCCTATACATCTACGTGCACGTGTGATAGTTTATTTCGGTCTAGAACTCTAAGTCTAACTCATGATTCATCTCCTCTCTTATAACAATTTTTTTTAAAAATATTTCACCTTTCATGTGAATAATCACACTTGCTTAGGCGCAACTTACCCGATTACTTGGTTCATACTTTTTTTTTAGAATATTTCACCTTTCATGCGAATATTCACGCTTACTTAGGCGCAAAGTACCCGATTACTCAGATCATACTCTTTTTTTTTCACTCTTGAGATTATTGCCTTAATACCAGGCGCACCCCATTATTTTATCACTCTCGAGGCTATTGCCTTAATACCAGGCTCACCCCATTATTTTATTCTCACTTTTTTTTTTCTTTTTTTTCTATTTTTTTCTCTTTTTTTTTGTTTAGAGAGAGAAAACTTACTCAATCGTTATCATCTTTATTCTTAACCTAATAAACTATTGTGAAGTGAAAAATAGATGTATACTTGCCTCAAAATTACTGTTAGCGGTATTTATTTTTCAGATTTTAATCTTTTTCATAAAATTCAAAGTGTATCATCCAATCTACTCTCTTATCCAATTTCAAATCTAAATTTGTTCCTTTATTTGTAATTAGATTGATTTACTGATAAAAATACATAAATTTGTTGTTAATTTTTTTAATTTTATTTTCAGTTTTTTTTATTATTTTTCATTTTTTTCTTCTTTTTTTTATTTTTTTTTCAGTTTTTTTTCCAAAAAAAAAAAATTAGTTACCCTGAAAACTACTCAAAGTGTAAAATAAAGAAACCCAAAAATCTAAAAAAAATCCTAAAAAAAATAAAAAAAAAATCTCCTAATTCACTCCCTCACACCTAAACTTGTGTATACCCTCATACACAAACCAAGTGTAATTAAATAAATAAAAAAACTATGATATACATATTATACATTTACTAGAAAATTCAAATCGGTTACGACCTCTTGATCGCTTTCCACTCTCATAGTGTGTCATTTTATGTTTTCATATGGATGAATTTAGCCTCTTTGTCAATTTTGCATTTAATCTCTCAATCTTATTTTTTATTTTTCTCAATTTATTTCTACCCTTCTTTCTTTTATTCAATAGTAAAGTTTTGAGGTTATAAAGCGTACCTTTAACGTTCATATTCGACTCATGAGCATCTTTCATGGCAGTAAGTATTTTGGTTTGATCAACATGTGAAATAACATACTCACTTTGATGTAGCGGAATCATGAACTCGATTTTGGATCGTCCTTCTAAATCATTAGGTACCATGACCTCTGCTTTCTGATGTTCCTTCCATTCTTCAATTATTGTGTGCTTGTCATGCAAATTTTCTTCAATCCTGTCATCAAAATTCTCAAAAGAAAATGGCATACTAGTGGACTTATCATTAGTCAAGTTATTTGAAGGGATAAAAATTCTTCTTCACAAATTTCTTCACAATTTCCATTAAAAGAATCAAATGATAATGTGTCACTAGCAAGCTCACCATGAGATAAATCATCAAGCAAAATATTTTCTTTATCATCAGTTTCGTCATAATTAACTTTACAATAGTCTAAAATAGGTTGATCACAATGTTGAATTATAGACTCATCATGCACAAAACTATTTAATTCGTTTTGAATCATATCTACTTCAGAAGATGACTGGAGTGATTGCTCGTTGGAGTCAGATATGCTCAAACTATTAGATGGTTGATCTACAAAATGTTTAGCTTGAGAAATCGTTTTGAGAAGATCTTCCATACAAGCTACAGTTTTAGAGGATGATTTTAGCAAACCTTCTATACCTTCCTCAATTCTACGTCTTCGTTCCTCAGACTCATGATTGTAATTTTCTTTATTTTCTTCAAATGATTGCATCTCGAAATCATGAGTGAAATTTGAAGGTGGATATGATGGATCCGTATATATATTTGATGACAATTATGAAGTGGTTGTAGCTAAATTCTCATGACATGCATATTTTTCTTCTAATCTTTTTAATCTTTCATCTAACATGTTCAATTGAATATCTTGTTCATGATTAAATGTAGAACATGAAGATGAATAGCCCATAAAGAAAGGATTAGATAGAGGACTCTCTTGGTATGGCTCTTGATTATATGCATAATTAGAATTATTCATCCATTTATAATTGCAGTTTTGTGCATAAGAAGCGCTCGTAGGTTCATTATATGTGTTGTGAATTTGATTATGACCTAGTCCTAACGAACTTCCTATCCATGGACACTTATAATAATTATGATATGGATCACGACAATGATAGCAACCAGTTTGATTTTGAAACATTTTTTTTAAATTTTTTTTTTTGAAAAAGGTGGAGAGGGAGAGTGAATGAAAAGAAATAAAAATAAAAGATAAATTTTTTTTTTGTATTTTTTTACTGAACCAGAGACATGACATACAGATATCAGGAAACTTTTGTAGCATTTCATACCTTAATTACCGCTAAATAGCGGTTTATGACGCTAATTAGCAGTGAAAATAGAGAATTTCGTTCTCTAATTTTCGTAGTGAACTCAAAATGCTTAGCTCGTCCTTTTTCGTTTCCTGTATCTGTACTTTCTAGTCCCTACATACTCAACACACACTGTTAACCCGTAAAATGTCAGAAAAAGCAAGAAAAACACCGTCGATCCCCGGCAACGGCGCCAAAAACTTGATGTGTTATATTTACTGCAAGCGTACAGTGTCGTTGTAGCGCTGTACCGGTTGTCTCATAGGGATCTAAGGTGTTTCTGCATTCTTACTTTCTCTATAGTTCATCAGACTAACCAAAGGTTCTAGGTTGAAGTCGGATTAATCTAAGTAGCCTAGGATATAGAATCCACTAATTTCCAACCATGTTCTTACTTCTACTATTTTCTTCTATCATAAAAATTCAATCTTTTTAGTTTAATTTTTACTTAAAGTGCCCTAAGCATGAGTTATCAAGTGTTGTGCAAGTATAGCTCATCAATAGATGCTACTTCATATAAAAATAAACTAAATCTTTTAGATAATTCAAATAAAAAGACAAAACCAGCAACCCCAATCCCTAACTAAGTATAGATTATCAAGAATCCTAATTCAAGTATAACCTATCAAAGTTCTAAACTTCGGGTCCTTATATTTTAATATTTCATTTGAAAAATCATGGCTTTATTAATTTTATTTAAGAAGAAAAATATTAGAAAATAATTGCATGGTGGATCTTAGCTTCATCTACATCCTAGAGCTGGTCTAATTAACTACTCATGATTTTTGCTAAGGAAAATCAAATTTTAATTCATAAAATGATAAACCCTAATCTAGAAAGCAGTAAACCCTAATCTAGAAAGCAGTAAACCCTAAAATAGAATGCAATTAAATTTATGCAGAAAGAAAATAAGAATATCAAGAACAATGGGTTACCTCTGGTCACGGTGTTGTGGCTGTCAACCTTCAGCAAAAATCCCAACTTTATTGAACAGCAAAATCGAATACAAAAATTTCAGAATTCAGAATATCATCAAAATACAAGGGTCGGCTAATAAATAGGCCTCAGAAACTAAACCCTATTCCTAGCAGAACCACAAAACTACCAAATTACAGATAAGCCAACGTAAAAAATATTCGTTTGAATGGAGACTGTAGGGCCGCTAATTAGCGGCTAAAACCGCCATTTGGCGGCTCACTGTTTTAATTTGGCTCTTCGTTTTCTTTCGCGTGAGTCTCTTGTCCTGTAGACTTGATTTGACTGACTTTATTTGACTTTGACTCCCTTAAGTAATTTAATCTTATAGTCTTGCCCATTTTAGCAACTTTTCGGACTTTGTTTTCTTGCTCCGACTCTGATTTCATGTCATCTCCTTGTATGAATCAGATTACCTAAAAAAGATACTAAAAATACCCAAGTAGCATTTATTTATATACAAAACTAGATAAAGTATGAGAGAAAAAAATACAATTTATGATACTTATCAGTGGCCTGTTTATGTGCCAGTCCATTCGCCTGGGCACAGAAAGAGACTGAAAGAATAAGAATGGATAGGATCTCTCCATATTGGGGAGAAACAAGTGGCGACCTTCAACTTGGCGAAGCCACTTATAATCGCCATCTTCCAAACCACTATCGGGCATTGAAATATGGTCCCCAAACAAAAAGACAGGTTTGAGCAACGGAGACCAATTATCTCCTTCGAAAGATACATTGGTCATCAACTCTCGCAATGTTGAGCGAGAGTTGTGGAGAACCTTGTCTGCTCTTTCTTGGTTATCTGAGGCTATACAATGGGGAAAGACATGACTGAATCTAAACTCTTTCTTCCCATTATAGCCATCAGAATACCCGAAATAATGATCATTTAGCTAAGGATTCAAGGCGTAATCAACTGCAAAAGATATTCAGATTCAGAGATAAGAAGAAAAATGAGAAAAGGGACTGCCTTTCGAGTTTTTTTTACCTTCAATCAAGGGTTCCTGCTGAACCACTATTGAACTAGAAGTTGCTCGAGAATCTTGACGACCACTGGCAGCAGCATCGGAGGAAGAAGCTTTCTTCGGCATCTTTTACAGAAGAAGAAAATCCTTCGCACAGAGAATCTGAAGTTATAGAAGATTGAAGACGAGAAGTCTGAGGAGTCCAAACGAAGAACTCAGGTTTCAAATTTCTTGAGATAAGGGCAACCTCTTTCGTAAAGTGGAGGTTATATAGCCGATGATTTGACGGCCGAGATCTCTGGACAGGCGTGATATCTGGCTCGAATCTCGTGAATACCTTTTCATTTAATGCAGCTTAGAGAAACGTCTCAATTCTGACACCGCAGAAAAAATAACCGCCTGCTAGCCTTCCCACAAAAAGTTCGCGACCCTAATACAGAGTCGGTTTCTCCTTAAAAAGCGAATTTGTGATCCTAATACGGAGTCGCTTTCTACTCAAAAATGAAGGCTCGCGCCCCTAATACAGAGACGTGTTCCTTCCGAAGCAAGAGTTCGTGACCCTAACACAGAGTCGTCTTCTACTCCAAAAAAATGAAGGCTCGCGCCCTTAATACAGAGACGTGTCCCTTCCGAAAATAGTTCGCGGCCCTAATATAGAGTCGTCTTCTATTCAAAGATGGAAAGCTCGCGCCCCTAATACAGAGACGTGTTCCTTCCAAATAGGAGTTCGCGACCCTAATACAGAGTCGTCTTCTACTCAAAAATGAAGAGTCGCGTCCCTAATACAGAGACATGTCCCTTCGAAAGCAAGAAGTAGTAGTGGCGCTAATACAGAGTCACAGACTTCAAACAAATGCAATGGAAGTTCTAATACAGAAGATTATATCCAAAGTATTCCGAAACTCCTCAAAAAATCATGAGAGTTTTGGAAACTTTGGAGGGGATTTTGTCGGCGAAATATTCTGGAAAAGCAAAGTAGATCCACGTATTCAGGGACAGAAGCCCGCAACTCATCGGATCCACGAATCTAAGAAACTGAGGTCTGCGAATCTAAGAAACTGAGGTCCACGAATCTAAGAAATTGAGGTCCGCGATCCAGGCGACGGAGCAGGTTCGCGAATCTAAAGCTGAGATTCACGACACTACCCATAGCTTTCAGGTGGGGGTTAAATACAAAGTCACCCGATCCGAACAGAAGAATTACCACCTCGGATCATGGGAATAACTGCCAAACGAATGCAACGGCGTTACTCCGATCGTGAGAATAACTACCCAACGAATATGGCGGCACTTCTCGAGTACTGGGAGCTAACGGTTGAGCAAATATGGCGGGACGTTACCCCAAGCCCCCTATAAAAGGCGGAGAGCGAAAGACACACGGGCAGAACATAGACAGAGACGGACGTCTTCTCCCAACAGTTACCCCTTTGTGATCAAGAGTAAAGAGCCCCTTTTTTCTTTTCCTTTTAGCCAACTGAGAGAAATTGTACGGAGTGTCAACGGAGAGCAGGATTGTCCTCCATAGCTACCTAGAAACCCAACCTTAAACAAAGAGGAAAAGCTATCTTCCTCATCTTCTGTAAACAAAAAACCGTTTGATTGTAACCCTTTTATTGAAAATACTTCGATATAAAGAGCGTGCAACTTTCATGGCGAACAGTACCCAGTGTGGTATGTCCATTATTGTTACAATACAGAATGTGAATGATAATACCTAACAATATGATATGGTTCAGTACCATACAATTGAGATCGGAACTTAGATATGTACGGGCACTTGTACGGCAATAGAGAGTAGTAATTGAATGCATGATCAAAATACATAGAGTAATTATTTCATCATATTTATTTATTTATATATACTTGTTTATATACTTAATTTTATATGTTCACAACCAACACTGATATGAGCATACTTACATGCACTGAATCTTTTGTACTATAACAATACACCCTTTCTTTACTATAAGTGTTACATGCTAGATTTAATCATTTGGGTTTTGAACTTTGGTATTGAGAAAGCAATAGGAGAGATTATACCAATCGGAGATCCATACTTCGTTAATCAAGCAGAATAATAGTAAGAGATGGATCCAGTCGCATAATCTTGTATATGCTATTCATATTTCTTTTATCAGACATTGTTCATTCTTTTAATTATTTTGTGTTACATATCTAGAACAGTATGCCCTTTCATGTAATTAATCTTATATTTTATAAATACAGTTCCAGTTTTAGATATATTATTTATTCATCTGTTGTGATAGTAGTTACAGTTATTCTAAAATCCTGTGATTGTTTGGTAATCTAGTATAGTTTTAAACAACGATTTCATTTGGGAAACAGCTAAAATATGGGGGCATCACATGATAGTATCAGAGCTAAGGTTTAGGTGGAAGACTATATAACTACTACATAAGAATATGTTTGTGACTTATTCTTGATTGTTGTTGCTTGTTCTTTGATATCTACTCGATCTTGTATCATGCCTATCCTACCATATCGTATTTGTTTGAAATGTCTATCTTTGTAATTCCTTATTTGACCCCTATCTGGTCCATTATAGAATGATGTCGATCTAATCTTCTGCCAGTATATTCCTTGGTAATTAATGGTAGAGAATTTTATATCAACTTGCTAGTTATAAATGGAGGTCCACATGATGTTATCTTATGTATGAATTAGTTGAGTACCCTCCATGTGGTAATAGATTATGAAAGAAGAGTAACATTTCATATTCCTAGTCATGTAGATTTTAATTTTATTAGTGGAAATCAATATTTAGAACCAACAAAATTTAAGGTATCTCCAAAAAGATGAGTTTTGAAAGCAATAGTGTAGGAGGTAAAAAATTGCCCACTATTAAGATAAGACCAACGAAGACAAGTGACAGATTGTTATGCTAAGTTGGCAAAAATATAAGTCAAAGTAATGACCATCATCGCCACACAAAAGATCTCAGCCTCGTCGAATAGGAAAGCTTCCTCACCAAACTGAGTAATCCCAACTTCGTCAAATGAAGTAACATTTCTCGCCAACCATGACAAGTCTAAAAGTCTTAAAAGTACCAAGAGACAAAGTCCACTTTGTTAGCAAAGATATTCCATCCTCGCCAGATCAAAAGAAAAACAAACATCAAAAATGGTCATCAAATGACTGAAATCAACTCTCTACAGATAGACGTTCCAATCTTGTGAACTAAAGGAGTCAGCTCCGCTAATGAAGACATCTCATTCTTGTTAGCGGACTGTTATTCAAACAGATCAAATCATGGTGCAGTTCCACCATGATTTCTTGGATCAAATCATGGTGCAATTCCACCATGATCTTCCACAAGTATTCAAACTACAAAACCACTATGAGTACTTGGATAAAAAAGGGATCAGAATCCAAAAACGATCATACAAAGAGAGTTCCAGTTCAACAAAGATCCTTCACACAAGAATCAACAGAAGTAAAAAGTATTTCTCTGATCATACTTCTATTGTCACATACTTCTCCAAATCTCAATTGTAATCCTCATGATTAGTAAAGAATATCTTGAATGCTGCAATTCTCAAATTTCAAATCCAAATTTTGTGTTGTTTTCGCAATGGCCGCATTCTTTGTTGATGGTACAAATGATGGAAACAGGCTGGGATTTTACTGGGGAGTCAAACCTCAATTCTAGAGGATTTCCTATCACAATCAGGTGAAGTGGCCGTCAATGCCACTGTTGATACCCTGGTAATCAAGTTCGACCAGGGAAATTATGAAGAATTTCTCCATACCAACTCTCTCTCCAACAAACACAAAAGAACCTTCCATGCAGCGAGAAAGGTGAACTCGTCTTTCTTATGGAAGGCAGTACACTCTGACATTGCTAAATAACCCAATCACTTTGGGGTAAATTCCCAATTTAGTGCACTAGAAGAAGCTGACGCCATGATCACACGATCAACCACCTTTTAACATGCTAATGTTGGTATGATTTCACTCGTTACCAATGAAAAATGTTAATTCATTCTGCCAACCGGTCTACTATTGCTCTAACCAACAAAGAGCAAAAGCAGGCGTTCTACCAAGCCATTATCACTAGGCGGATGTGCAGAAAGTAGAACATGGCAGAAGGTGCCTTGGCTAACAGTAAACTCCAAAGCAACACGAAGAAATCTATTAAGACCAGAGTTCAAGTATTGAGCAAAGGCTCAACATTCGAAAGACTTGACTCGACAACAAATAAAGTTCCCAAGATGAACCAAGTTCAAAGGCCTAGTGAGTGCCGATTAATGATTTGCTGCTCAACCGAAAATGTTGAAGGATCAATCAAACTTCAATAAGCACAAGGTGACGATGATCTCTTTAGAAACGGTTCTCATCCCAACTTCGAATTTGAGGGAATGTCTCTATTCAATTCATTAGACTTGACAAACCTCATCGGTGACACCAAAATCACCAACCAAACGTTTAGGATTTAACCAGTTATCATTTACTTTACCAACTCTCCACTTAGTGGTGTCAATCCCTAAAAGGTCTCGATATCATTCAAAGAAACCTTGGAAGGAAACAAAACAAGCCCATGCCATGTCATCATGGTTGGGCACAACAATCCTACACCGGAGGTGGCACATTCAGATTCACCTCTTGACAATTAGTCTGCCACCAAAGCTAAAGAGGTCTACCGCAATATGTAGTTTAGGACCAGATCAGCAATAGCGAATTGATCGATTTCTTCTCTTTACAGCAGCTCACAAGAAGAGGAAAGCAACCCTGAGGAGTACATAACATACGCTTCCTCAGAAATAAGAAGTTCTTCCCAGTCTCGAGGCATTTTTGTCCATACGATTGGAGATAACATGAGCAGTTGACTTCAGAGGCTTAAGCATCAGGAGGATTTAGCTTAGCAACAACAAGCGATGTTTGAGCAACACAAAGCAATAATGAATGCCAACTTAGAATAGTTGCAGTCGCTCACTGCAAGAACTCTCCATAGCGAGACCACAATAAATTGGGTGAAGGTCCATCTAGATCCAGGTATCAAGACAAAGAAACAGACGGATCCAAAGAAGAGAACACTGGTCCTTATCAAAGCGGAGAGACCACAAAAGACAAGGTGTTGGTGGATCTCAAAACCAAATTGGACGCCCTCACACATAAAGATACCTTGCAAAAGGTAGGATAATGCACAGTTACCTGCCGGAATGGGACATAATCTCTTTTTCCAAAACTTATCAAGCTCCTAACATCGATAAATATCATGTGAAGGGTTCTCACAATCAACTTATCTACTATTTTTATTCACTGATTGGAAATGCCATGGGTAATGATGAGTTGAAGACTTGACTATTTGTTCGATCATTAAAAAGAATTGCCTTTGATTGGCTCTGTACTTTGCCGATCGGATCCATTAAGTCGTAGGCAGACTTAGAAGTATGATTCCTTGCTTGCTTTTATGAGGATGATACCGAAGTATCTATGGCTACTTTCATCAAAGAGAAGTAGAAGTAAGGCATGTTTATAAAAGATTTCGTCAAGAGATTCAGAAATCTATATCTTAGATGTTCTGAAGGCATGCCTCTTTCTATGTTGTTACAAACCTGTAGGCACAATCTCCATGCCGATATAGAAACCAACATGGGTGTAGTTCGTACCAACATATGAAAAGAATTATAGGAATAGGTTGAGATCATTAAGAAATCAATTTCATGACTCTCAGTCAACAACAAAGGAAAACAATGGGCAGAGACTACTACAATGCATACTCCCTCCTCCAAATTTAAAAGGAAGAATATGCTGGTGATAGACATGCCTACAGAACTTAAGAAGAGTTCGCCGCCCTGACAGAATACAACTCTGTCACAATAAGTACAGAAAAAGTACTCATTCAAAAATGAACAAGTGCTCAAAATCTTCATTATGTTGGTCAATAACAATAACATTAAGCTACCTGAAACTAAGAGGTCAGAAGAATTGGGGCGTACAAAAAACTCCAAATATTGCTACTAACACAGAATTATAAGTCATCATACCAAGAATTGCTTCATTCTGAAGGATAAAATTCAAACTCTGGTCATGGCAGGAGTACTCTGCCTAAATGAAGAAAAGAAGAAAGCGACCACAAATAAGATCTCTCTCTAGTTCGGTCGTGAATTATAGAAAGTAGAGATACCAAATGGAGTCATGATCCTAAATGTGATTACGCGGATAATCAACACAGATCTACACCCTCCGTAAATACAAGACTTAGTATCTATTCATGCACCAAATGGAGAAACAATATAGATACGCCCCTACCTTATTGAAGGGGAGCAATGGACTGCAGTGATCTCCAAGAAGAAGAAAAGAATGAGGAAGAATGTGGACTTTCATGTTATTTCTTTGGGTACGAAAGAATACGACACTTCAACCAGTATGCTCACTGACTTAGAAGAAGAGAAGATTGTATTAATGGTGGACCCAGTTAGAGGAACTCGGTTAGGGAAAGCATATCTAAAACAATACGATGCGATTAACCCTACCAAGTTGCCAGTCCCTCCTGCTGCAGATATGGTATCTCCTTTGTCAGCACCTAAACCACCTTTTAACGAGATAAAGCCCAAAGAGGTCAGGTTTAACAAATTCCTACAATAGAGACCAGCTGAATATTTGACTGCTCATTTTTAGTTCCACATCCTAACAAAGTTGACAAAAATCCCTGCATGCATCATGATGTATGAAATCTTGTGGTTCTCAAAAGAGACAAGGGATGCTCTCAGAGAAGGCCTAGCTAACTCTGGCTCATTCTTGACTCAAATTCCACTCCCAGTAAATGTAGAGTGTCATCATTTCAATACCATTACGTCTCGGTCTTATTAAGCATAACCTTCACTCCTAAAAATATACTGGTTAAGAGTTCAGACCATGATTGACCACTCTACTATACAGGGTACATCAGGTCAACGAAAATTGAAAGAATATTGATTGACCTAGGCTCTGCTCTCAACATTATGCAGTTATGCCTACTACAATTCTTTGGAATTCCAATTCGAAAGTTGGTGACAACCACAACTACTATCTATGGGTTCGATGCTCAAAGTAGCGGACCTGTGGGGAAGATTTGCCTAAAATGTTAAATTGGCAATTTTATGACAAAGATGACTTGCCATGTCATTGATGCTGAAACTTCCTATAACCTTCTTTTGGGACACCATGGATTCATTCCAACGTGATCGTCACGTTAGAAAAAAGCAACCATTTAAGGGAATAAAAAATTATTTCATCAATGCAATTCTCTATCAAGAGGAATAAGAGGATGGCATTGAAGCAGACTCAGAGCCGGATGATGGGTTGGATAAAACTTCAATTGAAATGAATCCACTTGTAATCAGTATAAGTGATGTAAATATTGACCCAAACGCTGATGATAAAGGCGAATTGATCCTTAATGAAGATATTACTTTTGAGTATATATTGTCTAGTTCTAATGATATATCTAAAACTGAAATGTCATAATTAAGAAGCTTAACAACATACCAGCATTACATATACCAGTTTACTCAAATTCGATCAATTAACATATTTAAGATGAAACCGGTGCCATGTTCGTTGTACGAGCAAAGCATAACCAGCGTCCTATCATTTTTGGAAAGCTACTCTCAAGCTCAAATTGATTCCTAGTAGCTCAAGTGAAGACTCGGACATTCGACAATTTGAATATTATGGGCCAAACTCTCATAAGATGATGAGAGCAATGGGATATAATCACGCTAAAGGTGGAGGATTGTGCTTCAACTGTGGGAGAAGACTTTCCCTATAGCCATACATGCCAAAAAGAAAAAGCATCAACTATTATAGCAAAACCAAGCATGGTTTAGCCTATACTTCTACTTCTGAACCAGACATGAATGTTCCCTAAGAAGAGTCCTCTGAAAGCACTCTGGCACAGTCATCTTTTACCTCTAGCCATGATTCTGATTATGGCCTAAGAGATTGTTCAGGTGGATGACAATCAACATGGTGTCTGCCACCCAATCATACCAAGAAGGATCTGATGGCAAAGATCCCCTCAAGTTTGGGCATAGAAAATTTATGCACAGTGGGAGCTTCGGTTCAGTTCGAATAATGTGAACCTCTCACAGAAGATTAAGTTATCTAAATGAATATAGAAAATGATAAAAATTCCAAGCCCATATTCGTAAGTAAGAATCTGGATCAGGATGAATTACAAAACCTGACCGGGCTCATACGAGAGTATATAGATGTCTTCACACGGAATTACGAGGATATACTACGACTCGACCCAAAAATAGCACAGCATCACCTCAATATCAAACCTGATGCTTAACAGATAAAACAATAATAAAGAAAGTTCAAATCAGAAATGCAAGAAGCATTGAAGCCGAAGTAAAGAAACTAAGAGCTTGCAGTTTCATTGGGGAACAACAACACTGTAACTGGTTAGCCAATAATATACTAGTCATAAAGAAAAATAGAAAAGTTAGAATTTACATAGACTTTAGAAACTTGAATGATGCTTGTCCAAAAGACGACTTTCTGTTCCCAATCACTGATGTAATGGTTAACAATATATGCAGTTTCAAAAGGATGTCCTTCATGGATGGCTTCTTTGGATATAATCCAATTAAATTATGTCCAAAAGATGAAAATCACACATCCTTCAGAACACCACAGGGAGTATACTGCTACACAGTAATGCATTTTGGCTTAAAGAATGTTAAAAAAAACCATCACTTGTAAAGATTGTAGAGTGTTACATGGATGATATTGCAGTCAAAAGCCTAAGTAAAAAAAACCACATCAAGGATTTGAAGACAATATTCGACTTAATAAGGGCTCATTTATTAAAGATGAATGCGACCAAGTCCTTCTTGGGGGTATCTAATGGAAAATTCTTTGACTTCGTCGTGACGGCAAAATGTATTCACCTAGACCTATAGAAAATAATGGCAATCCAAGATATGCAACCTCCGAAAAATATCAAAGAACTCTAAGAATTACAATGACGGCTGGTGTACATCCGTTGATTCATTGTTAATTTAGCCAAGAAATACTAACCCTTTTCCAGGTTGATGAAGAAACATGTATCTTTTATCTGGAACACTGAGTGTCAAAGGATTTTTTATGACATCAAGCACTATCTCATCAATCCACTAGTATTAACCACTCCGGTGTTTCTCCTGTATATATGAGCAATGGATCATGCCTTAGGGGCTATACTTACTCAAGCCAATGAAAAAGGACAAGAGCAAGCGATCTATTATCTGAGTCAGACAATGATTAGAGCTGTACAATTCTTTCGAGAACAAATATTTAGCTCTCATTTTCGCTGTGCAGAAGATAAGACATTACTAGGTGGGACAAACAATTCATGTTATATCCAGGGTAAATCCCTTGAGCATATTAATGACTCAATCAGGTTCACTAAATTCAAGACTCGTCAAATGGGCACTACTGTTTTCGCAGTATGATATGAATTTCGTCCCTTAAAAGCAACCAAGAGACAGACTATTGCAGACTTCTTGGCTGATCATCCTGTGTCCGAAAGTTCTAAGCTATATGAACCCATGCCTAGTGAAACAATTGAAAGCATCACAACTTCAAAAGATGGTGTGTGGCAAATGTTCTTCGGTGGAAGCTGCAAGAGTGTGCTAAAGAGAAAAAATTATCACGAGAACGAGGGTAGTCTTTATTTCACCTAAAGATAATGTACTACCTTATACATACTCGCTGACAAAGCCGTGCTCGAACAATATAGCCGAGTATAACACCCTCATCATCAGACTACAAATAGCCAAAGAAATGAGAGTAAAATATTTAGAAGCGTATGGCAATTCAAAATTAATCATCAATCAAGTTAAAGGCACGTACAAGGTAAAGAATGAACATTTAATTCCCTATTACTCAGCTACTATCACTTGGACAGAAAAATTTAATGGGTCCTATATCGACCTTATACCCGTAAGGATAATACACATGCTAATGTCCTAGCCTTTCTAGCAGTCACTCTAGCATTACTGTCCACGGTAGAGCAGAAAAATTTAGTTGCTAACTGTAACTTATATCATCTAGAATACGCTCTGAAAATCAACAAGGCTATCCAGCAAGCCGCAAGGGCTAAAACAGTCTGTGAAGTATCATCCAGTATGGAGCCTAGAAATTGGCAATTCCATTCATTGATTTCGTACTCTATGGTATTTTTCCTTAAGACCCCAAAAAAGCCACCTCCATTAATTGGAGAGAAAATTAGTTCTTTTATAATGCAGTCACCAAATAATTATACCGAAGATCCTTGATGGAATCTTGCTTTTGTATTTATCCCGCAAAGAAGTGCAAGCTACATTGTAAGAAGCCTATGATGGCATATCCGATGATAACAAACCTGGGCCAAAGCTTTGGGATAGGCTGCGGAGAATGGACTGCCGAAGATGATAACAAATGTCATCACTTATGCATAAAGATATCACGTATGCCAAATCTATACTGATTATCACCAGCAACATTATGAGTACCTACACCCCACAATTGCATCGTGGCCATTTGAAGCATGGCGTATCGATGTGGTCAAACCTATCGCCCTTTCTTCCTCAAAAAGTCATCAGTACATCCTCACAATTGCCAATTACTTTTCTAAATGGTCAGAAACTATAGCGCTGAAGGATGTTAACCTTTTGATGTGGTCAAATTCATAAAGAGTTACATTATCTACCAATTTGGTATTCCTTAAAGGATAATCCATGACAATGAACCGCAGTTCTACAAGCTATGCGACCCGGAGGTGCAATAAGCCCAGAGACATTCACCGTGCTTCTCATGTCAGTCTCGTTTATTTTTTTTAACGAGCTTCTTTGGAAAATTGATCATTGTATTGTTGAATGATTTGGCCAGGCTATTTGCAGTGGGATTATAGGTCATTGATGCAATACTCTTGATTTTGAAGTTATGCGCACACCGACCAATACATGCCATTTTCTCCGGTATGTGGCTGCAAAGCCGTTTTATCTTTGGAAATTCAATTACTATCTCTCTATATAACATTAGCTTTGGAGATGACGACTGAAGACAACCATAAGCTACGACTTTAAGTATTAGAGGCATTGGACGAGAAAAGACTCCAAGCTCAACAGCGTATAGAGTTCTATCAGATGAACATCTCCTGGGCTTTCAACAAAAAAGTGAGGCAATGGGTATTCAAGTCAGGCGACCTTATCTTAACGGTATGGCACCCTATGATTATCTCATAAATCCAAAGGAAAGTTTCAACTGAAGGGGGAGAGACTGTTTGTGATAGAGTCCGTCCACTCCAATGGAGCTTCTAGATTGGCCAAAGCAGATGACAAAGTCTTGATTGCCCCCTTCAATGGTAAATTTCTCAAATAGTATTAACCTTAGAAATTTTCGATGGGGGGAATAATATTAAAAAAATGTTAACTTATTCAGTTTGGATTTGCATATCAATGCTCCAATACCGAATATAAAGAAAAGAAACTGTATCGGTTTGGATTTGCATATCAATGCTCCAATACCGACCTAAAAAAATTTAAAAAAACTAATTCCAAAGCTTTGCGATAGCGGACAGAGAGAAATTTTGACCTTCAAGCCCAAAAAAACTCTTGCTAACTCATCACGTCGAGGAGAATAGTATAGCTAGTCCAACTCAAACGGTAGTTCGTAAAGGCATCTCAAACTCATTGATAGCTGAGGATTTGCTAAAAATCCTAAAAGAAAATCAATGTAAAGTAGTGTAAAAATATTAAAATAAATAATAAGTATGCTAAATGTAAAGATGAATAAAAAATTTTCATTGATCGCGCATTTAAACTTTACATCAGATCTTCGATTCAAATTACATCGATTGTTTTGAGGATTACAATAAGTTTAGTTGTTCTGAGCATTACAATGAGTTCAAGTTTATTGAGCATTACAATGAGTCCATGACTCGATTTGCATCCCACAAGTCGTACAAGAAAAAAAAAAAAGAAGAATTCAAGGAGTTAGCTAACTGTGGATTCGGTGAAATCCACAACGTGAACTTGAAAAGGTGAACCACTTCCTCGAAGGTGTTGTCTTTAGAAGGATCCTGACGTACACTATAAAATGGTTTCGTTCCAGTAATGGATAACACAGAGCCGGAGGTGAGGCCATTCAAACGGATGCTATGACCTTTGAAGGTCCATAGACCCAAGCCAAAGGTTTTTGTTGGTGATAAAGTTACGACTACCAACCAATGATGTTGTTTTGGATGTGGAAATGAAGCCTAAAGGCGCTCTTTCTGCTTGCCACACCATGACAGCACAATTGGCTCGTCCTAAAGTTAGAAAGAAACTCGTCACTTCCTAACGATTTGAAGTCTAGATTTGCACTGCAAAACCAAAAGCACACAAAGTCAAAAAGCAAAAAAAGAAAAGAGATGGAGACTCGAGAAAGGGCCCTACTTCATTGGTGCAGATAAGGAGCCTGATCCGCATATCATTGTTCGGATTTGAAGGTTTCATCACCCTCATCATCTGGCTATAGAACCACTCCTTTATGGAGAGGACGAGGCTAGCCAAAGTTATTCTGTCTAAAGTAGCAAAAAGGACCAAAAATTGAAAGAGAAAAGAAAACTCGAGAATAAAAATACCTAGATCTCCTTGGGGGTATTTGTACACATAGAAAAGATGATCTAGAAGCCATAATGCCGGTTCTAGAAGCCACAATCAATGAAGAGATGCCATTAATGTCAAGCCATTAATGTCATGGCAATCTAAGGATTGGAAGAGTTAGGAGAAAAGGGCAAGGGATCCAAAGTCATAGAATTTAAGAGAACAACCACCTTCTCCCTTGCAGTGGTATTAACTTGCACAGCTTCTTCCAAAGGCTTATCTATACTTTGCTGAAGGGCTATGGCAATCCTCCTCGACGCAATAATTATGGACAACATGGAAGGCAATTGAAGGGCTTGGCCTAACATACAAGATGTTCGTTTCTTCTTCGGTCCTGGTGGTGGCAAAACTGCAGTAGTCGCAGCCACAAAGGCTTGAAGTAAAGGTTAAACCGAAGTTGGGGAAGCAATGCCAACACTATCGGTAACCTGAGTCACATCTCTTGTAATAACCCTTAATTTTCTTTAAACTTAAATTAATAAATAAATGAATATAATTATAAATATGACATTTCACTTTCTATAATCTCCAAAACCTTTAATCTTCTCAACTCCTAAACTTTTTGCCTTCTCCAAAACTCAATCATAAAACCTCCAATTAACTTTACCCTATAATTCTAAAAAATTAATCTTCTAGATTAAATAAAAACCCTCCATATTATAAACCCCTAATTTGAAACCTATATAAACACATATTTCTAATCTATTTTATACAAGAGACTTTCTTTAAAAATTCTCTCTTCCTCTCATCTCATCAGAGCCACATTCATAATTGTTGGAACAACCGTAAGAGCCACCGCCAGAGCCGCCACTATTTCGCCAGAAAAGAGCACATTCTTCCTTTTCTTTCATGTTTTTTGCTTCACATCTTTTATCAAAGAGATAAAAGATCATCCTTCTTTTTCTTATTTGGTTAAACTATTATATTAGATCTTAAAACTATTTTACCCATTACCCAATAACTCTAATATCTTAGGAATAATATCTACTATTTTATAAACCCAATAATTTAGATACAGAACTTTTCGTAGATTTCAGATCTATTAACACTATTTAGCCTTAAAATCAATTTTTGAGTGGCCTAAAAATACTGAAAAGTCTCTAAAAATCATCTAAATTTATATTAATCAATTTTTGAAATTCTTAGAATATTTTTAACATGTTGATTGCTCCATTGGTCAACATCAGAAAGCAAAATCTAGGTAAGTTCATTTTTTGACACACTAATCATGCTATTTTATATATTTGTTGTTCAATTATATTGTTTATTTTGTATAAATTGTTGTGGAATTCGTTAAGTACTTATGATTGTTCATGTTACCTAAATATATTATTTTTATTCTTAAATTTGTTAAATCACATAGTATAGTTAGATTTTAGAATAATCAATATATGCAATATTTGATAAATCATATAAAAGTTATGATCAAGAAAAAACATTGTTTGTTATATCATTTTGAGTCGGTATCTAGAAAAATTATTTTGTATGCTGATTCTCTAATTAAAGAATATGCATCATAAAGAAAAGCTCCCAGCATCCATATATTTATTTGGTCAATATCTCAATGTTGTCTCAAATCAGTAAATCCTTGATATAGTCGATTGTGATTTATTTAATAAAGTATGAATCGATCTTCTTTGAATCATATTGTCGACAAACTAATAAACCTGATTGAAATATTGTAATTGACATGATCCATATATAAGTTATAAAAACCAGAATTTAGACCTACCTGAAGTATATTGAATGACACTGGGTTGGCGAGAAATTGAATGATGAAAATATACTCTGTTTTGAATATAAACTTGTTAAGTTGTACAACTGAATATTTCGTATACCATATATGTGTGATAATTTATTGGATCATATTTGATTATTTCTATTTGCCTGACGATAGGTCCGACTTAGCACTATACAATCCATGTGACCATCTTCTAGATCTATACAGGAGACAATCGAAACAGCAGTATCCTATTAGTTAGCTTTTCCAATTACATGACATCCTATATATGTAACACTCCAAATTTCCTATAGAAATTTTTGTATTTATCTAAACAATATTCTTGTATTTATTTATTTTAGATACATAATCTAAATAAAGAAAAACTAATATTATTTTTAAACCAATCTTATCTTTAACCAACTTATTATTTGAGTTTATCTCAATACTATTTTGTTGAATAATAACAAACTTAATAGCATTTGGATATGATCAAAAAGATTTAACTACATCTAACATGATCAATATTAATAAAAGTACATATAAAAGATATGTATGTAAAAATAAAATCAAAACCCTTCCCACTCGTTCAAAAACCAAGAAAAAAAACTTCTGTTCGGCTGCAAGCTTGAACAGAACAGAAAAAAAAAAAAAAAAAGGCGAAGGAAAAGGAGGAGAAGGAGAAGAGAAGAAAAGTGAAGGAAAAAAAAAAGAGAGGAAAGAAAAGGGAAAGAAAAGGGAAAGAAAAAGGGAAAAAGAGATCTTCTAATCAATTTTCAACATTGATCTTTTGAGGCAAGTACTAATTCTATTTTTTTTTATTTTAATTATTTTTCCACTTAACTATATATAAAAAAAATTATAACATATAAATTCAAGTGTTTTTCTCTTATTTCTAAATTTTACAACTATTTGAGTATATAACCCAACTCACTTTCTTCAGATTTTTTTTTATACGACATTATTCCTTTATTTTTTTTATTATGCATATTGTAACGGCTCTAATTTAGTTAATTATTATTTAATTAGATCCTTATATTCATATTGTTATATTCTTTATTATATTCAGCCATAAAAATTCTTTTTTTTATGTCAAATATTTTATTAAATAAAAAATGCAGTTGAACTTAAATTGAGTATTTTAAAACTAATTATTTTTGTATCATTTCTGTGAATTTCAATTAAGTAGAAAATTTATTTTTGGAAAATCTCTGTTTAATTGCCAGATAGAGAACAAAGGACAAAAAGAAAACTAAATAAAGAAATATTATAAAAAGAACGAAAATAATTACATGCAGAAAGAGAGTTAGGAATTATTTTCATTTACACAAAGAAACAAAGACTACAACATAATAATTTTAGGTTTTATTATATTTCCTGCAATCACTTTTCCATCATTATTAACTTGCTAACTGAACTTTTTTTCTTAAAGTTTTTGGGCTCCAAGCCTTATAATTTTTTTTTACAGTATATAAATATGTAATTATTATAAACTTAATTATTAGCTATTACTTTTCTTGGCTATGAGATGAACTTAAGACCTAAGCAAAAGGTTATCTTTGTGGTGCTAAAACTTTTAAAGGTTAAAAAAAAGTTAGTTAGATTAGCTGATTGCGAGTTCATTATCAAAATAAATAAATAAATTATGGCTGAAGAAATTCAATTTCTGTGAAATGCTGGGTAGAATTTTGTTTATCTATCATTTTATTTACTATATTAAGGTAGGATTTCAAGAAATTTGTAATTTAGCTGTAAATCAAAGAACTAATGCACTGGACTTTGAAAATGCAGTTTTTTTTCTTTTATTTTATTTTCTTTTCTTTTACTCTAATGTTTGAATTGTAACCTGAACTAATTTTATTCCTTTATCAGTTAGATTGGTTTTTTTTATTAAAAATTTCATTTTAGAAATTAAGTTTACTATATAAATGATTTCTTGATGGACAACTAAAACTCTTGTTTGTTTGCAGCATATATCTTCTACAATTAATTCTCTATGTTGTTAAAATTTTTATATAGTGAGTGAGTGAATATACACCATGCACTTTGACTTCAATTCCAATAATAAAATTTGTTCTAACATAATAAACTATATAGTGTAAAGTCCTATTAGACTCAAAAATCTATATCTATCACTTATTGATTAAATTATATATATTTTATATGTGTCTATCACTTTTGATGGAACTATATTTTTAATACTTGTTTTTCCTATCTAAGAGGTAAACTAATCTTGTTATGATTTCGGAAACAATTAATTCAAATTAAGATTTTGTATTTACAGTAATATTGCATACATGTTTACTATCTTTGTGTATGTCCTACGCATATATTTTTGTATTTATGATGTATGCAGGATATACGGCTTTATGCATCCATGCTCGCTACTGTTGAACATATGTATTTTTTTATGAATCTCGGATTAATGTCATTTATAATGATCTTAAGAGACTGTATCTATCTACATGCATTAAATATTGCCTTTGAAACAATCCATACATTTCCTTTAAAGTATATACATATAATATGATATTTATATTTATTTATTACGTACACCTTATTTACCACATTATCACGTATATGTTTTTATCACATATGCTATTATTATTCGCTTCATCTTGTAAGAAAGAAGAGAACACAGAAAAAGAAACTAAAAATAAATAAATAAATAAATAAAGTACTTCATACAAAATTAATATATGTAATAGGAACATTTTGAAAACGATTTTTTTTAGAAAAGGATACCTTATTCTATTTCGTTGGTTGTGTTAATTTGATCATTTTCCTTAGTTTATAATTTTATTAATTGATTTTATTTTTATATTAATAAATTACTAATAACATGTTACCGATGATGTTATCACTGGACTCGAAACTTTAAATGTCATTTATTTTGCTTTCCAAATATTTTAAAATCTCAAATTCATATTTTTCCGCAAGAAACCTGTACCTCTGCAATCATAAGTGATTATATGAATCCATAATCATTTAACTCCAACTGTATGTACCTTTTGTTTGCCTGTTAGTATAATTCTTTTATATACTTAAAATAAATAATTAATTCATGGTGTAAAGGGAGAACTTGAAAAATGAACTGTACACATGTTTTAGGAGTTTTACATTCTTAAAGTTGTACAACCATACTTTGGAAACTAATCATGGGAGTTCTAGGTGATTACTGGATCACCATCATTAAATAGGGCTGCGCGCCTGGAGCTCAGGATCATCAGAGTTCATGTTCATTAGTACCTAGTAGTATGTCTTGGGACAGTACCAAGAATCATGGCCGTGGTCCTGGGTATGCACAGGATACTCATAAAACATGTGGTACACTACTTCTGACAGTTCCAAATAAATTAATAAAATAATAATAATAATATATGATGTCATATTTCACATGCATGTTCATTTTGCTATATATATATATCCCTGCTACAAGATTATCCATGATATATGTATACAGATGCACCTCTTGACCGTTATCATCCTCAAGACATCTGCAATTAACTCATGTTCTATTTCTTCCTAAAAATGTATAATTTATTGATACTATTATGATTTTTAGTATTTTACTTACTTTCATATTCTATTCATATATATATATATATATATATATATATATATATATATATATATATATATATATATATATATATATATATATATATATATATATATATATATATATATATGCACATCGCATTCCTGTGTATTATTATTTTCTTCTTGTAGTACTTGCTAGGTTGTTCTAACAATCCTGGTATATATATATATACACACACACACACACACATTGCATGCCTGTGTATTATTATTTTCTTCTTGTAGTACTTGCTAGGTCGTTCTAACGACCCTGGTTTGGCATACCCAGATACTTTTTGTTGTTTAACAAAGAGAAAGATCCCACACAGTTGCAATCATATCTTAAGGAGTAAACAGAATTTTAATAAGTATGTTTGCTGTAAGAGGGCCATGAGAGAGACTCTTTCTAGTATTTGTTGATTTTAGGAATTATTATTCATTGTTATTCAAACTTAAATTTTCGATTCTGTAAAAAGATTCTATTTTGATCTTCCTACAGACTTGTCTTGATCATTATTTTTTTAAATGATTTATTGTTTTATTTCCTTATTATTATCTGATTGTATATGCGTACGTATATGTGGCAGTCATACATATGTATTCATGTGTTTTAGGTTTGGCATATTCATTTATGATACGTCGCCGAACGCTACCCGTATTTTGGGATGCGGAGCATTACAGTTGGTATCAGAACCAGGGTTCGGCTCTGGCCTCTGTCTAAAATCTCTATTTAGAGTTACTGTCACAAATATGCATATGTATATACCTACTTATTTGGTCCATATCCTATCCATTGATTGCAAAAATTTATTTCATCCATCACTATTGATTCTTTGCAACATCTAATATTACTTATGATTCAGTTCTTTAAAAATTGACCCTTCATTTTTATCCTATCGTTTGATATCTGAATGCGCAGTGAAAACTGTGGACCCTATCTCTAGAATATCTTACGTAATGAAAAACCATAAGGTCGTTTCACTTTGAATTAAATTTCAAGGACAAAATTTTCTTTTAAGGTGGGTAGATTGTAACACCCCAAATTTCCTATAGAAATTTTTGTATTTATCTAAACAATATTCTTATATTTATTTATTTTAGATACATAATCTAAACAATGAAAAAGTAATATTATTTTTAAGCCAATCTTATCTTTAACTAACTTATTATTTGAGCTTATCTCAATACTATTTTGTTGAATAATAACAAACTTAATAGCATTTGGATATGATCAAAAAGATTTAACTACATCAAACATGATCAATGTTAATAAAAGTACATATAAAAGATATATATAAAAAAACAAAATCAAACCCCTTCCCACTCGTTTAAAAACCAAGAAAAAAAACTATTGTTCGGCTGCAAGCATGAACAGAATAGAAAAAAAATGAAGAAGGCGAAGGAAAAGGAGGAGAAGGAGAAGAAAAGAAAAGTGAAGGAAAAAAAAAGAGAGGAAAGAAAAGGGAAAGAGAAAGGGGAAAAGAGATCTTGCAATTAATTTCCAACATTGATCTTTTGAGGCAAGTACTAATTCTATTTTTTTATTTTAATTATTTTGCCATTTAACTATATACAAAAAAAATTATAACATATAAATGCAAGTGTTTTTCTCTTATTTCTATATTTGACAACTATTTGAGTCTATAACCCAACTCACTTTCTTCAGATTTTTTTTATACGAATTATTCCTTTATTTTTTTTATTATACATATTGTAACGGCTCTAATTTAGTTAATTATTATTTAATTAGATCCATATATTCATATTGTTATATTCTTTATTATATTCAGCCATAAAAATTATTTTTTATGTCAAATATTTTATTAAATAAAAAAATACAGCTGAACGTAAATTGAGTATATTAAAACTAATTATTTTTGTATCATTTCTGTGAATTTCAATTAAGTAGGAAATTTATTTTTGGAAGATCTCTGTTTAATTGCCAGATAGAGAACAAAAAACAAAAAGAAAACTAAATAAACAAATATTATAAAAAAAGAACGAAAGTAATTACATGCAGAAAGAGAGTAAGGAATTATCTTCATTTACACAAAGAAACACAGAGTACAACATAATAATTTTAGGGATTTATTATATTTCCTACAATCACTTTTCCATCATTATTAACTTGCTAACTGAACTTTTTTTTCTTAAAATTTTTGGGCTCCAAGCCTTATAATCTTCTATTACAGTATGTAAATATGTAATTATTATAAACTTAATTATTAGCTATTACTTTTCTAGGCTATGAGATGAACTTAAGACCTAAGCAAAATGTTATCTTTGCAGTGCTAAAACTTTTAAAGGTTAAAAAAAAGTTAGTTAGATTAGCTGATTGCAAGTTCATTGTCAAAATAAATAAATAAGTTATGGCTGGAGAAATTCTATTTCTGTGAAATGCTAGGTAGGATTTTGTTTATCTATCAATTTATTTACTATATTAAGATGGGATTTCAAGAAATTTGTAATTTAGCTATAAATCAAAAAACTAATGCACTGGACTTTGAAAATGCAGTTTTTTTCTTTTCTTTTATTTTCTTTTCTTCTTATTTTTGAATTGTAACATGAACTAATTTTATTCCTTTATCAGTTAGATTGGTTTTTTTTTTAATTAAAAATTTTATTTTAGAAATTAAGTTTACTATATAAATGGTTTCTTGATGGAAACTAAAACTCTTGTTTGTTTGCAGCATATATCTTCTACAATTAATTGTCTATGTTGTTGAAATTTTTATATAATGAGTCAGTGAATATACAGCATGCATTTTGAGTTCAATTTCAATAATAAAATTTGTTCCAACATAATAAACTATATAGTGTAAAGCCTTATTGAACTCAAAAATCTATATCTATTACTTACTGATGAAATTATATATATTTTATATGTGTCTATCACTTTTGATGGAACTGTATTTTAATATTGTTTTTTCTATCTAAGAGGTAAAATAATCTTGTTATGACTTCGGAAACAATTAATTCAAATTAAGATTTTGTATTTACAGTAATATGACTATACATGTTTACTATCTTTGTGTATGTCCTGCGCATATATTTTTGTATTTATGATGTATGCAAGATATATGGCTTTATGCATCCATGCTCGCTACTGTTGAACATATGTATCTTTTTTATGAATCTCGGATTACTGTCATTTATAATGATCTTAAGAGACTGTATCTGTCTACATGCATTAAATATTGCCTTTAAACAATCCATACATTTCCTTTAAAGTATATACATATAATATGATATTTATATTTATTTATTACGTACCCCTTATTTACCACATTATCACATATATGTTTTTATCACATGTGCTATTATTATTCGCTTCATCTTGTAAGGAAGAAGAGAACACAGGAAAAGAAACTAAAATTAAATAAATAAATAAAGTACTTCATACAAAATTAATATATGTAATAGGAACATTTGAAAACTTTTTTTTAAGAAATGGATAGCTTATTCTATTTCGTTGGTTGTGTTAATTTGATCATTTTTCTTAATCTATAATTTTATTAATTGATTTTATTTTTATATTAATAAATTACTAATAACATGTTACCGATGATGTCACCACTGGACTCGAAACTTTAAACGTCATTTATTGTGCTTCCCAAATATTTTAAAATCTCAAATTCATATTTTTCAACAAGAAATCTGTACCTCTGCAATCATAAGTGATTATATGAATCCATAATCTTTTAACTCCAACTGTATGTACCTTTTGTTTGCCTGTTAGTATAATTCTTTTATATACTTAAAATACATAATTAATTCATGGTGTAAAGGGAGAACTTGAAGAATGAACTGTACATATGTTTTAGGAGTTTTACATTATTAAGGTTGTACAACCGAACTTAGGAACCTAACTATGGGGATTCTGGGTGATTTCTATATCACCATCACTAAATAGGGCTGCGCGCTTGAAGTTTAGGCTCACCAGAGTTCATGTTCATTAGTATCTAGCAGTATGTCCTGGAGCAGTACCAGAAATCATGGCCGTGGTCCCGAATATGCACGGGATACTCATAAAACATGTGGTACATTACTTCTGAAGTTCCAAATAAATTAATAAAATAATAATAATAATATATGATGTCATATTTCACATGCATGTTCATTTTGCTATATATATATATATATCCCTGCTACAAGGTTATCCATGATATGTGTATACAGATGCACCTCCTTACCGTTATCATCATCAAGACATCTGCAATTAACTCATATTCTATTTCTTCCTAAAAATGTACAATTTATTGATACTATTGTGATTTTTAGTATTTTACTTACTTTCATGTTCTATTCATATATATATATATATATATATATATATACACACACACATATCGCATGCCTGTGTATTATTATTTTCTTCTTGTAGTACTTATTAGGTCGTTCTAATTGTTCGTCGCAAAAGTTCCTTCGCTTCCTTCCATTGAATACATCTTAGATTACAATAGAAGTGAACAAGAGATAAAAAAAAAGAACAAACGAGAGGATTTTATAGTTCAATCTCTCTCTTTTACAATGTGTTGTGGGATCTGTGGCGATGGGATCTATAGTAGTTCCCGTGGACGATCGGTACGTTGAAATCTTCTCTTTTAAAGATATCGGCCGAATATAGATGATCTTCTCTGGTTTTGATTTGTTCAAGGCTCTCTCGCGTAACTCGAACTTCTCAAGAACTCCAGAAAGAAGATGGTGATTTTCTCTGATCTTCACGAACTCAAGGCTCTGTGCGTAACTTGAATTCTCCAAGATTTCAGAAAAATATCTCAATTGCCGAAAAGAAGATCCCTAGGGTTTCACCAGGAAGGTATTTATAACCCCAGGTTAATGCAAGAGTTTCTATCTAAATAGAACTCGTCATTATCAGGGATTCCAATCAAATATCTTAGTTTTGATGGAATTCTGATTAGACTTGATTTGGGTATTTGGATAAGCCCAAAATTATAATCTCAATCAATTTGAGATTCTGGTTATCTGCTTACGCGGAGCTTTAATCGCATAAAAACGCGGCGCTAAATAACCAAAACGCGGAGCTATTGATCATCTCCGCGTTTTACTCAAACGCGAGACTAATACAAGCCAGACTGCGAGATCAACGCGGAGCTATTAAACATCTCCGCGTTTTATTCAAACGCAGGGTTAATATTACCAAACGCGGGGCTACTGAATTGGCTCCGCGTTCTGTTGTGGAAAATCCTTTTAACTTAGAAATTTTCACTGCCAACAGAACCCCATCCAAAGTTTTCAAAATGGCTTAGACTTCAGCAGATTTTGAAATACTTTGGATATCTAAACTGAAACGCAGAGTTAGAATACCAAGTCTATCTCGCGTTATGCTCACTTACGCGGAGCTAATCAGCTTCACTTCGTCTTCAGTGAAATGAGTAATTATGTCATTAATTACCCTGAGTTTCCACGCCGAATACCAAACGACGGAAATTCTGTTTAAATAGAGCTCCCGGCTCATCTTCTTCTTCATCTCATCCGAAGAATTTCTGAGAACTCGAGTGACTCACGAATGATCTTCAACTGATCTTCGTTCAATTCTCCATAGGATGTCTCTCCAGAGGAGTTTGGCTTTTCGCAAGTTGGCCGGCGTTGATGGCAGCAGCCGTGAAGGTAGACGCGACGGCGAACCAGTCTATGCATCGTCTTCCGAAGGTAAAAACCTTAACTCTTGGGCTTCTAAGAACCATTCTTGAGATGTTTCGGCTTGGTTTAATCCACCCAACTGTTTATTTTACCGGCGAGATCGCCGTTCTCCGCGAAGTTATCGCGTTATCCCCTGTGCTTGAAACGCAGGGCTTATCTGACTAGTGGTCTCGATGAATCTGCGAGGCTATCTTTGATTAGCAGTCGCGATGAATTGCGAGGCTATCTTTGATTAGCAGTCGCGATGAATTGCGAGGCTATCTTTGATTAGCAGTCGCGATGAATTGCGAGGCTATCTTTGATTAGCAGTCGCTCTGAATTGCGAGGCTATCTTTGATTAGCAGTCGCTATGAATTGCGAGGCTATCTTTGATTAGCAGTCGCTCTGAATTGCGAGGCTATCTTTGATTAGCAGTCGCTATGAATTGCGAGGCTATCTTTGATTAGCAGTCGCGATGAATTTGAAAGAGAAGGAAAGAGCAGAAAGAAATCTTGTCCCTTCTTTACGCGAAGTTATCGCATCATCCTCTGCGTTTAAAGCGCAAGGCTATTTCTTCAATTGTGCGCGGAGTTAGTTTAGCTCCGCGTTTTCACTCTTTTGGAAACTCTGTTCCTTTTGCAGTAAGTCCAATCCTTTCTGAAGAGGAATGTATGTGGGTCCATCGATCTTCATCAGCAGAAGTAACTCTAAGGAAGGCAGAAACATATGCTTTACAATATAGTTGCAGGTTTCAAGCTCTGGCTCCGAGAGATAAACTCCTGAAGGGGCTGTAAATAAGGAGCTGCAGCACTTGCAGCTCAGAATTGTGCTTCAATGCAGCACTCCCTTTCCTCTCATGCTTCATTTCGGATGACAGATCCTAGTTGACATTTGCAGAGGAGATCTTTTGCATGTGAATCAGGGAACTGAGCTTCAACACCCTGTAGAGAAGTCTGGAGTTCTTTTGCATGTGAACCAGGGAACTGAGCTTCAATACCCCGTAGAGAGATCTTACTGTTTGTTTATTGATGAGTTGATCATGTAAAAACTTTTGAGAGAGCTATAACTCCCTCTTTGTAATCTCTTCTTTTATGAATAAGAGCAAATTATTTTCCTCTCTATCTGTTGGCTTCAATAATTTTGCTTGCTCAACAAACAGATGGTCAATAATTTTGGTAAAAAAAATAATCTAAGGATCATTTGCGTAACTTAGATCACTAAATCAAATGATCGGATAAGAATCACCTTAACTTAGATGGAAGCGCTTAATTGCACTCGCCAAAAATCCAAGTTTTTCATAGGAACACGAAACTAAGGCACCAGGCTATCCTCGCGTTTTGTATAGTTGCGCGGAGTTACTAACTCTGCGTTTTTCATCATCGCGCGAGGCTAATAACTTCGCGTTTTGAAAAGTAACTGACTAGTCATTTTCTCCGAAACTCATGCCGAATTCCAAGAGGCGATTTCTTTCATTTAAATGAAATCTTTATTCCTTATTCCTCTCACTTCATTTGAGAATTTTCCAGAAACTTAGAGATTCAGGCGATCACAGTTCAGGCTACCCGAGCTTCTTCTGACCGAGTTTTTCTCCCAATCTCCGTCGATTTTCCTCAGCAATGGCACCCAAAACTCGTGCTACTTCTCGCGCGGCTCCATCATCGGCAACTGGCGCAAGCAGTGGTGGCGGCGGCCATGGCAGCGACGCACCAACCCACATTTCGCCTATCGGAGGTAAGAATCTCTCTATCGAGACTTTTTAGAACATCTCTAGAGTGATTTGGCTTGATCTTAACTGATCAATCAACTCTTTTACCGGCGAGATCGCCGTACTCCTGCTGTAAGGCTTGGAGAAGAAGAAAAGTCTCTGACTTTCTTCTTACGCGAAGTTATCGCGTCATCCTCGCTTTCTGAAGCGCGAGGCTATTTTAAGCAGCAGTCGCGCTGAAACGCGAGGCTATTTTAAGTAGCAGTCGCGCTGAAACGCGAGGCTATTTTAAGTAGCAGTCGCGCTGAAACGCGAGGCTATTTTAAGTAGCAGTCGCGCTGAAACGCGAGGCTATTTTGACTTCTGCGCGGTCTAATTTTTAACTTCGCGCGGCGCTATTCTTAGCTTCGCGCATTCTAATTTTTAGATTCGCGCGTCCATACTTAGAGGATTTTTCTGTCTTATAGAAACTTCTCTAACTCTAGTGCTTCTTTTTGCAGTAGGGTATTCAGTGGAAGCTCTTCCTCACAAGAATTACTTCGGATTTGCTGGGGGTTCTGATCCCTCAGGACAATTTCGCTTCACCACTATCTTGGCTTCACATAAACCAGACCCGCAGGAGCGCCAGGGGAAGTTGATCAAGTATCACCCCACTACTGCGCGAGAAATCATAACTGATGCAGCCTTCGAAACTTTAAATAGAAAGGCGATGGAGAAACCCGCTTTCCTCTTTGGAGACCAGATGGATCAATCAGATGAGATCCTTTCTGAAGAGGAGTGCATTTGGCTATATAACTCAAGCGAAATGCTGATGTTTCTGCCCAGAATGGACCGTAGCTATCCCTTGGTCTATCTTCAGAGGCTGGCGATGCCTCGAGAACTAAAGTGGGGACTAACTCAAGAGCAAGATGGCGTCCCAACAAGCAAATTTGGTGCAAAAGGGGTTTATCAAGATGGTTCCCCCAGATGCATTACTGGTTTGCTTCCAGGCCGATTTGGCAAGGAGCTTGCAGTGCGAGAAGTCCCATCTCGTGCCCGAACTTTCTTAAGTGAGTTCCTGGCGAAGGATGGTCAGTACCCGGCTAGCGACTTCAGGATGCCTGGCTGGGTTCATTCTTCTAACAATATGTGGTGGGCCCGCCTCGTTCAGTACTTGCTAGACTCCCATGAGCCCATTTTAAAGGATATTGGCTTATATAAAGCTATCAGTAATGTCCAATTCGGGTTTTCCCAGAGTGCTTATCATTTTTACTGCCTCTTGGAGATGTATAACCCTGGGACTTGTACTCTCTTCACACCAGTGGGTCAGCTAGGATTGCTCTTCACGAGATATTCGAGGTCTCCGGGCTTTCCATGGGTGAAATCCCCTATGAAGAGTATATCCCCACCATCGGGGAGTTAAACATGTTGATGGCTAATGATGAGCGCATCTACGTCACATACTGGGAGATAATGTGCCATTATCGTATTTGCGCTGACTTGACGGGTGCGCGTAACTACGGTATTGGTCATAAGAAATGGGCCAAGTATCTTTTTGCCAATTTAAATTCTAAGGATAGTTCAACGACTATCCATGGTCATCCACCCGTCTATGGCTCAGAGATTGATCACTGCATTGCTAAGGGCTGTCACCTATTATATTATACCACTGAATCCAATGAGAATGGATACGGTCCTGGCACTTCATTCAAGAGTTACCACTATCAAGCCCAGTTTTCGATTTCCAACAGAGGTCTCATTGCCGGGTTTCTGATGCTGTAGCTGAAGAGATGTGTCGTGCCGTCGTTACCCAAAGAAGCAATTGCAGTGACCGTGGTATATCCAGTTGTTCTTTTAGCATATGGCCGACCCCTTGGACTTCTTCCCGCCATGGTATGCAATTTGCGGTATGGACTGAGGGTATTCTGTCGTGATTTCCTCCCCACTATTAAGGTCAAGGGGAATGGAAAGGGCAAGTCGAAAGAGACTGCCCGACCGAAAACTCCAAACCCTAGGGTGGAGATGCCCTATACATATTTGATGGCGTGGCTTGTCTTACACTGTCCTTCTTTAATGAGTGCACCAGAGCGTCGTTCGGGTGAAAAGTGCTTCTTTGTAGAGCTGTATGAACACTCTTCATGGAAGCAGAATTATATGTCTCAAATTCGGAAAACTCTTCATGGCTTTCAGAACTATGAGATCTTCCGGTGTTTCCCCGACTTCCCTGGCAGAGAATATGGAATGAGGCTGAAGGACGTCGTGGGAGCAGATAAGTTCACTACTTTATCGGCAGGAGCGTTCTGGTGGCTTTTCAACATCCGTCCCGGACATTTGGTGTATCGTCAAGATCTCAGGTGTCGGATCGAGCCATACACTCCGAATCGCTTTGCTCGTCAGTTTGGATACTCCCAACTTTATATGGGCAAACCAAATAAAGATCTCGCTCACGAGGGAAATTTATACGAAGGCGCTCGTGGCGGGTTCCATTTTGTAGCAGGCGGAACCGATGCTGAATTCTCCTTGCCCCAGAAGACACCAGAATTGGCCATGACCCTCAGCTTCTGCAACTGGTTCAGTATTGCAAATGCTGACGTGCCCGGCTTCTCTTTCAACCGCAGTTGTTGCAAAGAGATTGAAGCCCTCTACATTAGCCGCCAGGGTGCTTCTAGAGTAAGAATAAAAGGAATGGAAGAATTCCTTGGCGCCGCGGCTGAGCCTTCAGATGCCAGTGAGTCTGACGACGATGCCGATGATGATGATGACAATACTGGTGCTGGTGGAGCTCCCCAGCCTATTACCAGTCGTCCCTTGAGTCCAACTCTCAAACACCGCAACACTTTAAAGAGAAGACCGGGTAAGAAGCAAAAATTGGCGCAGGAAACCTTGATAGCCCCCCAAGAAGTGGCTATCAAACTTGCTTCAGACTTGTTGGCTTCAGTTCTACCCCCAGCGTCGGCAAGGTAGAATGAACCTGCTCACGCTCCAGGTGTTGTTGAGGTTTCGGCCCCTTTGGCCATAGGGCCTGTGGCAGAACCTGTGGCGCCACTAACGGGTAGCGAGACGGGTACGTTGCTGGAAACGACAATGGCTCCCCCTTCAAGTCCGACAACTGGACTTGTATCGCCTGGTATGGCCTTTAGTATTTTATCTTTTGCCCGTTATTATTTTAACGTAACACTGCTTTTCTGGTCTTCCGAAATGTAGGTGATCAACTTCTCTCGCCTATGCATTCGACTACCCAAGTAGAGTCTGACGATAGGATGGACCATTCCGGCTCCGTTGGTGGTGCGGGTAGCTCTGATGGCAAATTTGCGGCTGATTATTCTACACCGGCTCCTGCCTCTGTTCCCTCTTCAATTTCCTCAATTGACGAACTGGGAAGTGATGAGAGAACTGAGGTCATTATCGCAGCTGCTGCTAAGGAGGCTACACCTTCTCCTAGCATGCCATCTCCAACGCCAGTCTGCTCCACTGAGACATTTCCTACGGTCGTTGGTGTGCCTTCTGTCTCTCAGTCAGCGATTTTAACGCCTTCTATTGTCATGGCTGTTGAGACACCTGCAACTCCTCCAGCTTCTAATCTTCCAGTCGGGGACGAGGAGAACTTAAAGTTCTCATTTGAATCTTCTTCTGCCATCGGAGGAACTTCTGGTGGAGATTCCCCCTCATCTTCTCCTGTTGGTGGCGCTCCCCGGGTGACTTGTATTAGCAGCCCTCCTTCTCAGGTTCCTGATTCCACCAGATCTGCATTGGCTTTACTGGCCCCACATGTCATGAACCTGGTACAAGGACGGGCTTCTTCTTCGACACTGGTAGCCACTGCTCCCCTGCCTGCGACATCTTCCTTAGCATTACTTGCTTTGTCTGTTGGCACTGCAAATCCTCTTGAAGAACTTTTCAACCTCAGTGTCGCCGATTTTATGCGTTTGCTAAGGAGATGTATCGAGATGGTCCTTGCTGGCCACGATTTCTTTAACTTCGCACGTCCACTGTTATTCCGCTATCTGGAAAACATCGAAGAAACTGGGGGACGAGATCGAGCAGCTCCTTACCGGGCCCGTTTTGGAATTTTGGAAGAGCAAATGAACATACTCAACACAGTTCGCCAAGCGGATGTTGAGTCGATTACTGGGATCGAATGGGCTCGTCTTCGGGTGGAGTTGGTTGCTCGTCGAGAAGAATTGAAGCGCCAAGAAGAAGAGTGGTCTCAAGCGTTAGTAGGGTTCCAGGCTAGTCGGGAGTCCATTCTTAGAGGTTTGGACTTGGTGAACTCTGAAATTGAGGGGAGCCAGGCTGCCATTCTCAGCGCCCAGGAGGCCATTGCTAATGCTCGGGCGATCTTGGTAGAGAGCAAGCTTCAATTAGGGGAAGCCGTTAAGAAGCGGGAAGCGCTGATCCTTCGACGGGAGCAAGTTGATCAGGAGGAGACAACAAGAAGCCGTACTATGGAAGAGTCTCACCAGCATCTCATCCAGCAAGTTGGAATGAATGATGATGATCTGCTCCGGCAGGCTCAACACTCTATAGAGGCAACTCGTCGTCGAGTAGTTGACGAAGCGATGAGTAAGTTAAAGCATCTCGGAGATCCATAGTTTTCTTTTATTCTTCATTCCTTTTCTGTAATGAGAACTTGTAATAAAAGAAAGGTCTTCATTGGTTCTCAGACTTCTTTTGTAACCCCATTCCTTTTAAATGATGAATAAGGATAACTACTTTTTGATTCTTTTATTAGTTGGCTAGAAAATCTTCTTGCACAACAAATAACTTGCCATCAAGAAGTAGTTTTCTCTGTTTTCATGCAAAGCGTTCCAAGTCGTACTATCAGAGGTAAGAATTTAACATGACAGGTTTTATGGGATTTTTAGCAAATCTCCAGCTGTCAACGGGTTTGATTAGCCTTTACCAACTACCGTTTGAGTTGGGCTAGCCATGTTATTCCCCTCAACATGGTGAGTTGTCGAGGGATTAATCTCCTCTCCCCTTTTGCCTTTAATCAGCATTGGGTAGTTGATCTCATACTCTTACCCCCAGTATGATAGGGTTGGCGAGAAATTTATTCTCTTCCCATTGCCTAGTCGACGTTGGGCAACTCATACTTTTACCCCAGTATGATGGGTTGGCGAGAAACTGGTTCTCTTCCCATTGCCTAGTCGGTGTTGGGCAATTCATACTTTTACCCTAGTATGATGGGTTGGCGAGAAACTGGTTCTCTTCCCATTGCCTAGTCGGCGTTGGGCAATTCATACTTTTACCCCAGTATGATGGGTTGGCGAGAAACTGGTTCTCTTTCCATTGCCTAGTCGGCGTTGGGCAATTCATACTTTTACCGCAGTATGATGGGTTGGCGAGAAACTGGTTCTCTTCCCATTGCCTAGTCGGCGTTGGGCAATTCATATCTTTTAGAGGCGCTTAATTACACATACCTAAAAGAAAGACTGGGGGCTGTTCAAACTTGAGAACAGAGTACACCAGGTTTGGGTCAGAGGCGCCAAACTGCGCATGTCTAAGAAAAGACTGATGGTGGTTCAAACTTGAGAAGCAAACTGGAGGCGGTTCAAGGCTCTCTCGCGTAACTTGAACTGGGCACTCCAAACACACCAGGTTTAGGTCAGAGGCGCCAAACTGCGCATGCCTAAGAAAAGACTGGAGGTGGTTCAAACTTGAGAACCAAACACACAAGGGTTTAGGTCAGAGGCGCCAAACTGCGCATGCCTAAGAAAAGACTGGAGGTGGTTCAAACTTGAGAACCAAGCACACTAGGGTTTAGGTCAGAGGCGCCAAACTGCGCATGCCTAAGAAAAGACTGGAGGTGATTCAAACTTGAGAACCAAACACACCAGGATTTAGGTCAGAGGCGCCAAACTGCGCATGCCTAAGAAAAGACTGGAGGTGGTTCAAACTTAAGAACCAAACACACCAGGGTTTAGGTCAGAGGTGCCAAACTTGGCATGCCTAAGAAAAGACTGGAGGTGGTTCAAACTTGAGAACCAAACACACCAGGGTTTAGGTCAGAGGCGCCAAACTGTGCATGCCTAAAAAAAGACTGGAGGTGGTTCAAACTTAAGAACCAAACACACCAGGGTTTAGGTCAGAGGCGCCAAACTGCGCATACCTAAGAAAAAACTGGAGGTGGTTCAAACTTGAGAACCAAGCACACCAGGGTTTAGGTCAGAGGCGCCAAACTGCGCATGCCTAAGAAAAGACTGGAGGTGGTTCAAACTTGAGAACCAAGCACACCAGGGTTTAGGTCAGAGGCGCCAAACTGCGCATGCCTAAGAAAAGACTGGAGGTGGTTCAAACTTGAGAACCAAACGTACCAGGTTTAGGTCAGAGGCGCCAAACCACGCATGCCTAAGGAAAAGATGACGCGTATCTCCAGGGGCACTAAGAATAGTATTTCTTCAGAAATTTGCAATTAATCGGCATCATCATTCTGTCGTCGTCTTGATTCATTAAGCGATAGGCTCCACTGGAGTATACTGTCTCCACAATAAACGGTCCTTCCCACTTGGGTTCAAACTTACCCTTAGTCTTGTGGGTTAGCACCATTGGCCTTTTAACAGCCAGCACCAAGTCTCCTTGCTTAAAGGTCCTTGGTTTGACGTTCTTATTGAACGTTTGAGATATTCGGGCTTGATACAACTCAATTTGCTGTTGAGCCCTGAGACGTTTTTCATTTAACGCCTCTAGTTCTTGCAATCTTTGCTGATGGTGCTCTTCTGTCGTCATCCTTGTGGCTAAAGCCACTCTTAATGATGGTATCTGGATTTCAAGAGGCAAAACAGCCTCACTTCCATAAACCAAAGAGAACGGGGTAGCTTTGGTCGGGGTGCGAACGGTGGTGCGATATGCCTACAAACATTCTCCCAACTTTTCATCCCAATCTCGTTTATTTGAAGAGACGAACTTCCGAAGGAGTTTGATGATCGTCTTGTTAAAAGCTTCAGCTAACCCATTAGCCGCAGGGTTATATGGTGTAGAAGCGATATCTTTGATTCTGAATTTATTGCAGAATCTGGAGAATTCCTGACTGATGAACTGCGGACCGTTATCATGAATGATCCGTCGAGGGACACCAAATCGGTAAATGACATGATGCTTGATAAACTTGATCACATCTGTCGTTTTCACCTCTTTCATGGGCACGGCTTCGGCCCATTTTGAAAAATAATCGGTTATTGCAAGAATAAACCGATGTTCTCTGGATGACGGGGGAGTTATTGGCCCCACAATATCCATTCCCCACGCTTCAAATGGCCAACTTGCAACAGTATTGTGCAAGTATTCTTGGGGTTGATGAATAAAATTAGCATGAACTTGGCATGCATGACATCGTTTAGCTTATGCCATTGCTTCCGTGATCATATTCGGCCAGTAGTACCCTAGGCTTCTTATACGGTCTCCAAGTTTAGGACCGGACTAATGAGCTCCACATACTCCATCGTGTGTTTCTCTCAGCACTTCTTCTGCTTCCGCTTTTGATATGCAGCATAGTAGCAGACCATCTCTTGACTTTCTATATAAACTTTGAAGTTTATGGTCATAATAAAATCTTTGGGCCTTCCACTTTATAGAGGTGGCCTCCTTAGGATCTTCTGGTAATATCCCATGCAAAGCGTAATCCACAAACGGAAATCGCCAATCACGGGGCTCCAGGGTTAGGCCTACTTGGCATACTTCTTTATTTTGAAGAAGAGTATCTGGATGAAGGAGCTTCCTGCTTTCAATGGTGATGCTTTTAACCTCACCTGGCGGGATTGCCAATGTTGCAGATAATGCGGCAAGGGCATCTGCATATACATTCTCATCCGAGATATATGAGATATGTAGAATTGTTCACAATATCCAGCTAGTTCAATGGCTAGCTGATAATAGGGGATGAGGGCTTCATGTCTGACTTCATATTCACCTGTCATCTGATTGACGATGAGCTTAGAGTCTCCATATGCCTCTAGATGGTTCACCCCCAGTTGCAGAGCTATTTTTAAGCCGATAATGAGTGCGTTGTACTCTGCTACATTATTCGTGCACGGTTCTGTTAATGAGTAACTGTTAGGCAATATATGTTTATGTGGGGATATTAGCACAACCCCCACTCCAGCAGCAGATCGTCTCGCGGCACCATCAAAGAACATTTGCCAAGGCTGTTCTCCGGTAACTGTGTTGACTTCTGATGTCTGCTTTAATTTGGACCAAATTGGGTGGTCTGCAAGAAAATCAGCAATTGCCTGTCCCTTCGTCGCCTTTTGAGGAACGAAGTGTATGTCATAGGGCGACAATAGCAGGGCCCATTTTGCCAGTCGGCCATTTAAAGCCCCTGGTTTTATCATCAGAATCTTCAGGGGATTAACCCGTGATATGACATGAATCGTTTGCCCAGAGAGATAGTATCGCATTTTCTGAACGGCGAACACTAGGGCTAAACATTCCTTTTCAATCGGGGTATACCGCTGTTCGGCCCCAATCTTAAATAGTAGAGGGCATGTTCATGGCCGTGCTCATTATATTGAGCCAGTAATGCGCCTAAGGCATTATCCATGGCCCTCCCATATATGAGGAAGGGCTGCCCATGGGCTGGTGCCATAAGTATAAGAGGCCTAGTAAGGTACTTTTTGAGGTCATCAAATGCCTGCTGACATGCTTCATCCCATATAAAAGACACTCCCTTTTTAATAAGTTTTGAGAATGGCTGGCATCGTCCAGATAGGTTGGAAATGAAGCGTCGAATATAGGCGAGCTTTCCCTGTAATCCCCTTAATTCCTTGAGATTGCGGGGAGGCGGCATTTCGCTAATCGCTTTTACCTTTTCAGGGTCAAGGAAAATTATTTTTGAGGTGATTATGAACCCAAGAAATTTCCCGCTGGATACCCCCATGAACGACTTGGTAGGATTCATCTTCAGATGATGTTTCCGCATAAGATCGAAGACCACTCTTAAATCATGAAGATGATTTTCATTGTTTTTGCTTTTGACTGCTAAGTCATCCACATAGCACACCACTGTTCTGCGCAGGTGTTTCTTGAATATGACACTCATTGCGCGTTGGTAAGTGGCACCTGCGTTCTTTAATCCGAATGGCATCACCGTATAACAGTACACCCCCAGCGGCGTTCTGAAAGTTGTATGCTTCTCATCATCGGGGTGCATTTTAATTTGGTTATAACCTGAGAAGCCATCCATAAAGGACATCCTCCCATAACCGCAAGTATTATCAATCATCACATCGGTGATGGGGAGTGGAAACTCATCCTTGGGACATGCAGAGTTCAGATCTCGAAAATCGATGCATATCCGGATTTTGCCATTCTTTTTGCGAACCGGCACTATGTTAGCCACCCAGTCAAGATGCTGCTCTTCTCGGATGAATCCGGATTGTATAAGTTTGTTGACTTCAGCAACTATTGCCTCCATCAGTTTCGGTCGAAAACGCCTTTGCTGTTGTTTGACAGACTTAACATCTTCTTTAATATTTTAACCGGTGTGTGGCAATTTGAGGGTCAAGCCCAGGCATATCTTCATAACTCCATGCGAACACATCTATATACTCTTTGATAAGAGATATAAGTTCCTCCTTTTCTAAAGGAGTTAGTGTGTCGCTTATGAAAATGGGTTTCGGATTTTCTTCCGTTCCCATGTTAACTTGTATTAATTTGTCTTCTGTGGGCGGGTCACGCTGTTCAAAGCGGACATCCCAGAGAGTATCCATATGCCTAGCCCAAGCATCATCTTGAACGTCGATTGGTTCCTCGTCGCTTTCTGGCGCAGCTGAAACCATATTGGCTGTCAAAGACTGAAACCAAGCACCGGTGCTTATATCCGAATCATGGTCGGGCGAAGATGTTTCTTCTTTATCCGAAGAACTCTCTTCATCCTTGGATGGCGATGAGGGTGGAGTAGACACATAACCCAACCCCCTGCGGGTCTTCTGATAATAATCAGGACTCTTTCCTCTTGGTCTAAACGAGGGTATGAGATTCCGTCGCCCTTTTCCAAAATTTAATCCCGGCATCTGGGTAAAGTTATATCCCATCTTTTCCATCATCTGTCGGGATCTTTGTTCATACATATGAAATTGGGGTGATGTCTATTCATCACTTTCACTACTTTGTCTTTGTCGAGGCGACGTGACCACTTTGCCGAACATGATCGGCCTTTGGGACTTCTGTCGGGGAGGCACTTCAAAGAAGTGCCCTTGATCCTCGGTTATTTTTAATTGAGAGAGGAGGGAAGACCTGAGGGGAAAATGGTATGCCGCCAGAACTTCAAGTTCGGTCGGGTCATCTGCTTCGGTGGAGGTACAAGAGGGCTCAGATTCAGTAGCTACAGCATACTCGTAGACTAACTTTACATTTTCATTAATAACCCATTCACTCTCTATTACATCCACTATATTATCAAAACTAAGAGTAAAATCTAGGTTGGGGTTAATTTCATAATCACCCCCAACATCCTCTTCAAAAGGTTCATACTCCGTGTCTGCCTTGTTACCACTCTCATCAGGGTTTTGACGCTTGCCAGGATCATCATTGGAGATTTCATGAGCTGGTTTGTAGAGTGAAGCATCTATGAAGTAATTCTCCAGTCCTTTGAAAGGTTGCTTATCTGCAATTAGTGTCCGGACTTCTCCTTCCTCATTGCAATATTTCATGCATTGGTGAAGAGTCGACGGGACGATCATGTAAGCATGAATCCAAGGTCGTCCTAGTAGAATATTGTAGGAGGTATCTGCATCAATAACATAGCATGTAACCTCCGTCCTTAGATCTCCAATTTGGCATCGGAGTCGAATTTTCCCGAGGGGGCTGCTATTATTGGCATTGAACCCATATATTGATGTGTTGGTTGGTGTCAGACGATGGAGGGAGATCCCTAGCAGCTGCATCAACCTTCTGGGTACGACACTTAGTGCAGAACCCGGATCGATTTGAATTCGGTCCACTTTTGTGGATCCGACACATCCGATGAAATATAAAGGCCTGTTGTGCTTTATATTCCTTACCTGCATGTCTTCTGGAGAGAAAACTATTTGTGGGACCTGCCTCCTCACTTGATGACAGCGGAGGCAAGAATCCTGTTCTTCATTAGCCGGCTCGACAATCTGAGCTAGGAATGACTCAGAGTCTGCCAAAGCTTCCCTTAGCGCCTCACGAGTTGATTTTGACAATCGTAACAACTCGTATAGCGTTACTCGAGCTGGAATATTTGCCAGCTGATTTATGATATCAAATTGGAAGGAGGTATTCTTAACTCCTTCGTCTCTTCGCGGATTCTTCTGGAAATGAACCCCTTTTTGCTTTGCAGGATTAATAGCTTCCGCATATATATCCTTCGGATCTACTCTGGTGTAGTCTCTAAGATATATTTTCCCAGACCGAGTGCCGGAAAGGCCTGCCCCATCTTGATGAGTGGCCATGACTTCGGGCTCCTCTTCCGAGTCTGTGGGTATTCCAGCAATATATTCATCCTTTATTTCCGCGGAGATAGCATTGCTAGTCCGCTTTTTCTTGTGACCCCCTGTGTTTGTCCACTGCTCGTCTTCTTCAAATGGGGGTGAACCCACATAACTTCCCCTCTTTGGGTCGTTATAGGGACAAGTCCTTCTTGGGCTTTGTTGTAAGGATCAAGATTCTTTGTGACCGCCTCACCCTTTGGGATTGGGGTCACTCCTGCGGGGAACTCGTGGGTTCCAACCACTATGGTTGCCATATTGGCAGTGACCTTTTTCTGCTCTTCCTTGAGCGTCAGAACCCCAGCTTCTATTAGTGCTTGGATTCTGTTCTTAAGGGGAAAACAATCCCGGGTAGGGTGCCCAACGTTCCGGTGATAGAGACAGTAGTTGGGATCTTTAGTCTTACCAGCGTCTTCTGGCTTCTTATTCTCCGGAAGCTTTAGCATTCCCTTTTTCTGGAGCAAGTGAAAGAGGACAGGTGTCTGTTCAGGTTTGAAAGTGTAATTCCTTTCTTGCTGCGGTCACAGTTGTCCATCACGGCTGATACCGCCGTCACAAATTGCTGGCAATGACAGACAGGCTCAACCTGAAGTTAGTCTATGCCTCTCTTCTTAGAGAGATATTCCCTAAGATCAGCGCCTTTAGTCATAGAGTCAAGAGGTCCATTCAACTCTTTAGAAGATCTGAGAACCCACTGAAGCTTCTTTGTCTGATCAATCCTGACTCTGGGGTTGGACCGATCCTCGCGTGGTTTAGGAATAGCCTCGCGTTTCACATTGCGGGCCTGAAGAATAGCTCCGCGCTTATCCATACTAGCCTCGCGTCTCTCGCTGGTTTGGTATGTCTTTAGAAGTTTAGCTTCTGGAATAATAGCCCCGCGTGAAGGGAAGTTCTTGCATGCTGGCTTATCTTTGCGATTAACGCAGATCATAGCTTCGCGCCTAGCACGATTCTTACGACTGACAACTATTTGCCAATCATCCTCGCGTTCCTCGCGGGTATCAGAAGTCTTGCGTCTGTTGCAAGTATTACTGGCTTCGCGTCTCTCGCTATGCTCAGTAATAGCCTCGCGTGGAGAATCACACGCTGGCTTTGAAGGATTTTTATACTCGCGTAAGTCGCGAGTGTCGGGTATTCTGCGACTAGCGCAACCCTTACTGGTTTCGCGTCTCTCGCTAGGCTCAGCAATAGCCTCGCGTGGAAAATCACATGCTGGCTTTGAAGAATTTTTATACCCGCGTCTCTTTCGAGTGTTGGGTATTCTGCGACTAGCGCAACCCTTACTGGCTTCACGTCTCTCGCTAGGCTCAGCAACAGCCTCGCGTGGAAAATCACACGCTGGCTTTGAAGAATTTTTATACTCGCATCTCTCGCGAGTGTTGGGTATTCTGCGACTAGCGCAACCATTACTGGCTTCGCGTCTCTCGCTAGGCTCAGCAACAGCCTCGCGTGGAAAATCACACGCTAGCTTTTCCTTACTTTTAAGGCAAGTTGTATCTTCGCGTTTAACGCGGTAGAGACTGGTCTCGCGGGTAGAGCGAGCTAGTTTGCGAGGGACCATAGCCTTGCGTCCTCTAGAGTTAGCTCCGCATCCAAGGCGGGCTTTGAGGGCTCTACGCCTCGCTCTCCGGTTCATGTTCCGGAGTTGGGTCCTGGTCAGTCCAGTCCCTAGATCTTCTTCGGCAGTCGGAAGCTCATCCTCGGCTAGGATTTCTTGTGTGAACTCCGGCTCTATAGCCGCAGTCTCCAAGGATCCCCGTTTCTCGGTGGATACCTTTCTACCCGTCACTCGGGCATTGGAGTACATGCGATGATAGTGCCGTGTCTCATCCAAGTCACCTGATCCGGAGGAGAGGAACTCCTCGTACTTCTGCTGGTCGATTTCAACGACCAGCGTGTCTACTTCGGATCCGATCAAGTCAACGTCCGATTGCGCCACTATCTCTTCATCAGTGAAAGAGATGGCTCCCACTGTGGTCGCCAGTTTGTTCGTCGCAAAAGTTCCTTCTCTTCCTTCCATTGAATACATCTTAGATTACAATAGAAGTGAACAAGAGATAAAAAAAAAAAGAACAAACGAGAGGATTTTATAGTTCAATCTCTCTCTTTTACAATGTGTTGTGGGATCTGTAGCGATGGGATCTATAGTAGTTCCCGTGGACGATCGGTACGTTGAAATCTTCTCTTTTAAAGATATCGGCCGAATATAGATGATCTTCTCTGGTTTTGATTTGTTCAAGGTTCTCTCGCGTAACTCGAACTTCTCAAGAACTCCAGAAAGAAGATGGTGATTTTCTCTGATCTTCACGAACTCAAGGCTCTGTGCGTAACTTGAATTCTCCAAGATTTCAGAAAAATATCTCAATTGCCGAAAAGAAGATCCCTAGGGTTTCACCAGGAAGGTATTTATAGCCCCAGGTTAATGCAAGAGTTTCTATCTAAATAGAACTCGCCATTATCAGGGATTCCAATCAAATATCTTAGTTTTAATGGAATTCTGATTAGACTTGATTTGGGTATTTGGATAAGCCCAAAATCATAATCTCAATCAATTTGAGATTCTGGTTATCTGCTTACGCGGAGCTTTAATCGCATAAAAACGCGGCGCTAAATAACCAAAACGCGGAGCTATTGATCATCTCCGCGTTTTACTCAAACGCGAGGCTAATACAAGCCAGACTGCGGGATCAACGCGGAGCTATTAAACATCTCCGCGTTTTATTCAAACGCAGGGTTAATATTACCAAACGCGGGGCTACTGAATTGGCTCCGCGTTCTGTTGTGGAAAATCCTTTTAATTTAGAAATTTTCACTGCCAACACTAATGACCCTGGTTTGGCATGTCCAAATACTTTTTGCAGTTTAAGAAAGAGAAAGATCCAATACAGCTGCAATCATATCTTAAGGAGTTAACAGAATTTTAATAAGTATGTTTGCTATAAGAGGGCCATGAGAGAGACTCTTTCTAGTATTTGTTGTCCTTAGGAATTATTATTCATTGTTATTCAAACTTAAATTTTTGATTCTGTAAAAATAATACATTTTGATCTTCCTACAGACTTGTCTTGATTAATATATTTTTTTAAATGATTTATTGTTTTATTTCCTTGTTATTATCTGATTGTATATGCGTATGTATTTGTGGAAGTTGTACATATGTATTCTTGTGTTTTAGGCTTGGCGTATTCATTTATGATACGTCGCCGAACGCTATCTGTATTTTGGGATGCCGGGCGTTATAATATAAATACACTTTTATTATAAATCTAATTATTCAAGATGACATTTGACTTAATCTATGACAGTTAATATTATTGTTACAACTTAAAATAATACTTTTATATTCTTTCAATATTTTTATATTTATTTGCCTGCAATCTAATGATGTAGGTGTGCATGCTCAAATAGACATATCGAAGAATGACACAGGATCTTGAATAATTTGAAGAGCAGGCTAAAGTCAATGAGTTGTCTTATTTTCTCTTATTCAATACATTGTATTACATTATTATTTAATCTGTATCAAATTTCGTTCTAATTAATGAAAAGAAAGTTTTGTTAAATTTTCTATTGTAACTATTGTGTATTATTGTGGCAAATTTATCGGAGGTTTTAGTATATTCAACCTGAATATGTTGTCGGTACCTTCTGACGTGCTCATATACTATATATCGGAAGTGGAGCATGACATTGTTGGCGAAGACTGGGGCTACATCTCCAACTGTGGTAATTGAAGGGTGTGGATCACTAGGATCATCAGCTCTCATCTTCCTCTTTTGAACTGCGAAACACACTAAAGGAGTGTCATCAGGGTCTTCTTTTGGTGTGACACTCTCACCGTTCCCAATTTGTTGAACTGTGGGGACCGAGTTCTCATCCTCCATAGCTTCCTCCTATTCTTCGCCCTTGCTAGAAGAAATGTCTTTAGGCGGTCTAAGATAGGTAAATTCTTCAAGTATTCCTTGAACCCTGCAATTTTGGAGTTTAACTTCAACATATCCATAACGCCTGTGAATGCGCACCAACCTGGTATGAAAAAGGTCATACTCTTGCTCAGTGGCATTACTTTCACTATATTACCAGTAGAAAGCTACTATAGTCAATAGTGGAGGATCCTTGATTGGCATTCAAAAAATAATATGAGTGGAAGACATAATAAAATGCCTCCAAGTTTTGGCGTCATTGATCAAACTGTCAATGTATGCTAAAGCCCGGTAGGGATTGTCTACATACAGTTAATCAAAGCCGAATTGCCTAACAAACTAGCTGTGAAGGTATGGGGCCAATTCACAAGTATGGCCGCTACAATACATAAGACGAGCGAATATATTGCAGCCACCCTAAAATCTCAGTAAGCAACGAACCCTTGCACAAAAGACACCCCCATGATCAATTGCCTCCAAGCTCTGGTGCCAAGAAAGCAAAAGACCAAACCTTTTGAAAACTTTAAAAGGTTGAAGAATAACAATGGCAAAGAAACTCCAATCCCAAGTGAAGAGAAAACAGAGTCACCGCTCATGGTTCATATACTTTCTGGGCAATGCTTAAAAGAGTAATCACCTCCTATGACAGCCAAGATGATCATATAAAATGCAGAATAACTTTTTTAAAGCTGCGACAACTGTCATTTCCTATCAAAAGAGGAACAGCAGATCTGAAGCACTTTTTCTCAACTCGATGACAGCGATTTGAGGCTCAGAGAGGGGATTTCCTGTCATCCAGAACAAAAATTTAAAAAACAAATCAAAATCTCAAATAGAAATCCCGCAAAAGTTGAAAGATATGGGATTCAAGGTATTCTGAAAGGTAACAAATTCTATATCTTTTTAAAACTTTGAAGGAGGTCTTGTAAGATGTAAAAAATTGCCCACTGCTAAAATAAGACCAACCGAAAAATAAGTGACACGTTGTCATGCTAAGTTGGTAAATATATAAGTTAAAGTAATAACCATCATCGCCACACAAAAGATCTCAGGCTCGCCAAACAAGAAAGCTTCTTTACCAAACCGAGGAATTCCAACTTTGCCTGATAAAGCAATATTCATCGTCAACCATGAATAGTCTAAACGTCTCAAAAGTGCCAAGAGATAGTCTATTTTGTTAGCAAAGACATTCCATCATCGTCAGACCGAAGGAAAACAAACATCCAAAATGGTAGCCAAATGACCAAAATCAATAGGTACTGGTGCTTGTGCTCAGGCTCGGCAAGTGCTGGTCGGGTGTGGGCCCAGATCATTGCCAAATGACCAAATACCCTTGGCTTGTGGTCAGGCTCGGCAAGTGCTGATCGGGTGTGGGCCCGGATCGGGCTCTAGGCAAGCCCCAATACGCAAAAATGTTCATTTTTTCTTTAGAATCTTTTTTAAAAATATACCAACAAAAATTCGAAAAATAAAATATGGAAAAAGCATAAAAATGAAATAAGATTTATGATATTTTTTAAAAAAAATAACTAAAATTTTATTGATAATAAACTTGCTAAATTATGTCTTTACATTGAATTGGTGAAATTGAGAAAAAGAAATTTTTTTTTTAGAAAATTATTGCTTCATAATAGTATGAGTACATCACAAATAGGTTGGCACCTACTTATCTATTTTCCATCATATGTAATATTTCCTAAATAAAAAAATATAACTTAAATCTTATGTTGTTAAATCAACTTCTAAGTTTTCCAAAGCACACTGTGCAATATCTGTAATATCCAGTCATTGTTATCGTGTCTCTACTATCCACTAATCTCTAAGACACATAAGTGTCTGCACCCTCTACATCCAAACTAAACTGGTGATCATCGACAATTTGACCTTCTATGCTGACAGCATTCTCAGAAGAAACAGTTAAAACTTGAATGGTGAGTAGACCTCGTAAAATATAGCCGACAACTAGAAACATGGGCGCACCAAACTATTTTTACAAATCTAAAATATCAAAATCATCTTCGTTACTAGGGAATTCAACTAATGGAGCAATTAAATATCAATCAAGTTAAGAAGTTATCTTTATTGAAAACAAACAGCTTCCACTATATTACCCATTAATAGAATTAATTAAAGAGTTTTTGGACATAAAACTCTCACCTTTACTAAGACCAGAATATTGTGCGGGTTATGATTGTCTACTTCCATGCATGGTGTAAACTCTTCAAATAATAATCTAAAATACCTATAAATATTATGCTTGGTTTGTATAATTTCACTACACGATTTAGAATATAAAAGTTCAAAATAATTATTAACTATTTTCATACAGTGGTTAATTAGTATAGAAAAACCAAAAAAAATTAGAATATGAAAAAATATTTATCAAATTTTGCTTGCATTCTGAATATCATAGAGCCAAAAATAATATCTTCAGTAAGTGTACTAAAACTAGTTTAGATTTCATGAATTTATAAAGGAGCCTGTGTAATTGTGGGATAATAGCGACTCGATAATATTATAGTGGAACAATGAAAAGACATAAAGAACATTTTATAAAGTTATTATTACTCTCTCATTCTTAATAAACCATCGTTCGGATTATGCCCATTTAAAGAAGCAACAAATAAATCCAAAATATGCATATATTGTGTAGCAGCATGTAACATTAAATATGTTGAGTTACATCTATATTCAACATCTTCGGATTTTTTTTATGTCAAACATTAAATCTCTTACAAGTTTATTTGTATAGCCTATTTTTTTTTACTGCAGAATTTCCAATGAATCTACGAAGATCTCTAGCATTTTTTATAATATTCTTAATATCGACTCAGAATAATTAAATTAATTATGTGATACATGCACCTAGCATGAAAAAAATTTGTTTGTGAAAAAATGGTAAAGGAAGAGAAATATGCAAAAACGCGACAGCTACATTATTATTCCTAGCATTATATAAAGTAAGAGTAAAAATTGTATCAATAAGCTTAAATTGAAGTAATTTATTAAAAATCATTTCCGCAAGTTTTCACCTACATAAACATTTAAAAAAAATACTCTTTTTTGCTGTTGTCAGGCTTTATTAATCCAATGAGAAGTTATACAAAGAAAAATTTCTTACTTCTATAGACCAAATATGAAAAGTAAGAGCTACTTTGCAATTAAGATTTTTAAAATAAAAAATTAATTTTTTTTTTTCAGTTGCATAGTGAAAATGGTTGAAAAGTAGGAGCAAAATCCTCGTTGATCATCCTACAAAGTATAGATCTTCTATTATGGTGATAGGATCATTTTTTAAAACTACATATCTAGTTATAATTTTACGTGCACATATTATATCATATGAAAACGAAGATAAAGCATCCATCAATAAAAATTGAAAGAGTATAGATTGGCGGATGTGAGGTTGGCCTTGATCCTTATTGTGGGGCTTCTTTTGGCACATCGAATGATTCGTGCCGGACGAATGGTGTGTTGTGCGAAGATTGGCTCAGATTGGGCACTTAACTTTTATGCTGGTGACATTGCCTACATCATCTTTAACCTCGATGTATTTGAGAAACTTCATACTTCGGATTGTGGCCTCTTCGATGATGAGGTATAGTTTGAGAAGCGATCAAAGAGTTAGAAGGAACTTGGGGATATATAAAGTAAGCAGGTGCAACCTCCTCCTCCTCAATGTTAACAAGTAGGGCAAAAAAGTCATTCAAAATGGAAAATTAAAAAACAAAAATAAGCTGGTGGAGAGATTTATAGAGAGAAATTAGAGAGTGCTTTGAGTTTGTTTAGCTTTAGAGAGAGAGAAATTAGAGAGAATAAGAGTTTTTTGGTGAAGGAATTTTAAAAATGGAGTGTAACCATATATAAATGCATCCCCTTGGCAAAATAACTAAAATGATCGCCCCTTTCATAGATGTTGGAGATATTTAAAAAAAAAAAAAAAACTCCCCATATCTAGCCAAAACCCCCTAATTATTTGCTGGGGTCTTGCTGGATTCGATTCGGGCCTGGTTCGGATTGGTCCGGACCTTGATCGAAATGACTATTGGCAGCAAAACTCAGGTGGAGACGGGAAGGTTAGGCTTCGCTGATGGTGACTTAGGCCAAGCCCAGTTTAGGCCGCTGACCAAATTTAGGCCGGGCGAGGGCCGAATGCATCTGGGCCGGACACTGGGCCTAAATTTTTTAGACATGTCTAACTCGGCATGATGTGATTACCATACAAGTGCCCTGAGTTTTTTGAAGAGGTCTAACCAGGGGTGGCAAGTGCATGGCTCGGCCCGGCCCATCCCAAAATTGGGACGGGCCGTGCCCAAGGCATGGCACGGCCGCCCGGAATCGGCCTACCGACACGGTCCACCAGGCCGTGCCAGCTCGTTTTTTTTAAAATTTTTTATTAAATATTAAGTTTATTATTCAGTAAGTTTAGGAGAATATTTATCTTAATTTAATTAGTTTTAATAAGAAGAAACAATAGTACAAATGAAATTTTATCATATTAAATCTAATTATATTGATATAATTACTATATAAATCTCTTTAGAAATCATACAAAGTCCGAAAAGAGGGGAGAGGATCCTAATCGTCACGCTCAACTTGTTCTTAGTATTTTTTTCCAAGAGATTTATGTGTTAAAAATTACATAAAAAATTTTTAAAAAATACATGAAAATTCCAACAAATGTAGAAATTACAATTTGAAAGAAAAAATAAAAGTCTGTTTTCATTCATCTTCTGGTGATGTCTCTACTTCTATTTCACTGGACGATTCTTATTCTCTTTCTTCTGCGTCTAGCTAATTTTTCAAGCAAACACACATCTCTAATGTGTATGCTACCATTGAATTTCTCTACTCTGTGAATACTCTACCACCTGCACTAAAATAGACTTCGATGCTACAGTAGACACCAGAGGAGTTAGTAGATCGTGACTATATTGAAAAGTACAGGATATATTTTTTCAGTGATTTTCACTAGGCCAAAATATCAAAAGATTAATAATTTTCAGGAGATACGTCTTCTTCATAGTTAGCCCTTTCTAAATAATAATGTAGCTCATTAAAATATGTACTAGATTACCTAGCCTTTTTCGGTGAAATACGTATGATATTATTGGATTTCGGATTTCCCTAGTAGTTGGTTCTTTTGTATATTGTATTTTATCACCATACATATCTTTATATATTTTGTACATAATATCTAAATAAATTTTAATATCATTAATTAAATTCCTAACATTATCTTCATAACGCATACTTTTATAAAATAAATCTATTAAAATTTCAAGTCCATCTAACTTACAACGTGGATCCACAACAGTTGCAAAATATAATAAGTATGAAAAATTTCTAAAATATTTATTAAATTTAGTTTCCATAGGTTGAATATATTCAAATATTGGATGATTTCTACATTCATTAAAAATTAAACTAATTTTGGTTAGATAATAAGTGCAATATATGTAGTTAGGTAATAAGTGCCTCACAATGCTCTAGTTGTAATTGTTAGCAAAAATAGCGGAATAATACTAATGCAACAACCAGCAAAATCAAATAGTTAACCGTAAAAAAAAATAGCAGAGATAAAGAACATGCAGATTTAACGTGGTTCGGCAATATGCCTACGTCTACGGGGACACAATCGAAAACTTTCACTATATCAAAAGAGGATTACAATACTCTAGTCTCAACCATAAGAGAATTGGTAAAGAAATCACACAAGATTTTGAGATCAAACCCTAATTTCTTGTTACAGTAATTTTTCTCTTTGCTGCGGCCGCCGAAAATTCCAAAGGAAGTCGCACCTTCCTTTATTTTTTTCCTTTCGGCCAAACCTTCAGCCGAATATACACAAAAGAAGCTCCTCTCCTTTGCTTGTTCTTCGGCCAAAAACAAAGCAGCAACTCGACCAATAATTTCAGCCCTCCTTCAAAATTAATTAGCAGCCGCCAGCCACCACTAATTATTTCCTAGGCCAAAAACAAGCCGCCGCTATTGATTTCCTTTGGCCAAAAAAATTTCAGCCGCCACCAATTTTTATTTATTTGGCATATACAAACCCTAGCCACACAATCCCATATTTATATTATATCATAACGGATTTGGGCCGGTTTTGAACCCTTTTCAGTGGACCGAAACCTACTGCGGCAATAGGGCTCTATTAACAATAATCTCTCATTTGAAGACCTATTACAAAAATTATAATCTCTATACATGATAATCGTAGTGTCCAAAACTTTTACCTCAATCGTTTAAAATTCCAATTTCAGCATTCAACACAAATGCACCAAAATTGAGCAATAGCTCAACTTTTTCCATCAACCGGTTTTGTCAACATATCTACAGGATTCTTACTACCCTCAATCTTCTCCAACTTCAATTGGTCATCGTCCAACAAGGATATAATGAAGTGATATCTCAAGTGAATATATTTAGACCATAAATGATATGCTGAGTTCTTAGCAAGATGAATTATGCTCTGACTGTCACTGAACAACCTGCAATCCACTCCATCAAAACCTAACTCACTCATCAATCGCTGCAACCAAAAATCTCCATACTTGCTTCTACAGCTGCAACATACTCAGTTTCTGTCGAAGATAAAGCAACAATTAATTGTAATCTTGAAACCCAACTTATCGTTGTTCCTCCTACAGTAAAAACATAACCTGTGGTGCTCCTGTCATTGCCTCTATCACCCGCATGGTCCGAATCCATAAAACCTTGCACATCAATGTTATCACCCCCAAAATACAAATAATATTTTGAAGTACCTTTCAAATATCTAAAAATCTACTTCACCGCTTGCCAATATTCCTTTCCAGAGTTCTTCATGAATCTACTCACTACTCCCAATACATGTGCAATATCTAGTTTTATACTCACTACTGCATGCATGAGACTCCCAACACCCGATGAATAAGACACATTCTCCATGTGTCTCATCTCCTCATCTGTTTTAGCACCTTACTCTTTTGACAGTTTGAAATGACCACCAAGAGCTGTAGTTACCAGTTTTGCATTCTCTATGTTAAATCTCTCCAACACTTTCTTGATATACCCCTCTTGAGATAACCAAAATTTCTTACTTTTCTTATCTCGGGTAATTTGCATTTCAAAAAGTTGTTTAGTCTCACCCATGTCTTTCATAGAGAATCTCTGATAAGTATCATATTATGCATTTTTTTCTCCCATATTTTATCTATTTTTGTATATAAATAATTGCTACTCGGGTATATTTAGTGTACTTTTATAGGTAATAAAGGTTTCGCAAGTAAAAGAAGAAGAAAATACAAATTTATCAACAATATGAGTAAAGAAAGTTAATTAAGGCGAAAACCGACACTCAAGTGCAGCAGGAGCAAATTTAAGAATATTTTTGGAAAAGATAAAGTTTGAACTGGAAAATGTAATGTAGGGAACATTTGTAGAGCTCGGAATTATCTTCGAAACGAGTCTAAGAACAGATCAATTCGAGTTCGTATGCAAAGGTTATGACCATTTTACTGAAGCTCTACAGAGTGAAAAATCCGATCTAGCGGGCTACGGGTTTGTTGAACTTAATTTCGGATTTTGGACCGGAAAATTAATATTTTATGTCATCTAATCTCAACCATTGGTTTCTAATACATATGGGTTGAATTAAAATTATATATCTTCAGATTAGTTTGTATTGGATTAGGATTATATTTTTTGTATTGAGTTTGAGTAGAAGTATGAATATATTTGGATTATAAATACCCAATGAATTCTTGTAAATTGGAAGAGCTTTTTAGATATAATTTTAGATGTAATTTTTATTAATAAAATTAGGGTTTTGCTAAAGGAGTGGCGGCCATAATACCGTGCTCTGAAGGTAAGCCATTGTTTTTAGATCTTTACTTACTTTTTAGATAGAGTTAATTACTTTCTAGTTTAGGTTTTATTGCTTTCTAGATTAGATTTATTTGCTCTCATGAATAAAAATAGGATTTTGCTTACTAGAATTATGAGTAGCTAATTATTTCAGCTCTAGGATATAGATTAAACTAGAATCTACCATGTAATTGCTCTCTAGTATTTTTCTTCCTAATTAAAATAAATAAAGATATGATTTTTTCATGAAAAGATTAAAATATAAGAACGCGTATATTAATACTTTGATAGGTTATACTTGAGTTAAATTTCTTGATAGCCTATACTTAGTTAGGATTTGGAGTTGTTGGTTTTCATTTTATTCAAAGAAATATCTAATTATTTAGTTTATTTTTATGAAAAGTAGTATTTTTGATGAGTTATACTTGCACACCACTTGATAGCTCACGCTTAGGGCACTTTAAATAAATATTAAACTAAAAAATCAAATTTTTATGATAGAAGAAAATAATAGAAATAAATATATGGTTAGAAACTAGTGGATTCTAGATCGTAGGCTAATTAGAATAACTCCTAAATACAACCTAGAATCTTTTGTTAGTCCGTTAGACTGTAGAATTAGTAAGAATCGCAAAACACCTGAGATCTCTGTGGGACGACCTGTATAGCACTACAACCGATACTGTATGCTTGCAGTTAAATTATCACATCAAGTTTTTAACGCCGTTGCCGGGGATCGATGGTGTTTTTCTTACTTTTTCTAACGTTTTACGGGTTAACAGTATGTGTTAAGTATGCAGAAAACAGAAATTACAGATACAGGAAGATAAAAAAGGATCAGAAGAGCCTCTTGACTACGCAGCAGAAACTAGAGAGTCAAAATCTCTGGTTGAGCCGCTATTTAGTGGCCAAAACTGCCAATTTGCAGCAAGTAAAGGTGATTTTGAACCCAATGTCCTCCTGTTCTGTGATTTGGTTCCCTAGTTATGTAAAAAAAAGTTCAAAAAAAAAAACAATCAATCTTTGTTATTTCTTTTCCATCTCTCTCCCTCTCCAACTTTTTGCAAAATAAAAAAAATAAAAAAAAATGTTTCAAAATCAAACTAGTTGCTATCATTGTCGTGATCCATATCATAATTATTATCAGTGTCCATGGATAGGAAGTTCGCTAGGATTAGGTCATAATCAAATTCATAACACATATAATAAACTTACGAGCACTTTTTATATACAAAATTATAATTATGAATGAATGAATAATTCTAATTTTGCATATAATCAAAAGCCATACCATGAGAGTCCTCCATCTGATCCTTTCTTTATAGGCTATTCATCTTCATGTTCTATATTCAATCATGAATAAGTTATTCAATTGAACATGTTAGATGAAAAATTAAAAAGATTAGAAACAAGCTATGTATTCATGAGAATATAACTTCAACCACTTCATATCTGTCATCAAATATGTACACATGATAAGTGCCATATATTGCATATTTATAGCCTTCATATTACCTATTTTTGTATATAAATAATGCTACTTGGATATTTTCAGTGTGTTTTTTAGGTAATCTGATTTATATAAGGAGATGACATGAAATCAGAGTCGGAGCAGGAAATCAAAGTCCGAAAAGTTGCTAAAATGGGCAAAACTACAGGATTAAATTACTGAAGGAATTAAAAGTCAAACACAGTCAGTTATATCAAGTCTAAAGGACAAGAGGCGCACTAGAAAGAAAACCCAGAGCCAAATTCAAAAATTAAACCGCTAAATGGCGGTTATAGCAGCCAATTAGCGGCCATATAGTCATCGTTTAAACGAATATTTTTTACGTGGGATTTTTTGTAATTTTTTAGTTTTGTGATTCTTATAGGAATAGGGTTTGGTTTCCGAGACCTATTTATTGGCCGACCCTTGTATTTTGACGATATTCTGGATTCTGGAATTTTTGTATTCGATTTTTCTTTTTAATAAAGTTGGGGTTTTTGCTGAAGGTCGACGGCCACAACACCGTGTCCAGAGGTAACCAATTGTTCTTGAGAATTTTTACTTGCTTTCTGCATATATTTAATTGCTTTCTATTTTAGGGTTTACCGCTTTCTAGATTAGGGTTTATCATTTTATGAATAAAAATTTGATCTTCCTTAGTAAAAATCATGAGTAGCTAATTAGATTAGCTCTAGGATGTAGATGAAGCTAAGATCCACCATGAAATTATTTTCTAATATTTTTCTTCTTAAATAAAATTAATAAAGCCATGATTTTTCAAATGAAAGATTAAAATATAAGGACCCGAAGTTTAGAACTTTGATAGGTTATACTTGAATAAGGATTCTTGATAATCTATGCTTAGTTAGGGATTGGGGTTGCTGGTTTTGTATTTTTATTTGAATTATCTAAAAGATTTAGTTTATTTTTATAAGAAGTAGCATCTTTTGATGAGTTATACTTGCACAACACTTGATAGCTCATGCTTAGGGCACTTTAAGTAAAAATTAAACTAAAAATATTGAATTTTTATGATAGAAGAAAATAGTAGAAGTAAGAACATGGTTGGAAATTAGTGGATTCTATATCTTAAGCTACTTAGATTAATCCGACTTCAATCTAGAACCTTTGGTTAGTCCGTTGAACTATAGAGAAAGTAAGAACGCAGAAACACCTTAGATCCCTATGAGACGACCTGTACAGCGCTACAATGATACTGTGCGCTTGCAGTAAATATAACACATCAAGTTTTTGGCACCGTTGCTAGGGATCGACGGTGTTTTTTCTTGCTTTTTCTGACGTTTTACGGGATTAACAGTGTGTGTTGAGTGTTCAGGGATAATAAAGTACATATACAGGAAAACAAACAGGACTATATAAGTTTTTAGAGTGAACTAAAAAACTACAGATGTTGATTCTCTACCTAGGCTGCTAATTAGCGGTAAACACGCTATTTAGCGGTACTTTTGGTAAAAAAATCCACAAAAATTTCCTGATATCTGTATTTTATCTCCCTAGTTTTGTACAAAAATACAAAAAAAATTAGATATAATAGGAATTACATTTTTATTTGATCATATCTCTTCTACCGTTTTATCTCCACCACACCTCACTTCTTACATTAGTTTAGGAATTTTACGCATACACTCACGGTCGCTGATTCATGCCACACTGGACCCGTGATCAATTTGGTCAACTTGTGAGTTCAGATTTGTTCATGGGAGCCAAGATGGACCAACCGATCCCGATCCTTCAGGATCGATGTTACCCATTGCGTACATCATTACCATCCATCAAACTTCCACACGTAGCGGGTAATCACTATGAGTTAAAACCGCAGTACATTAGTATGCTTTCCAAATTCACTGGCTCTGATTCAGAAGATGCATATCTCTTTATCAGTGAATTTCAAGAATTATGCGTAATGATTAAACTGCAAAATTTATCGGAGGACGCAATTAAGCTCCGCTTCATCCCTTTTGCACTTAAGGATAATGCCAAGAAGTGGTTGTACAGTATGCCTACTGATTCAATCACTACTTAGAATGAATTCGTTACAGTGTTTCTCAAAAAGTATTATCCTACGCACAAGACGGCAAGAATCAGAAATCAAATTAATCAATTCCGTCAAGTGCCAGAAGAACCCTTCTGGAAATACTTAGAACAGTTTAAGGATTTATTAGCACAGTACCCCCACCATACAATAGAAAAGTGGCGGTTGTATCAAATCATATACGAAGGACTTGATTACACATCCAAAACTCTTCTGGAATCCATGTGTCAAGGGGAGTTTATGAGGAAGAATGAGGATGAAGTTTGGGACTTTCTTGAGGACTTATCATGGAAGACTATGTAGTGAGAGAGTCCCACTGAGAAGCCCAGTATATCAACTTCTGCTCATAAGAGTGGGATCCATAGCGTCGATAGCTCTATAGCTGCCGAAGCTAAGATTGCAGCACTTATAAGGAGAATTGAGGCACTGGAGACTCCTAGTACTCCATCAGTGGGTCAAGTGAATCAAATCCAAAGTCTCACATGCTTTAATTGCGGAACTCCCAATCATGTTATGGAGGAGTGTCCATTGTTAGTAAATCTTATGGGTCCCGCTTTTGAACAGGCTAACACCATGTATCAAAGACCCGTTAATAATCCATACACTCCGACATACAATCCTGGCTGGAGGAACCATCCAAATCTCTCATGGGGGTCAAGGGCAATATCAGGGAGTCCCGAACTCCAATATGCAGCCTCCAGCTACTGGTCAGTTCCCAAGACCAAATATGGGTGCTTATCAACACCCAAATACTTCAAACCATGAGAACAACCAGAATAGACCACCTGTACAAAACCACTCATATCCACAACAGGGGTCTAATAATGATCAAGAAAAGCGACTTCAATCACTTGAGAAGAATGTTGAAAATCTTCTCAAGTCTCAGTCCAACCTTGACACATACATGCAGAATCTTATGAAAGTGTCAACTGATTTTATTCAAAGAACAGATTAGCACCTGCTCGTGAACTCTCAATCTATTAAGAATGTAGAGCAGCAGATTGGACAACTAGCAAATCAAATGAGCGAACGTGGCAAGGGTATCTTTCCAAGTCAACCCATAACGAAGCCCAATGCCAGTTTCTCAAACTCCAATCAGTCGCATGTCCACCAATGCAATGCCATTCACACGCTTAGATCTGGCAAGCAAGTGGACAATAATGTAGCCATGCCCCCTGATCCCACTCCTACTATCTCGCAGGCTACATCATCTCTTCCACCCCTTTCTCCACGACCATCTCCATCACCTCCATCATCGTCACATGATCATTTGGAAGAACATGTTTCTAAGTCGAAAGCACCATATCCCAATCGATTTAGGAAGTCTTCACCGCAAGTAGAAAAGATTCTTGAAACATTTCAGCAGGTGAAGGTTAATATTCCACTCCTTGATATTATACAACAGGTTCCTTCTTATGCTAAGTTCCTCAAGGATTTGTGTACTAAGAAACGAGCAAGAAACGTTCCTGAGAAAGTTTTCTTACTGCTAATATATCACATATCCTCTTCAACTCCTTGCCTATCAAGTACAAAGATCCAGCTTCCCCTACAATATCATGCACTATTGGGAACACTACATTTGATAGGGCGTTGCTTGATTTAGGGGCAAGTGTCAACTTACTTCCTTACACTGTTTATCAGCAACTGGGGTTAGGAAAACTTCAACCTACCAAGATCACATTACAGTTAGCTGATCGTTCGATCAAGAAACCACTTGGTATGGTTGAAGATGTGCTCATTAAGGTCGACGAGTTTATCTTTCCTGTAGATTTTATTGTCTTAGAAACTGAGCCGATCTCCAATCTACGGAATCAAATTCCCGTTATCTTGGATAGACCATTCCTTGCAACATCAAATGCACTAATTGATTATAGGAGTGGCCTCATGAAATTATTGTTTGGGAATATGACTGTGGCATTGAACATATTTAATATGGATGAGCACGCAACGAGCTCTCTCATTGAGGTCAATATGATTCATAGTTTGCACTCTCATTCGACCTCTTGTACTGATGATCCCTCATTTGAGCAAATGTTTAAAGATGAGCTCATGTTATTAAATGAATTGGCACATACAGATTCTATATATGATGATACTTATGCGTGTGTACCATTAAATTATGAGCAAACTTTTGAGGATTTGTTTGCAGAGGAGCTCATATTACTTCGTGAGTTAGAAGAGCCACAATCACATTCACTTGATCATATTACACTCTTCTCACCTCATGATATTTCTACATATATGCTTGTTACTAATAATGATTGACAAGTTTATAATAAAGAATTCTTTAATCCAATTGCTAATGCTTACATGTGGACAAAGAAAAAGCCAGGACGACATAAGAAGCAGACAGGTAATCTCGTGACTTGTAGGAGGATGATGAGATATAATAATGCACCCACTTCACGTTTAAAACGCACACACTATGAAAGTGGGAAGCGATCGAGAGGTCGTAACCGCTTTCCATGCGTTAATAGGGTGATGATATTGAGATCATAACTTTTACGACTCTCATTATTTGTATAGTATTTGTATAATAGTTTTCATATTTCTTTTACCACACTTGATTTGTGTATGAGGGCATACACAAGTTTAGGTGTGGGAGAGTATATTAGGAGATTTTTATTTTTTATTTTTTTTAGGATTCTTAAGATTTTATTTTTATTTTTATTTTTAGGTTTTTGGGTTTCTTTATTTTACACTTTGGGTAGTTTTTAGGGTGACCAACAAAAAAAAAAAACTAAAAAAAAAACTAAAAAAAAACACAAAAAAATGATAAAAAAAAACTTTGTAAATCAATAGATCAAACTAATTACAGATAAATGAACAAATTTAGATTTGAAATTGGATATGAGAGTAGATTGGACGATACACTTTGAATTTTATGAAAAAAGATTAAAATCTGAAAAATAAATATTGCTAACAGTAGTTTTGAGCCAAGTATACATCTATTAATTACTTCACAATAGTTTATTAGGTTAAGGATAAAGATGATAACGATTGTGTAAGTCTTCTCTCTCAAAAAAAAAAAAAAGCGTGATAAAATAATGGGGTGCGCCTGGTATTAAGGCAATAGTCTCGAGAGTGAATAAAGAATATGATCCAAGTAATCGGGTATTTTGCGCCTAAGTAAGCGTGAATATTCGCATGAAAGGTGAAATATTCTAAAAAAAAAATAAATAGAAAAGAGTATGAACTGAGTAATCGGGTATGTTGCGCCTAAGCAAGCGTGAATATTCGCATGAAAGGTGAAATATTCTTTAAAAAAAAAGAAAAAAATAGAAAAAAAATTGTTATGAGAGAGGAGATGAATCATGAGTTAGAGTTGGAGTCCAAAACCAAAGTAGACTATCACACATGCACGTAGATGTATAGGAGCCAATAAATTATCTGTTAGTAGGTATTGAAAGATAATATTTAAATTTTTAGTTAAAATGATAAGTGTATCTGATATGACGCTCGATTTGAAAATTGATAATCTAAATGTATTCTTGAGTTTGTATATTAGTGAGATTAATTGATAAACATATCATAAAAAAAAATTTCTTTCTTTCTTGATTTTTTGTTATCCTTATTTTTCTTTTCTTTATTCCTTAATCTATTTTCTTCATGAATTTTGCGGGTATATTCACTGCAAACCCTCAGGAGACACAACTCGTCCACTAGGGTAACCTAGAGGTTTAAAGGCTTGTTGCACATACTAAGTGCAATCGTGATTCCTGCGAAAGTGAGTTAGGATTTTTATTTTTCTTTTTAGGTATAGATTTTGCTCGAGAACTAGTAAAAGATAGGTGTGCGGGTGTGATAAGTGCCATATATTGCATATTTATAGCCTTCATATTACCTATTTTTGTATATAAATAATGCTACTTGGGTATTTTCAGTGTGTTTTTCAGGGAATCTGATTTATACAAGGAGATGATATGAAATCAGAGTCGGAGCAGGAAATCAAAGTCTGAAAAGTTGCTAAAATGGGCAAGACAACAAGATTAAATTACTGAAGGAATTAAAAGTCAAATACAATCAGTCAAATAACGTCTATAGGACAAGAGACTCACTTGAAAGAAAACATAGAGCAAAATTCAAACATTTAACCGCCAAATGGCGGTTTTAGCCGCCAATTAGCGGCCATAGAGTCGCCATTCAAAGAATATTTTTTACGTGGGCTGTTCTGTAATTTTTTAGTTTTGTGATTCTGCTAGGAATAGGGTTTGGTTTTCGAGACCTATTTATTGGCCGACCCTTGTATTTTGACGATATTCTGGATTCTGGAATTTTTGTATTCGATTTTTCTGTTTAATAAAATTGGGGTTTTTGCTGAAGGTCGACGGCCACAACATCGTGTCCAGAGGTAACCCATTGTTCTTGAGAATTTTTACTTGCTTTCTGCATATATTTAATTGCTTTCTATTTTAGGGTTTACCGCTTTCTAGATTAGGGTTTATCATTTTATGAATAAAAATTTGATATTCCTTAGTAAAAATCATGAGTAGCTAATTAGATTAGCTCTAGGATGTAGATGAAGCTAAGATCCACCATGAAATTATTTTCTAATATTTTTCTTCTTAAATAAAATTAATAAAGCCATGATTTTTCAAATGAAAGATTAAAATATAAGGACCCGAAGTTTAGAACTTTGATAGGTTATACTTGAATAAGCATTCTTGATAATCTATGCTTAGTTAGGGATTGGGGTTGCTGGTTTTGTCTTTTTATTTGAATTATCTAAAAGATTTAGTTTATTTTTATAAAAAGTAGCATCTTTTGATGAGCTATACTTGCACAACACTTGATAGCTCATGTTTAGGGCACTTTAAGTAAAAATTAAACTAAAAAGATTAAATTTTTATGATAGAAGAAATTAGTAGAAGTAAGAACATGGTTGGAAATTAGTGGATTCTATATTCTAGGCTACTTAGATTAATCCGACTTCAACCTAGAACCTTTGGTTAGTCCGTTGAACTATAGAGAAAGTAAGAACTCAGAAACACCTTAGATCCCTGTGAGACGACCTGTACAGCGCTACAACGATACTGTGCGCTTGCAGTAAATATAACACATCAACACAGATCTATCATATCCATCATCAAATTTCACTCATGATCTCGAGATGCAATCATTTGAAGAAAATAAGAAAAATTACAATCATGAGTCTGAGGAACGAAGACGTAGAATAGATGAAGGTATAGAAGTTTTGTCACAATCATCCTCTCAAACTGCAGCTTGTATGGAAGATCTTCTCAAAGTGATTTCTCAAACTAAAATTTTTGTAGATCAACCATCTAATAGTTTGAACATATCTAACTCCAACGAGCAACCACTTCATTCTTCTTTTAAAGTAGATATGATTCAAAATAAATTAAATAATTTTGTGCATGATGAGTCTATAATCCAATATTGTAATTAACATATTTTAAACCATTGTGATAATAATTATGAAGAAACCAATGATAAAGAAAATATTTTGCTTGATGATTTACCTCATGGTGAGTTTACTAGTGACACATTATTATTTGATTCTTTTGATAAAAATTATGAAGAAATTTGTGAAGAAAATTTTTTATCCCTTCATAATAATTTGACTAATGATAAGTCCACTAGTATGGTATTTTCTTTTGAGAATTTTGATGACAGGTTTGAAAAAAATTTACATGATGAGCTCAGAACATTAGAAGAATAGAAAGAATCTCAAAAAGAAGAGGTCATGGTACCTGGTGATTTAAAAGAGCCCTCCAAAATCGAGCTCATGATTCCACAACACCAAAATGAGTATGTTATTTCACAAGTTGATAAAATCAAAATACTTACTAATATGAAAGATGCTCGTGGATGGAATACGAACGATGGTAAAGGTACGCTTTCCAACCTCAAAATTTTACTATTGAATAAAGAAAGAAGGGTAGGAATAAATTAAGAAAAATAAAAAATAAGATGGAGAGATTAAATGCAAAACTGACTAAAAGGCTAAGTTCATCCATATCAAAACGTAAAATGACACATTATGAGAGTGGAAAGCGATCGAGAGGTCGTAACCGTTTGAATTTTCTAATAAATGTATAATATTTGTATAATAGTTTTCTTTTTTTTTCTTTTCTTTTTTTTATTTTACCATCCTTGGTTTGTGTATGAGGGCATATACGAGTCTAGATGTGGGGGTGTGGGTTAGGATATTTTCTTCATATGTTTCTAAGATTTTTAGATTTTTTAGAATCTTTATTTTATTTTTAGATTTTTGGGTTTCTTTATTTTACACTTTGGGTGGTTTTTAGGGTAACTAACTAAGAAAAACTAAAAAAAATTTTGAAATTTTTTTTATATGTTTTCATCAATAGATTAAACTAATTACAGATAAAAGAACAAATTTAGATTTGAAATTGGATAGAAGAGTAAATTGGATGGTACACTTTGAATTTTATGAAAAAGATTAAAATCTAAAAAATAAATATTGCTAACAATAGTTTTGAGGCAAGTATACATCTATTTTTCACTTCACAATAGTTTATTAGGTTAAGACAAAAATGATAACGATTGAGTAAGTTTTCTCTCTCTAAACAAAAAAAAGAACAAAAAGAAAAAAGGGAAAAAAAAGTAAGAATAAAATAATAGGATGAGCCTGATATTAAGGAAATAGTCTCAAGAGTGATAAAATAATTGGGTGCGCCTGGTATTAAGGCAATAGCCTCAAAAGTGAAAAAAAAAGAATATAATCTGAATAATAAGGTACTTTGCACTTAAGTAAGCGTAAATATTAGCATGAAAAGTGAAATATTCTAAAAAAATGAAAAAGAAAAGAGTATGAATCAAGTAATCGTGTATGTTGCGCCTGAGTAAGCGTGAATGTTGCGCCTAAGTAAGCGTGAATATTCGCATGAAAGGTGAAATATTCTTTAAAAAAAAGAAAAAAAAAAGAAGGAAAAAAGAAAAAAAAAATTTGTTATGGGAGAGGAGATGAATCATGAGTTAGAGTTGGAGTCTAAGATCGAAGTAGACTATCACACATGCACGTAGATGTATAGGAACCAATGAATTATCTGTTAGTAGGTATTGAAAAATAAGATTTAAATTTTTGATTAAAATGATAAGTGTATCTGATATGACGCTCGATTTGAAAATTGATAATCTAAATGCTTTTTTAAGTTTGTATATTAGTGAGATTAATTAATGAAATATTATAAAAAAAAGATTTTTCTTTCTTTTATATAAAATTTTTACTTTTCTTATTTTTTTGGTTATCCTTATTTTTCTTTTCTTTATTCCTTAATCTATTTTTTTCATGAATTTTGTAGGTATATTCACTGCAAACCCTCACGAGACATAACTCGTCCACTAGGGTAACCTAGGGTTTAAAGACTTGTTGCACGTGCTAAGTGCAATCGCGATTCCTGTAAAAGTGAGCTAGGTTTTTTATTTTTCTTCTTAGGTTTAGGTTTTGCTCGAAGACTAGCAAAAGATAGGTGTGGGGTGTGATAAGTATCATATTATGTATTTTTTCTCCCATATTTTATCTATTTTTATATATAAATAATTGCTACTCGGGTATATTTAGTGTGTTTTTATAGGTAACAAAGGTTTCGCAAGTAAAAGAAGAAAAAGATGCAAATTTATCAAGAATATGAGTAAAGAAAGTTAATTAAGGCGAAAACCGACACTCAAGTGCAGCAGTAACAATTTCAAGAGTATTTTTGAAAAATATAAAGTTTGAACTAAAAAATGTCATGTTGGGAAAATTTGTAGAGCTTGGAATTATCTTCGAAACGAGTCTAAGAACAGATCAATCCGTGTTCGTATGCAAAATTTATGACCATTTTACTGAAGCGCTGTAGAGTGAAAAATCCGATCTAGCGGGTTACGGGTTTGTTGAACTTAATTTCGGATTTTGGACCCGAAAATTAATATTTTATGCCATTTAATCTCAACCATTGGTTTCTAATACCTATGGATTGAATTAAAATTATATATCTTGAGATTAGTTTGTATTGGATTAGGATTATATCTTTTGTATTGAGTTTGAGTAGAAGTAGGATTATATTTGGATTATAAATACCCAATGAATTCTTGTAAATTGGGAGAGTTTTTTAGATGTAATTTTAAATGTACTTTTTATTAATAAAATTAGAGTTTTGCTGAAGGGGTGGCGGCCACAATACCGTGCTCTAAAGGTAAGCTATTGTTTTTAGATCTTTACTTGCTTTTTAAATAGAGTTAATTACTCTCTACTTTATATTTTATTGTTTTTTAGATTAGATTTATTTGCTTTCATGAATAAAAATAGGATTTTGCTTACTAGAATTATGAGTAGCTAATTAGTTTAGCTCTAGGATGTAGATGAAACTAGAATCCATCATGTAATTGCTCTCTAGTATTTTTCTTCCTAATTAAAATAAATAAAGATATAATATAAGAACTCGTAGATTAATACTTTGATAGGTTATACTTGAGTTAAATTTCTTGATAGCCTATACTTAGTTAGGGTTTGGAGTTGTTGGTTTTCATCTTATTAAAAGAAATATCTAATGATTTAGTTTATTTTTCTGAAAAGTAGTATCTTTGATGAGTTATACTTGCACACCACTTAATAGTTTATACTTATGGCACTTTAAATAAACATTAAACTAAAAGATCAAATTTTTATGATAGAAGAAAATAATAGAAGTAAATATATGATTGGAAACTAGTGGATTCTAGATCCTAGGCTAATTAGAATAACTTCCAAATACAACCTAGAATCTTTTGTTAGTCCGTTAGATTATAAAATTAGTAAGAATCGTAAAACACCTAAGATCTCTGTGGGATGATATATATAGCGCTACAACCGACACTGTACACTTGCAGTTAAATTATCGCATCAAGTTTTTGACTATTTTTCTCTTCAGATTATTGATTTTCTTCAAGCATGTACCTGCCACAAGCATATCATTTATATACAAATTAAGTATAATAAAGTTACCATTCTTAAAATTTTGTAGATATACACAATAATTTGAATTGCATCTGGCAAAATCCGAATCTAATATAAACTTGTCGAATTTTAGGTACTATTGTCTCGGCGCTTGTTTCAACCCATACAAACTCTTTTTCAGTCGATATACCCAATTCTCCTTTCTTTTAATTTCATATCTCTCCAGCTGTTCCATATATATTTCCTCCTCCAAATCACCATGAAGAAAGCAGACTTTACATCGAGCTGCTCTAAATACAATTCTTTCACAGCCACAATACTCAGTATTATTCTGATAGAAGTCATCTTAATAATAGGTGCAAATATTTCATTGAAATCAATACCTTTTCATTGACCGTATCCGTTCGCCACAAGTCTAACCTTGAACCTTTATGACCCTCCTGCCTCATGTTTCACCATGTATACCCACTTGTTATGCAATACTTTCATCTTTTCGGTCTCTTTACCAATTTCCATGTGTGATTCTCCTCCAGAAAAGACATCTCATCACGCATGGCTTGCTCCCATTTGAGACGAACTGCATAGCCTCTTGATAACTCTCTGGTTCACCTGCATCAGTATACAAAATATGATATAAAAAAGACAAAGTTTTTTGGTTGACTTCCTTATCCTCGTGCTCCTCCTCAAAGTGGGAATACTCTCTGATGAAGTACTGGAACCATCTATTTCAGTCAGTGACTCTCTCTCCTATTCGGTTTCATCTGAAACTTGAGTATTCTTAGGTGCAGTTATTTCTTCCACTTCAGATGTAGGCATTTCTTCCTTTCTTTTATCCATGGGATCCATCCCATCCTATATCTCATCCAGCTCCAAGTGCCCTTTCTCTACTGTTTTCTCACTCTTACTTTCCATTCGGTCTTTATACATACAACCCTCATTGAATACTACATCTCTGCTATGAATCACCTTGTTATGTTCATAATCCCACAAGCGATAACCATATTCGTCGCCACCGTATCCAATAAATGCACACTTTTAAGATTTAGAATCAAGTTTCTTTCTCATCTCATGATCCACATGTGCATATGCTATACAACCGAATATTTTTAAGAATGAATAATTCACAGTCTTAGCATACCACACCTCCTGTGGAATTCCTCCATCTAAAATACTAGCTGGACGCTTATTGATCAGATAGACTGTTGTATTTACAGCGGCTCCCCAAACTTGTAAAGGCAAACATACATGTAGTCTCATACTCCGAGCTCACTCCAAAATGGTTCTATTCATCCTCTCAGCCACGCCATTATGCTATGGTGTCCTCGGTTCAGTCTTTACTCTCCTGATCCCGTGGGTTGAGTAATAGTCATCGAACTCTCTATTGTAAAATTCTCCACCATTGTCTGACAATAGATATTTCACCTTTAAACCTGTTTCATTCTCAACAAGAGTTTTCCATATCTTGAAGATCTTGAAGACATCGGATTTTTACTTAAGTGCAAACACCTATGTTTTCCTGCTTGCATCATCTATGAAAGCGACAAAATAAGAATTACCTCCAAGAGACTTCGCTGAAGAAGGCCCCCATACATCTGTATGCACTAACTCCAATCTCTCGATTTTCTTCTCCTTACCATCCTTCATAAAACTAACTCTTTTTTGCTTTCCAAATACACAGTTCTCACAGAAATCAAAGTTAACATCTTTCATATCTGTTAATATACCTCTAGATTGCAACACCATCGTGCCGCTCTCGCTTATATGACCGAGCCTCTGATGCCATATGGTAGCCTTCTCATTCTTCACGGTGGCCAAAAAAACAACATGATCCACCGAGCTTGAAAGTAAATATAGAGTTATCACACTCTCACCCTTGACCACTACCATTGCTCCTTTGCTGATCTTCCACTGTTTCCTCTCAAATGAGATTTGATAATTTTCGCCATCTAGCTTACTAACAGATATCAAATTCTTTTTCGGATCTGGTATGTGCCTGACCTCTTGTAAAAGTAACTTTCTACCATCGTGCAACTTCAACTGAATTGTCCCTTTACCGACAATCTTGCATTCTTGCCCATTACTAACAGTCACATGCCCAAAATCACCTTGGACATAATTCTCAAACCATTCTCTGCGAGTAGTGTAATAGAACGAAGCCCCTAAATCCACAAACCATAGATCTGACCTTGATTCTGTATGAGCAGATAAGCACAATTCATCATACTCTTTATTTGGATTCATCACATTCGCTCCTTCCTTATCCTTGTTTGGACAATATTTCTTCATATGACCATCTGTCTTACATTTCCAACACACTAAATTTTTCTTGAATTCTCCTTAGATTTTGATCTCGCTCTTTACTTTGACTCCCTACTTAAACTTCTATCACTTTCCTTTCTTCTGTCATTATCAACGGATAGAGCAGTACTTGTAGAAATTGTGCTCTCACTCATACTCTTTTTTATCAATTCATCATTCATGATTGTACTCACAACATCATCAAATTTAAGAGTAGTATTGGAAGTATTGCTGATGGCCATAATAATATTACTCCAACTATCCGGTAATGAACACATAAACATCAAAACTTTAATGTCATCAGCAAAGACAAAATCTAAGGATCAAGTTGTGCTCATACTGTGTTAAATTCGTTCAAATGATTAACAACTGAACTGTCAGAAAGCATTCTCAAGTTGAACAACTTTTTTTTATTGGAAACAGTGTATTTGAAGTATACGGCTTCTCATAAAATTTTGCCAAGACTGATATCAAATCTGAAGTGGTTTTCTCCTTGGAGATGTTGAACATAACCTGCTTTGTCAGGCACAATCGATATGTGCCAAAGCTCTCCTGTCCAACAATTCTCACTCCTCATCAGTCATCTTTTCTGGCTTTTCTCCAAACAGTGGTTAATGTAAATTCTTTTGATATAAATAATCTTCCGTCTGCAATTTCCACTATTGAAAATCTGTCCCATCAAATTTTTCAATCTTTCCCTTCCTATCTTCTGCCATAACTCCCACTCAAAATCAATACCCATCTGAGTGAAATCTGATACGAACCAGGGCTCTGATACCAATTGTTAGCAAAAATAGCAAAATAATACTTATACAACAACTAGCGGAATCAAATAGTTAACCGAAAAGAAAAATAGCAGAGACAGAGAACACGCAAAATTAACGTGGTTTGGCAATATGTCTACGTCCACAGGAACACGATCGAAAACTTTCACTATATCAAAAGAGAATTAAAATACTTTAGTCTCAACCACAAGAGAATTGGCAAAAAAATCACACAAGATTTTGAGATCAAACTCTAAACTCTTGTTACAGTGATTTTCGTTTTTGCTTCGGCCGCCGAAAATTTCAAAGGAAGCTGCACCTTCCTCTATTTTTTTCCCTTTGTCCAAACCTTCAGCCGAATATACACAAAATAAGCTCCTCTCCTTTGCTTGTTCTTCTGCCAAAAACAAAGCAGCAACTCGGCCAATAATTTTAGCCCTCCTTCAAAATTAATTAGCAGCCACCAGCCACTACTAATTATTTCCTAGGCCAAAAACCAACAGCCGCTATTGATTTCCTTTGGCCAAAAAAATTTCAGTCGCCACCAATTCTTATTTATTTGGCCTATACAAACCCTAGCCACACAACCTCATATTTATATTATATCATAACGGGTTTGGGTCAGTTTTGAATCCGTTTCGGTGAACCGAAACCCGCTGCGGTAATAGGGCTCCATTAGCAACAGTAATTTCAAATTTGCTTAAAAATTTAGAAATGTAATGCAAATGGTGTCATTCATTAATATCTAAATAACATATTGGTAACTCCATTTTATTAAACATATTTATTACATCTTTATATTGAATTACCATATTTAACATTTTATATGTAGAATTTCATCTTTTTTATATCTAGAGGTAAATTTTAGGTGAGATTTTAAAATTCCTACATATTTGTTTAAATGATTGTCTTTTTGGCCTTCTATTTTTAATAAATAGTATTGTATTCCTAAGTTTAGTTATTAAATCACTTACTATTATTAATCCATCTTGTACACATAAATTAAGTATGTGACAAATACACCTAATATGAAATAATTTTTCATCTAAAATTAGTTTCGTAATATTTTTTAGAATTTTTAATGCGGCCGTATTTTCAAAAGCATCATTGAAAGAAATGGAAAATATTTTTCTTTCTATTCCAAATGCAAAAAAAAACACTAAGTAGGGATTGTGATAAATTATTTACATTATGAGGGAATTCAAATCTGCTAAATCCAATTATTCTTTTTTGTATACACCAATATAGTGATCCGTTACGCATAAATAATAACAACTATTTAGAGCCTCCCAATAATTTGCAGATATAAAAACTCTAAAAATGATAGATGTTAAAATAGCAATTAAAATTTTCCTCATATCTTTATATATTTTAACTATATTGGATTTACATGTAGAATGAGGAAATTTTTTAATTTCGACAGTAAATGAATTTTTTTTTAAATCTTTCAAATTTTTGGTTTTCCGAAAAAATAAAAAAGTAGTTCATCATGTACTATAAATGTTGTTAAATTTTCTATTGTGTTTATAGGATTATATTTATAAATTCCTAAAGATCATCCGTAAGTGTTTATTTGTATTTATTGTGATTCATTTGGTGGGTATGTTTTATCTAGGTGTCTTTTAAGGTGACCCATTCCACTACCTAAAAGGAATGAGTAGATTTTTTGACAATATTTACACCTAGTTTTTCTAACATCATTTTTCATAATTTTTTCAAAATATTTCTATATGTCAAATCTAGAAGTCCTAACGGGGGTGGTTGTTTAGGTTTCAGGTATGATTGTTTCGGTTGGTTTTTCTTCGAGCATAGAAAAAGGTACTTGAGGAGGTTGTTCTAAGAGTTGGTAAATTTTTTGATATTCTTCACTTGTTAAAAAAGGAGAAAAAGAACCCGCGGCTTGAGAGAAAGAAGTGCCGGACGAGAATAGATCCATTTCAAAAAATCTCAAAAAAACTGAATAAAAAAATCTCAAAAAAACTGAATAAAAAACTTCAAATTATAAATACCTCTTAAGCGGTAAATCATTTGAGAAATAGACTAGAGAGATGAGTACTAGAGAGAGGAAGCTTAAAAACCGAAGAAAAACTTATTTGAGAGATGAGAGTTGAGGCCAATGGCCCAATGAGGCGTGTCGCATGCTTGAATCTTGATATTGAGCCTTACTTGCTTAAGACTTTTTTATTACTTAATACTTGCTTGAAATTTGATTGAATATTGTAAAATTTATTTGGAAGAAATTTTTTTTTAGAAAATTTTGTGAGAGTTGATAATTGAGAGGAGTTTTGAGAGAATCAATCTGTTTGTATGAAGAATAGAAATAGAGGAGATGAGCAGTTATTTATAGGAAGAAAATATTTTTTTTTCAAATAAAAATTGCAAAAAATTCCCCTAACGGCCATTTTAGCCGTTGGGGGAAAATTTGCCAAAACAATTGCAAGAATCCCCCCAACAGTTATAAAAAATAACCGTTACGGACCTCTGTGCAAAAAAAATTGTAAAAAATCTCTATAACGGCTATATTTAAATAAATAAAATAGGCTATATTTAAATAAATAAAATAAAATAAAAGGCCTAGCCGTACCTGTCACGTGCCAGTCACGGCTCGGTCCGGACGAGCTACATCTTGCCCATAACACGGGCATACCTGAGCCGAAGACGGCATAACTCATCGGAGTCGTGCCAGACACGTGCCTGACACTGCCACTCGGCCATTTGCCATTCCTATGTCTAACTCAGCATGAGATGATTACTATACAAGTCACTGTATCTGCTTGGAAGTACTACTGTCATTTTGTTTGTATCATCCAAATTTGGCTATTGCCATGCTTATTGTTATTTATTTCACTAATAAAGTAATCAAGCTGCGGTCCGATCTACACCCAACACCCATGTCACTTGCAAGCAAGCAGCGGTTCCCCACACAGACACTTGTTGTGCAGGTAAGAGTACTCATCAAAGCTTGCCGTCACAGTCCCAGCCGGAATCTGCCCGCACAGCCTATTGTAGCTCACATTTAACAGCCGCAGTCCAGTCACTTGGTTGATCTGAGCTGGAATTTCCCCAGTAATCATGTTATGGTTCAGATCCAGCAACGTAAGATTCGCCGGAATCCTCACCCCTGTCAGGTCGAACCAGAACCTGTTCCTCGATATATCTATCTGAGCAGTCGACTTGAACGCGCCAAACAGTAAGGACGCGTCGGCCGTCATCTGGTTCGTCGACAAGTCGATGACGAACCACTGCGGCCCGCCGAGCGCGGCGGGGATGGGGCCAGAGAGGTTGTTGTGAGAGAGGTAGAGATCGGGCGAGGACAAGGCCGGGAAGGTGCCGAAGGAGTCGGGAATGGGCCCCGTTAGCTGGTTGCGGTCGAGGTGGAGGGCCCCGAGGCTGCGGAGGCTGGCAAGGGAGCGAGGGATGGAGCCAGAGAACTTATTGAATGCGAGGCTGAGGAAAGTGAGTCAAGTGAGCTGGGAGAGGAAGGGTGGTACCGGGCCGCGGAGTTCCAGCTGAGGTCGAGGAGGCTTAGCTTGGTGAGCTTGGTGATGCTGGCGGGGATGGTGCCGGTGAGGTTGGGGAGCTTGTGGAAAATTAGGGTCTGGAGTAGAGGGAGGCTGCCAATGGCGTCCGGGACGGTACCGGTGAGGATGTCGTCAGCGAAGATGGAGAGACCGATCACGCGGCCCGTGCTGGTGTCGCAGTCGACGCCGGACCAGTCGCAGCAGGCGGAGTCGTTGGTCCAGGCAGCGAAATAGTGCTGGAAGTGGGTGTCTATGGCGATGAGGGCCTTCTTGTCGTCCTTATTGCATTTGCCGGAGATGGCCGGGGCCGGAGCGAGAGCTGCTGCTGCCGGGAGCAGCAGGAGGAGGCTGGAGGGAAAAACCATTTTTTATCAAGAACAACTGTAAGAAGAGTCACGGGGAGGATTCATACGTATGGATGGGATCCTGATTAATGGCATCATGGCACATGATTGTACAGACTATTCAAAGCTCAGTGGATGTGGCCTGCATTAGTTTGGAAATTCTTTTAATATTCCGCAAACTTTATTGCCGGTCAATTTTGATGGCTCTTGCAATCTATCAATCTAAGGTGTGTTTGTTTGTAGGGTTTTTAGGTATCTGTTTTTTAACTTTTAAAATTCCAATAGATAGAATTCAACAGAGAAGAAATATCAAAGTGATCGATTCGGTATCATTTTTTTTTTTCGTTTCATGTAGCCTATCCAAATACATGGGATAAAAAGTTTAGTTATTGTTGTTATAGAATTTAGTCTTCAAGATCCTAATATTTTAATTTAGTTTTCAAAATCCTTTAAATTACTTCATTTTAGTTTCCCAATCATATTTTTTGTTCGAATTTTTCGTTATACTCATGAGTTACTTTATTTTAGTTCTTTCTATCATCTTTCTCCTCTCTTTATCTTTTTATTGGGTTCTCTTTTCTATTCTTTTTCTCTTTTTTTCCTCCTTGTTAATTTATAAAGTGAAGTATCTTAGAGAAACCCAATAAGAAAAGGGTAGAGAGAGAAAGGAGAAGAATAGAGAGGGAAACTCAATAAGAAAAGGAAGATAGGAGGAAGAGAGGAGGAAGAGAGAAGGGATGACTAAAGTGAAGTAACTCAGCAGTATAACGAAAAATTCGGATTAAAAATATGGTTGGGAGACTAAAGTGAGGTAATTTAATGGATTTAGAGATTAAATTATAAATATGAAGATTTGGTGGATTAAATTCTAATTTTTAAATATTTAAGGGACAGAGATGTAAAAAAACCCTTGTTTGTATTGAATTAGAAAGGTAGGGATGTACAAGGCAATTCGACTCCGATTGCATTGTCCAACTCCGATTGTATTTGGTCAGAGCGTAAAAACCCAAGTTGGTCGGAGTTGTGTATTAAAAGATACGGTCGATCGGAGTTGGTCGACTCCTTGTCGGAGTTGGTCAAAGTCGGTAAGATTCTGATTGTCACCGACTGTATCTCCTCTCACTCTATAATCATACTACTTTTCATACAATAATAACATTATGACTAGTATTTGCTTATGTGCTTGTGATAGATATCAAGGAGAAAGAGAGAAGGAGAGATATTGACATTGCAAATTGCTACATTTAATTTAGAGAGAACACCAAGAGAAGCACAACAAACAATAAATAGTCTTTATTAAAAAGGAAGAGTTCCCAGAAATATATAACAAGTCTGCATGGTCAGCTTAGAAGGAAAGAGGAAGGAACACATGATCGAGGGAGGGTTCCTAGAAAAGCACAACAAACATGCATGGAGAAGAGGAAGGGACGGATAGGTGTTCATTGGGCGTTCAAAAGGCATCCACATTATTTTGGGAACAATTTTGAACACAAGTTATGAAATCTTAACATTTAATGCACCATTAATTTACATTAATCATAAAGAAACCAGATGGCTAGTGAACCACTCCCAACTCCAATCTCTCCACCAGCCCTTGCAAAGCCTCTTGACATTGCACCTAACATTAGTCCCTTCCCATTTCAAGGTGCTTGAGAATTACTGTTTGAGAGAGGAATCGGTCGACTGAAGAGAGAAAATTGTAAAATTCAAAAACCATCTTCTTTCCAAGTAAGATTTTGATTCTTTTAATTTTAATCTGTATTCTTTCTTCAAATTTGAATCTTTAGAATTGTTTTGAATAGAACGGTCATTTGAAAGAGAGATCGATCTAGTATCAACCACTCTCCTCGTGGAAATATGACCGGTACCACTGAAATTTGACCACCTTCAGCCGATCCATTATCGGTCGGAGTTCGGTCGGTTTCTAACCAGGATGACAGTCGGAGTCTTGGTCTCCTCCATCTAGTCGTAGACAGTCGGATTCCCTCGAAATCCGACCACTCCAACCATATGTTCAATCCTATAGAAAGAAAGTAGTGTTATTACTAATATGTTTGTTTGGTCAAAAAGTAAAGTGGAAATTACTTTCACAATGATGAGTTTGATCATATGTGGCATTTCTACTTCTCAATATTACTTTATCAGGATTTTGGATAGAAAAAGGATTGGAAGTAAAATGTATTAATATTTTATAATTTTTTATCTTTTATCCTTTTCCTTTCTTTAAGAAATTAATATTTTATTTTTCTTCCATCTCTTCTTTCTTTCAAAAAGTGAAAAAAACAAATACTAAAAGTATAGAAACTATTATACTTCCAGCACTTTCTTTTTGAAGGTTTCTTCTATTTTTCTTCTTTCTTTTCACTATTTTGAAAAATCCAAATACATGAAAGGACGAACTGAAATTTTTTTCCTTCACATCCCACCTCCAAAGCGGGGTGCCCTCTAAAGCTCCCAAACCGACGCTTCGTCAAGTAGCTAATTCAATGCTTGCACCTACCTCTTATTTTCCATCGAGATGCATCTTTGTAACCACAACCTCGATCCTCTACCCACTCTAGCATTGCTTATCCCAATGTCCTTGTCATGGGTTAATGCAAAGACCGTAGGAAACAATATGCAAAATGGGGACAAGGAACACAATCTATCCTTCCAAACGGAAATCTGATTCCTTTTGCCCATCCCAAACACGACTCCAGCCTAGAAGACCTGTTTGATACATTGCAACACTTTCCAAAATGGTATAACATTAGAAGAATTTCTGGATTTCCCCCTCCATGATCCCGACTTGGGGTCGTATTTTTCAAACACCACTCTTTATAATTGACCGTCCAGTCTACATAGGATCTTCCACCACTATTTTAAAATAAGCACTAAGTTGAAGAAGCCTATGTCCATGACTTCCACGCCCCCTTGAACTTTAGGTTTGCACACCACCCCCATTGAACCAAATGAAATTTGCCTCCCTCTTAAGAGGGCCCACAAGAATTATCTGCGGATTCTATCAATCTCATCCCTGTCTCACCTAGGAAGGCAAAGTAAGACATGTAGTACATATGTGTAGTAGTAAGGAGTGAGCTAAGGAGAGTCAGCCTTCCCTCAAGAGATAGTAGATTCCCTCTCCATCCTTCAAGCTTCCTTTCAAAAAATTCAAATAGCGGTGTCCAATCCTCTCTTCTCAGCCTAGTGGGACTCAGTGGGATGCCTAGATACTTCAGGTGAAATCCCTATACCTTGCAACCGAAGATGTTAACGATGAAAGCCGATAATAGGCCGTTTTCTCCCAATAACACAATTGAGCTCTTGTGGAAATATTGGAGATAATTTGAACTTAATAGTATTACTTGAACTAATTCAAAAAAGATTTGAAAAAAATATTGGAGATAATTGAATGGGCTATTTATTATTAAAGGAAAACTCTTATGCTTGTAGCTTATTCTCATTATTTTTTGTTAAACAACCATTAGTTCTAAAATCAATCAGAACCAAATACAAAGAAAAGAAATTTTTACTCAAATAATAAAACACTCTACAAACATACTTTCCAAAACTCCTTAAAATTACTCAATTGCATTTAGTATAGAAACTTTTAATAGATAGGAAGTTGCTTACTTAGTAGGATCTTTAGTTAATTAAGAAGTTCCATGGAAAATATAAATTATTGTTAATTAACTCATAATTATCATTATGATAAGCAATAAAAAAAACACTCAACATATGAATCGCAGATATAAGTTAGTAGTAGTAAGTCCAAAAGGTAATCATCCTCCATAAAGTACGAACCAATTAACTGTATAGCTAAATTTGTTGAATAAATAGATAATCTTTAAAACATAATCATGTGTAGTTTTATTGTTAGTTTCTTATTTTCTTGCACTAGATTATTACCAAATAATATTCAAATTTTGATGAACATTTGACCCTTTGTTTCGTTATTCACAACTTATTGTAGATAGTAAAAATTGCGAGAACTTTCAAACTTTTACAAGGCTATTTGCTCCGATGCAGATAAGCCTCTTTTGTCGGTTGTCATGCCCCACTTTAGATATACAGTTTACGAGTACGTAAAATAAGTACCGATAACATATTCGATTTGAATAAGTTAAACCCTCCGGTAGAATAACAATAAATTTACCATAATAATACTTAATAATTGCAATAGAAAAATTTAATAGAAATTTCACTTTCATTGATTGGACCAAGTTCGGATATAGTTGGAAAAAAATATCAGAACTAAATAAGAGAAAATTAGATAGTTTTAGTCTTCTATTGGACTTCAACATAATCTTCAAAAATACCAGATCCTTCATTAGTTTCGGTGTGTTCATTGGTACGTCTGAGCATGCATACCTAGATTGTCAGATTGTGACCAAAACAATGTATGTAAAAAGAGTTGAAAGAATATAAAAATATTATATTAATTTGTAATAATAATATTAACTGTTATAGGTTAAGTCTGATGTCATCAAGTAAAATAGATATATAATAAGAGTGTATTTACGTAGGATGTCATGCAATTAAAAAACTAACAATGGGATATCACTGTTTGGATTGTCTTCTGTACAGACCCAGAAAATAATCATATGGATTATCCTGATATAGTCGGCCTGCCATCAAGTAAATACGAATAATCAGGTATGATCTAGCAAATCACTATGTATTTATGGTGTGCGAAACATTCAGTTGTACAACTTAACAAGTTTACAGCCAAAATAAAGTATATTTCTGTCAATTAGTTTCTCAACCAACCCAACATTATTTAAGTATTGTCATGTTAGGTCCAATTCGAGTTGTTATAGTTTGAATTTACATCATATCATATGCAATATTCTAATTTAGTTTTATTAGTTTGTTAACAATATAGCTCAAATAGTTCATTCAATTTCTACTTTATTAAATAAATCACATTCGGCTAATCAGAGATTTACTAACTTGAGACATCATAAATATATCCGTCAGATAAGTGTATAATACTGGGAGGTTTCTATGCGACACATATTATTTAATCAGTATATAAGACAAGTTACCTAAATACAGACACAAAATACCATTACAAACAGTATTTTTCTACGATTATAACTTTCACATGATTTATCAAAAACTGTATATGTTGATTATTCTAAAATTTAAGTATTTGATTTAACATATTTAATAACAAAGAATGACAACAATCATAAGCAATTAATGAATTTTAAAGTATTTTATACCAAAAATAATGTAATTGAACAACAATTATATAAAACAACATGATTAGTGAGTTCAAAAATTAACTCAACTTGATTTTGTTTTCCGATATCAATCAATTATCAATAACAATGAAGCAATCTACACATAATAATATTCTAGGAATATTAAATATAGAGTGATATGAATTTAGATGATTTTTATAAGTTTTTAATATTTATGACATAGTAAAAATTATTTTTAAATTTAATTAATCTTAACGGGTCTAAAATTAAGAAATGGATATAAACCTATTTTATTGGGTTTATAGGATAATAAATATTACTTTTTTAAGCTATTATGTTATTGGATAGTGGGTAAACTAGTTCTAGGATCTAATAAAATAATTTAAATGTTTCTAGGATTTCATTGATTAAAATGTTGCTATTGTTCAACTCATCCGTGTTAATACATGTATTCATGGTTACTTCACAACTGCAAGATTTGTAATCTGCTTGATTCTGATGTCTTTTCTTGAGAGACAGTACCCTCCAATTTTCTTTGCTTCCTGGACCCTATCGCTTCATTCCATTTACTCCATCGACAATTGGTTGAGGATCACATGCTTTCACAACTAGTCTCAAATATTTATGCAAACAGTCGATTCTTTTCAAACAATCACACATTAGATTCTTCATTTAGAGTGGTGTAATGTCCCTATTTAAACTATACTAGACTGCCTAATAACTACAAGATCTTGGAATAAATCATAATTATTGACATAATAGATAAAATAAATAACACGTCTAAAATAAAAATTACATTTAAAAAATATAAGGTTGATTATATGAAAAAGATACACTATTCTAGATATGTATAATAAAAAAAATCAAATGAAGAAATAGTGCCCAATATAAGAAATATGAACAGTATATACAAAATTATGAAACGAGATCAATCTCTTACTATCATTCTACTGATCAATGAAGTATGAATCTCCAATCAATGCAACCTCTCCTTCTATTTTCTCAAGACCTTGGTCTGAACTCAGAGAATTATATCCAGCAAGTAACACTTAAAGAAAAAAAAGGTGTACTAATATAGTATTGGAATATCAGTGCTTGTAGGCATGCTCATATTAGTATTAGTCGTGAGCATGTAAATTAAGCATGTAAGTAAGTATGAATAAATAAGTATGATAAAATAATTATTTTATATATCTTGATCATGTATTGGACTTATCTCAGTTATTGTCCAAGTAAATTGTAGAATTTGAATTAATGGATATGATTCTATTTCCCATCATCGTATAAATGTTCGTACAAACTCAGGTCCCGGCCACAGTCGCCAGGCGTTAAACCATACCATACCACTAAGTATTACCATTCAAACTCTGTACTGTATTACAAGAACAAACATACCACACCATGTACTAATCATCACTCAGTAATTTAGTATTACCTAGACCTCTGCAGTAAAGATTCTTTACTTTAGCATTACACTATATGATATAGCTCTTATACATTATAAAACTTCTCCCCCATCTTCGAGTTCATAATACATGGTATACACAGCCTATAAAAATATCATAGCATAATCACTTATTATTGTGTGCATATCTATTATTGTCAATTGTTCAATCATTAATGCATCGAATTGTTCAATCATTGGAGTTCATATACACATACATCATCACAACTCCCTCAATTATGTTGTTTCCTCATATACCATGTATCATGCATTTGGTTCATCATGGAAACTTATTGGGTATCATGTTAATCACTCATATATTACGTGTTATTATGGTTGTATGTCTCATTTCATGTCTCCTATATTAATTTGGCAATGTCTTGTAATGCTTCCATTTCAATTGCAAGGTTCATGACTGCAACTGTATGCTCTATAATAATGTTCGATAACAATTAAGATAATGATACTAGATTAATACAAGACCTGGGATTTGAATAACAATGGTTATATCTATGTAAACTTGGGGTTTGTTTAACTCACAAGATGACATGATGAGGCTTATTTGAGAACTAATATAGGTCAGAATACTCGAAATGAAGGGCTACTTTTGCGTGTAAACTCATAGTGCATAAATATCAACAATGTGATATCAAATACTACATAATTATCACCTGACCAGAGCCTAACACAATTTAACAACCAACGTTAAAGAAAAATACAATTTGATAGTTCAAATAATATGAACATTTGACTCTCTTTATCCACCAAAATTTACCAATCTACTTATATAAGTTATAGAATCATAAGCAGTTAGAGTGACCAATTGCTCCACTCAATCTAATCTAAATAGTTTTTTTGTTGCTTTATTTTTCTTTCTTATTTGCAAAAAGTATTCCTAAGAGCATACTAGATTAATTATCCAAGATATGAACCAAGTATACTAATAAAATAAATAACTTACCTAAAATTATATCATTAAATAAATTTTCATTAGAAAAAGAATGAAAAAAAATATGAGCATTACTTACTTTATTTTTTCAATTAATTTGTTAAAAACCCTTGATTTATTCCGTGACTACCTCTTTTTGTTATTATTATTTTTTTTTTTACTTTGTTAGAAATTTTTTTCCCAAGATGTGATTTCTCTTTGAGGTTGGCTCTAGCTGGCCGTGTGTAGAGAAAGAGAAAGTGAGTGAGAGAAAAACTCAAATGAATGTGTTAAAGAGATTTTTAAATTAAAATTATTAACCTAGGCTTATTGAACAAGCCTTCATTCTCCTAATGCCACAAAGAAGTACTCCTGCCACCTTCTTTTATGTAAGGACACGTCATATGATTTTCATCCAATGAATTAAATTAGTGTAAGGTTTAATTAATTAATTAATTAATTTAAATAATAGATTATCAATTGCAGTTCTATTTAGCATTCTTTAGAATTTACAGAATATAGAGATTACTGAGAGGAGCATTGTGAAATTATTCATACATTATTATGATATTCTAAATGAGAGATAAATTACAAAGTTATTACAAGAACAATTAGTATTCTGTATCTGAGAAAATTTTTTAAAAACATAAATATTATACAAATTATAACCATGAAGAAGGAATGTCATTTGGAATTACGAATTTCATGTTACATCCATCGAAATTCATTTTAGTGTCTAATTTGATTCTGATAGCTCTAAATTGCCACGATCGAGCCTAAAGAAAGGATACAGACAATAAGAAATTTAGGACGTTATAAGTAGCCCCATAACGAATGATCATAAACTTAACTCTAACTTCAGATTAGGCAGATATACTCAAAATAAGTGTGTGCTCGAAAATTTATTTTGACTGCTCGACAAGGCTCTTTGAAAGAGATCCAGATCAACAAATTAAGCCCACATTTTTTTTTTGCACCTTCATGGGTCAATGTACAATCACGTCTAGGCCATGTGGATCCATACTCATAGATGTCAACCATTCACTATCCAAAGATGTTGGATGATAATTGGTTGTCTCTCCTACTTCTCATGACTTCAACTTTAAATTCATATGCTTAATCTGATTCCACTTGAGGGAGATATGGCCATCTATAGTGAAAATTATCACTGACAAATTATCGAGATTCGTTTCTATCTTATATTATCCTTCAAATTTTAAATTCTATAACTCTAAATGAGAATGAAGTTCATTTTAGATCATCTCATTCCTATTGAGTGTCGAGATTTATCAAAAGTTGAAGTTTGACTTTGAAATTGAAATCTAAAATGCAATCGTCATATCTGGAGAACAATAAAAAAAATGATCTCATTCGTATGTTTTAATTTAAAAATCTAATCAATCTAAAGAAATTTGTCTAGTCCAAGTGGAGCCTTGGAGGGGCCCACTCCTTGAACAATCAATGGTTGATCGTCCATAATTTTTTTCTATTTTATTCAAAAATTGCCTATAAATAGTCCCTTAATTTTTCTTACTGCAGAGCAATAAAAATCAAATTAAAACAGAGAGGTTCTACATGTTTTGAAGGAAGAAGAGGCTTTTCGATGTACTACGGATCAATTGTTCATTATTGATCATTATTCATCTTCTCCAATCTTCTCCTGACACTACTCTCTCATTATGGAAGGGATCATGGCGAGTGATGTGTTACTTTAACTACTACTGCAATTAACTACTACTGCAAAGTGTTTAATTGTAGCATTACAGGTCGAACACACATAAATATCTAGTATTTTGTAATATGACTTTTACCCTAATATAAAAAAGTTAATAAGAAGATGGTTATTGTAAGAGATTTAAAATCTATAAGAAAAGCAAAATCTAAGATTAAAGAATCAATATTAGTAAGAAAAATAGCAATAATCCATAAGTTCTCTCTCTCTCTCTCCCCCTCTCTTCATCATGATCAATCATCAAACATAAGAAAAATATAGTCTTTACTTCTAATTAATTAACTTCAATTCCTAAGCGTGTGATATCAAGAGGATTACTCAAGTATAAAACATCAAAGGATTTATTAATCAATAAAATTAGAAATAGATCAACTGATTTATGAATTAGTTAAATAAAGTATAAACTCAAATTTATAAGAAATCATAAGCTAGAGAATTATTAATAAGCGTATCTATCAAACCTCTAGATTTATTAATTAAGTCTTTTAACATAACTTCTTTATTAGTCATAAATTTAACCATGTAGAAATAGAAGATACTTCATATAATTACTAGTAACTATATCTATCTTCAATTAAAATCTTTGATCCCTAAAAATTAGTTAGTTAGCTATATAACTAGAGAGTATACAAAACCATGTCTAAGTAGAAAATAATAAATATTATACTATAAAAAAATTAAAAACAATAGAGTGAACAAGTAAAAGATTACTTAAAAGAAGAGACACTGAAGGAAGAAGAAAATCTAGCAAGAATAATGAAGGTATGGCAGTCTCAACTCTTTTACAAAATCTCCAACAATTTTCTTAATTATCAAAAGATATAAAATATGTTTTACAAGGATACATCCTATATTTATACATACAGAGTCTCAAGTCCTAATACAATTAATCCAGAGGAATCACAAAATTATAAAAACTCTTTAATATAAATCTCGGTTACTGACACATCATGATTGTTGCTAGGTAGCGATGTTGACTGATGAGTGTCATATATTGTATTTTTCCTCCCATATTTTATCTATTTTTATATATAAATAAATACTATTCGGATATTTTTAGTATTTTTCAGGTAATCTTATTCGTACAAGAAATTGACATGAAATCATAATTGGAGTAGGAAATCAAAATCCGAAAAGTTTCTAAAGAGAGCAAAACTACAGGATTCAAATACTTCAGAGGGTCAAAGTCAAATACAGTTAGGAATATCAAGTGTCCAAGACCAGAGACTCGTGCAGAAGAAAACGTAGAAGAAATATCCAAGGTTTGGCCGCCAATTGGCGTCTCTAGTCGCCAAATAGTGAATCAACATGTGCACCAGAGGCTGTATTTTCTTCAGGGATTTCGTTGTAATTTTGTAGTTGTTTAGTTCTGTTATAATTAGGGTTTGATTTCCGAAGCCTATATATGGGCTATATTCTTGTATTCTAAGGGGATTATGGAATTTTGTACTCGTTTCCTGATTAATAAAGCTAGGGTTTTTTGCTGAAGGGTGACGGCCACAACACCGTTCTCCAGAGATAAGTCATTATTTTGAGATCTTTACTTGTTTTGTAGACAGAGTTAATCGCTTTTTAGTTTAGATTTTACTGCTTTCTAGATTAGAGTTAATCATATTCAGGAATAAAAATTTGATTTTGTTTATTAAAAATATGAGTAGCTAATTAGTTAGCTCTAGGATGTAGATGAAGCTAAGATCCACCATGTAATTGCTTTCTAATATTTTCTTCTTAAATAAAATAATAAAGACATGATTTTTCTTTAAAAAGATTAAAATACAAGAACTCGAAAATTAAAACTTTGATAGGTTATACTTGAATTAGGTTTCTTGATAGCCTATACTTAGTTAGAGTTTGGGGTTGTTGATTTTATCTTTTTCATTGAATTATCTAAAGATTTAGTTTGTTTTTATGAAAATGTAGTATCTTTGATGAGTTATACTTGCACACCACTTGATAGCTCATGCTTAGGACACTTTAAGTAAAAAAATAAACTAAATAGATCGAATTTTTATGTTAGAAGAAACTAATAGAAGTAAGAATATGGTTGGAAATTAGTAGATTCTAGATTTTAAGCTATTTACATTAACTCAACTTCAAACTAGAATTTTTGGTTAGTCCGTTAGACTAAGGAAAGAGTATGGAACGCAAAAATACCTTAGATCCCTATGGGATGATCTGCATAGCGCTACACCGATACTGTGCGCTTGCAGTAAATATCACATCAAGTTTTTGGCACCGTTGCCGGGGATCGACGGTATTTTTCTTGCTTTTTTTTAACGTTTTATGGGTTAACAGTGTGTGTTGAGCATTCAGGGAGCAGATATTATAGATACAGGACGCTAAGAAGAATCGGAGAAGCCTTGTAACTGCATATCAGAGAGATCAGAGTCAAATACCCTTGTTTGACGGCTATTTAGAGGTGGAAGCCGCCCTTTGGCGACCTTTAAGGTACTTCCCGAACAAGTTTTCTCCAGTTCTGTAATTTTGTTTTCTGGTTCTGTAAAAAAATATAAAAAAATTAGTAATATTAGGAATCACATTTGTATTTGATCATATCTATTCCACCGTTTTATCTCTCCACCACACCCCACTTCTTGCATTAGTTTAGGAAATTCACGCATACACTCACGGTCGCTGGTTCATGCCACATTGGACCCGTGAATTTGGTCGACTAGTGAGATCAGATTAGCTCATGGATGCCAAGATGGCCAACCGATCCTGATCCTTCAGGATCGATGTTACCCATTGCGCACATCACTTCCATCATGCATAAAACTCCCACACGCAATGGGTAATCACTATGAATTGAAACCGCATTATATCAGTATGCTACCTAAATTCACTGGTTCTGATTCAGAGGATGCATATTTCTTTATCAGTGAATTTCAGAAAGTATACGTGATGATAAAACTGCAGCATTTATCGGAGGCTCCGCTTCATCCCTTTTGCACTTAAGGATAATGCTAAGAAGTGGTTGTACAGTATACTTACTGATTCAATCACTACTTGGGATGAATTCGTTACAGTGTTTCTCAAGAAGTGTTATCCCACTCACAAAATGGCAAAAATTCGAAATCAAATTAATCAATTCCATCAAGTGTCAGGAGAACCTTTATGGAAATACTTAAAACGGTTCAAAAATTAATTAGCTCAGTGCCCCCACCATGCGATAGAAAAGTAGCGGTTGTATCAAATCGTGTAAGAAGGACTCGATTACGCATCCAAAACTCTTCTGGAGTCCATGTGTCAGGGGGAGTTTATGAGGAAAAACGAGAATGAAGCATGAGACTTTCTTGAGGACGTATCGTGGAGGACTATGTAGTGGGAGAGTCCTACTGAGAAGCCCAGTGTATCAACCTCTGCTCATAAGGGTGGGATCCATAGCGTCGACAACTCTATAGCTGCCGAAACTAAGATTGCAGCCATTATAAGGAGAATTGAGGCACTGGAGACTCCAAGTGCTCTACCAGTGGGTCAAGTGAATCAAATCCAAAGTCCTATATGCTTTAATGCGGAACTCCCAACGTTATGGAGGAGTGTCCATTGTTAGTAAATCCTATGGGTCCCACACTTGAGGAGGCTAACGCCATGTATCAAAGACCCATTAATAATCCATACGTTCTGACATACAATCCTGGCTGGAGGAACCATCTGAATCTCTCATGGGGTCAAGGGCAATATCAGAGAGCCCCGAACCCCAACATGCAGCCCTCAGCCACTGGTCAGTTCCCAAGACCAAATGTGGGTGCTTATCAATACCCAAACGCTTCAAATCATGGGAACAACCAGAATAGACCACCTGTACAAAACCACTCATATCCACAACAAGGGTCTTATAATGATCAAGAAAAGCGACTTCAGTCACTTGAAAAGAACGTTGAAAATCTTCTCAAGTCTCATTCCAAGTTCGACACGCATATGTCCAACTTTAACACACACATGGAAAATCTTATGAAAGTGTCAGCTGATTTTATTCAAAGTATAGGTCAGCAACTGCATGTGAACTCTCAATCTATTAAGAATGTAGAGCAACAGGTTGGACAATTAGCGAGTCAAATGAGTGAACGTGGCCAGGGTACCTTTCCAAGTCAGCCCATAATAAATCCTAATGCCAGTTCCTCAAATTCTAATCAGTCGCATGTCAACCAAGTTAATAACATTCACACACTTCGATCTGGCAAGCTGGTTGACAATCACGTATCCATACCACCTGATTCCACTCCTATTGCACTGCAGGCTACACTCCCTCACCTCATGATTCATTATTATCATCGTCCCACGATCTACCCACTAGCACGATAGAGGAATCTGACCCTTCTAATTTTGATCCTCCTATTGACCATACTTATAAGCCAAAGGCTCCCTATCCAAATCGATTGAAGAAAAATTTCCCTCAGGTGGAGCACATCCTTGAGTTATTCAAGCAAGTTAAGGTCAATATTCCTCTTATTGATGCAATCCAACAAGTATCTGCTTATGCAAAATTCTTAAAGGATTTATGCACAAAGAAGAGAACAACAAATGTTCTGAAGAAAGTCTTCCTAGCTGCTAACATATCTAGCATCCTCTCTCAGTCAACACCTGTAAAGTACAAAGACCCTGAAAGTCCTATTGTCTCCTGCACTATAGGGCTACAGTGATTGAAAGGGTTTTACTAGATTTAGGAGTAAGTGTCAACTTGCTTCTAAGTATATGGGACTGCATGGTAAGTATTTTCTCCAAGTGCTTCTTATGCACCTTTAGGGTTATGCAATGCACCTGCCACGTTCTAAAGGTGCATGGTAAGTATTTTCTCTGACATGGTTGAACGATTTCTTGAAATTTTTATGGATGATTTCACTATCTTCGGAGATTCTTTACAAGAGTGCCTGTATCATTTAGAGTTACTTCTCACGCGTTATCATGAGAAGCATTTAACACTCAATTGGGAAAAATGCCATTTTATGGTCAAAAATGGCATAGTCTAGGGCATGTCATCTAGAAGGATGGTATCGAGGTTGACAAAGCCAAGGTGGACCTCATCATTAATCTTCCACCTCTGCAATCAGTGAAAGATATACAATTCTTCCTTGGTCATGCTGGTTTTTATCGAAGATTTATCAAAAACTTTAGCAAAATTGCTAAACCTTTGACACATCTACTAGCCAAGGAAGTGCCATTCAATTTCACACCTGATTGTCTAAAAGTATTTAAGCAGCTCAAGAAGGCGCTTATTACCACTCCTATTATTCATACGCCTGACTGGAGCTTACCTTTCGAGCTTATGTGTGACGCATCCGATTACGCTATCGGTGCCATCCTTGGTCAACGTATTAATAAGCAGCCACATGTGATTTACTATGCAAGTAGGATATTCAATAACGCCCAGTTGAATTACTCTACCGCAGTGAAAGAGCTTCTGACAGTCGTCTTTACACTTGAGAACTTTCGTTCCTACTTGATTGGATCACGGATTATATTTTACACTGATCATGCTACTTTGAAATATTTGTTAACCAAGAAAGACGCAAAAGCAAGGCTCGTTCAATGGATCCTCTTGCTACAAGAGTTTGATCTTGAGATATTAGACAAGAAATGTGCTGATAATTTAGTAGCTGATCACTTGTCTCGTCTGCCCAACGCTCCAACTAATTCTTACCCCATAAATGAATCATTTCTTGACGAGCAATTGTTTGCATTGATGCGTGAACCATGGTTTGCTGACATTGTGAACTATCTTGTGACCAAGAAGATTCCATCCCATGGTCCAAGGAAGATCGATATAGATTCTTATCCCAAGTAAAATTCTTTTACTGGGATGAACTATATCTATTCAAATGTTGTCCAGACCAGATCATACGTCGGTGCATACCTGACGATGAGATACAAAGTGTCCTATCTTTTTGTCATGATTTTGTTTGTGGATGACACTTTGGTCCCAGGAAAATGGCTAAAAAGGTATTACAGAGTAGTTTTTATTGGCCAACGCTTTTCAAAGACACCATGGAATATTGCAAAGCATACACACGATGCCAATTCATAGGCAAAATTTCACGGCGCCATATGATTCCTCTTCAACCCATCGTTGAGGTCGAAATATTTGATGTATGGGGTATAGATTTTATGGGACCGTTACTCAACTCGTTTGGAAACCAATACATATTAGTCGATGTTGATTATGTTTCCAAATGGGTAGAGGCAATAGCCGCAAAATCGAATGACACCAAAGTTGTTGTCAAGTTCTTGAAAGAGAATGTCTTTTCTCGATTTGGCATTCCTCGAGCTATCATTAACGATAACGGTACCCATTTTACCAACCGGTCATTTGAGGCGCTTATGCGAAAATATTCCATTACCCACAAGTTAGCTACACCATATCATCCGCAAACTAGTGGGCAAGTGGAAGTTTCCAATCTCTAAATCAAACTGATTTTGGAGAAGCCAGTGAGTCGCAACAGAAAAGACTAATCAAATTATCGGCCTACTGTACCGCTTACAAGACTAATCTAGGTATGTCTCCCTATCGATTGATATTTGGAAAAGCGTGTCATTTACCGGTGGAGCTTGAGCATAAGGCTTTATGGACAATCAAATTTCTAAATTTTGAGCTCGAAAAAGCTGGCGAGCAGCGGAGACTGCAACTTAACGAGCTTGATGAGATTAGATGGGATGCATATGATAGTGCTAAGATTTATAAAGAGAAAGCTGAAGTGTTTCATGACAAAATGATCATTCGCAAGTCATTTACACCTGGACAAAAAGTTCTCTTATATAATTCGAGGCTACATTTATCTCGGGAAAATTGAGGTCGAGATGGACTAGACTGTACATAGTATGGACGGTGCACCATCATGGTGCAATTGATCTCGACGATCCTAAAAATGGTAGTTTATTCAAAGTAAACGGTCACCGATTAAAATCATTTTTAGAACCTCGAGTGAGCGATAATGTGGAGGTCGTGACACTTCACGATCCGATCTATACGTAAAGGCATGTAATTATTTGTATAATAGCATGTATATTATGTATATTATGTTACTAACATGATGCAGGGTTAAAGCAAAATTAGGGAAAGATGAGCAGTTGATTGCAATTTTCCTTCCCTATATAAACCCAAGCAGCCCTCTTCTTCCCCAAATCCCCTCTTCCAAAACCCTAGCTGCCTCTGTTGGCAGTGAAAATTTCTAAGTGAAAAGAATTTTCCACAACAGAACGCGGAGCTAACTCAATAGCTCCACGTCTGGCTATTTTTAGCCTTGCGTTGAGTAAAACGCGGAGATGATTAGTAGCTCCGCGTTAGCTCCGCGTTTTTGGTTATTTAGCTCCGCGTTAGCTCTGCGTGAGCAGATAACCAGAATCTAAAATTGATTGAGATTATAATTTGTGTTTATCTAAATACCAAATCAAGTCCAATCAGAATTATAAATCAAGAGATTTAAATCAAAATTAAGATATTTGATTGGAATCCTTGATGAGAGCAAATTCTATTCAGATAGAAAACTCTCAAATCTTCCTGGGGCTATAAATATCTTTCTGGTGAAACCCTAGGGGTCTTCCTTTTCGGCTTTGGTCCTTTCTTTTATTGGCATCTGAGATCTTCTTCCTGATCCCTTTGGCAATTCAAGTACGCGAGAGAGTCTTGAAGCCTTTTTGTGATCATCTTCCTCTTAGAGAATTCAAGTTACGCACAGAGCCTTGGATTCGTGAAGAGCAGAGATCAAGAAGATCGTCTATAATCGGCCGATTTCTTCAAGAGAGAAGAAGTTCGACGTACCGATCGTCAACAGGAACTGCTTGACAGATCCCACCGCCACTGATCCCACGAAACATTGTAAAAGAGAGAGATTGAACTATAAAATCCTCTCATTTGTTCTTTATATCTCTTGTTCACTTCTATTGTAATTCAAGTTTATTCGATGGAAGGAAGCAAAGGAAATTTTGCTGCGAACAAACTGGCGACCACAGTGGGAGCCATCTCTTTCACTGATGAAGAGATTGTGGCGCAATCAGACGTCGACATGATCGGATCCGAAGTGGACACACTAGTCGTTGAAATCGACCAACAGAAGTACGAGGAGTTCCTCTCCTCCGAATCAGGTGACTTGGATGAGACACGGCACTATCGTCGCATGTACTCCAATGCCCGAGTGACGGGTAGAAAGGAATCCACCGAGAAACGGGGATCCTTGGAGACTGCGACTATAGGGCCGGAGTTCACACGAGAAATCCTAGCCGAGGATGAGCTTCCGACTGCCGAAGAAGACCCAGGGACTGGATTGACTAGGACTCAACTCCGGAACAGGAACCGGAGAGCGAGGCGTAGAGCCCTCAAAGCCCGCCTTGGACGCGGAGCTAATACCAGAGGACGTGAGGTTATGGTCCCTCGCAAACCGGCTCGCGCTACCCGCGAGACCGAACTCTACCGCGTTAAACGCGAAGTTACAACTTGCCTTAAAAGTAAGGAAAAGTCAGCACGTGATATTCCGCGCGAGGCTACCGTTGAGCTTAGCGAGAGACGCGACGCCAGCGAGGTTTGCGCTAGTCGCAAAATATCTAACACTCGCGAGGGACGCGAGTATAAAAATTCTCTAAAGCTAGCGTGTGATTTTTCACGCGAGGCTGATACTGAGCCAAGCGAGAAATGCGAGGCTACTTGTGAGAAACGCAAGACTTCTGACACTTGCGAGAGACGCGATTATAAATATTCTGTAAGGCCAGCGTGTGATTTTCCACGCGAGGCTGATACTAAGCCTAGCGAGAAACGCGAAGCCAGTAGTACTTGCAATAAACGCAAGACTTCTGATACCTGCGAGGAACGCGAAGACGATTGGCAAATAGTCGTCAGTCGTAAAAATCGTGCTAGGCGCGAAGTTATGATCTGCATTAATCGCAAAGATAAGCCAGCGTGCAAGAACTTCCCTTCACGTGAGGCTATGCGCCAAGCCAGCGAGAAACGCGAGGCTAATGTGGCAAGATGCGGAGCTATTCTTCAACCCTGCGCTATGAGATGCAAGGCTACGCCTAAGCCCCGCGAGGATCGATCCGACTCCAGAATCAGGATTGATCAGTCAAGAAGCTTCAGTGGGTTTCCAGATCCTCTCAAAAGTCAGATGGACCTCATGACTCCATAGCTAAAGATGCTGATCTCAGGGAGTATCTCTCCAAAAAGAGAGGCATAGAGCAACTTCAAACTGAACCTGTTTGTCATTGTCAGCAGCTTATGACAGCGGTGTCTGCCGTGATGGACAACTGTGGCTGCAACAAAAGCAGGGTATCCGTGTTTGACCGATTAACCGAGTCAGACAAGAACCCTACTAAGAAACCAAAGACTGCTTCCCTAAGACACTGGAGAGCTGTAACTTCCAACATGGTGGGAAAAGGGAAGAACATTGTGGAGACGGATGATGATTTGGAATCGAGTGATGAAGAACCTCCTCATAACACTCGACTTAAATCAGGAGCCGTCCCGCCTCGAAATTATAAGAGGCTTGCAAAAGGTCATTACGATGAAGACAGTGATAATTCAGCCATAGCCTCACCTCGTTCCTCCACGTCGTCTCGACTACAGACGTCAGCATCGCACATGGTAGATAAATCTGATGATATCAATCAGAGATTTGAAGCTCAAGAAAGAATGATTCGAGAGCAATAGAAAATGATTGAAGACCTTAAGATCCTACTTTTAAAAGTTGTTGAGGGTAATGCCAAAAAGGGCAGGGAAACTCCGAATGAAGAAGAAGAGGAGGAGAAACCCCACTCAGCGCATGATGAGAAGGACAAGTTCTCTTTTCATAATCCGAATGATGAGAAAATAGAAAAGCTACAAAATCAACTCGAAGCACTCATGCATAAAAAGGAGTTGAAGGAGTCAGGAGTCTCTAGACCGTATCCACCAGAATGGGACATGGTGCCCTATCCTCCAAAGTATAAGCCGCTCAAATTAGAGCCATATGACGGGAAGGGATCGCCCAGTCAGCACATCTATTACTTCTTGTCCCAAGCTGGACATTTGATGGGTAATGACCCCATCATGACCAAGATATTCGCAAGTACCTTTCGAGGGCATACTTTTACTTGGTTCATGCAGCTGCCCCCAGGTACTATTAATACCTGGTTAGATGTAGAGAAATTATTTCTCTCACGTTTCTTCGAGGATGATACCGAGATTACGGTTCATTCCCTCCTTGCAACTAGACAAGGGGAACAATAAACGGTAAAAGAATTTATCGAAAGGTTCCGGGAGAAGTCCGTGCATTGCAAACATGGAATGGTCCAGGAAACTCTTGTCGAAACTTGTCGACACAATCTTAAGACCAACGTGCTCCTAAAAATGGGGGCCGTAGAGTCTAAAACATGGAGGGATTTGCTCAAACAGGGAGAGCAAGCTGAAGACTTGAATCGTCGAGTTGAAGAATCCCGTGGATCGAGAAGTGCTGGGGGTAGCAAGTCATATATCCAAAACAACAACAATAAGAATAAAGGGAAAGCAGTAATGGCATCCGAAGCTGCTCCTCAGAAATCCATCCCTCCACCAAAGCCAAAGCCCCAAAGTCAGCAAGGCTCAAGGCAAAATAGACCGCAGCAGGAAAGAAATTATACTTTCAAGGTGGAACAGACGCCCATCCTCTTTCACTTGCTCCAAAAGAAGGGAATGCTAAAACTTCCGGAGAACAAGAAGCCAGAAGACTAAAGATCCTAACTACTGCCTCTATCACCGGAATGTTGGGCACCCTACCAGGAATTGTTTTCCCCTTAAGAACAGAATCCAAGCACTAATAGAAACTGGAGTTCTGACGCTTAAAGAAGAGCAGAAGAAGGTCACTGCCAATATGGCAACCATAGTGGTTGGGACCCACGAGTTCCCCGTAGGAGTGACCCCAATCCCAGAGGGTAAGATGGTCATGAAGAACCTTGACCCTCATAACAAAGCCCAAGAAGGACTTGTACCTGTGACGACCCAGAAGGGGGAAGTCATGTGGGTTCATCCCGATTTGCTAGAGGATGAACAGTGGACTACTACAGGGAGTCAACGGAAAAGTCGGACTATTAATGCCATTTATGCTGATATAAAAGAAGAATATATAGCTTCGGGAGCCTTCACAGATTCTGAAGAAGAACCCGAAACTATAGCCACTCATCAAGATGGGGCAGGCCCTTTCGGTACCCGATCCGGAAAGACATATCTTAGGGATTACACTAGAGTGGACCCAAGAGATGTCTATGCGGAGCATGCAAAACCCTCAAACCAGAAAGGGCTTCGTTTTCAAAAGAAACCTGTCAGAGATGAAGGAGATAAAGAGCCCACCTTCAAGTTTGATATAATCACTCAGCTGGCCAACATTCCAACACGAGTGACGCTTTATGAATTGTTGAGATTGTCAAAATCAACACGTGAAGCGTTAAGAGAGGGTTTGGCAGACTCTGAGTCATTCTTAGCTCAAATAGTCGAGCCGGCCAATGAAGGGCAGGACTCTTGCCCCCACTGTCATCAAGTGAGGAGGCAGGTCCCACAGATTATCTTCTCTCCAGAAGACATGCAGGTGAGGAATATAAAGCACAACAGGCCTTTATATTTCACCGGATATGTCAGATCCATGAAAGTGGATCGAATTCAGATTGATCCGGGTTCTGCACTAAGTGTCGTGCCCAGAAGGTTGATGCAGCTATTAGGAATCTCCCTCCATCGCTTGACACCAACCAACACAATGATATACGGGTTCAACGCCAATAATAGCCGTCCCCTCGGGAAAATCCGACTCCGATGTCAAATCGGGGATTTGAGGACAGAGGCTATATGCTACGTCATCGATGCAGACACCTCCTACAACATTTTATTGGGGCGACCGTGGATCCATGCTCACATGATAGTCCCGTCGACCCTCCACCAATGCATGAAATATTGCGATGAGGAAGGAGAGGTCCGGACGCTAATTGCCGACAAGCAACAATTCAAAGAATTGGAGAATTATTTCACAGATGTTGCACTCTATAAACCAGCCCATGAAGTCTCCAATGATGATCATGGGAAGCCTCCAAAGCCCGAGGACAGGGGCAACGAAGCCGACACTGAGTACGAGCTTCCTGAAGAAGATGATGGGGGTGATTACGAAATCAACCCTCACCTAGATTTTAGTTTAAGTCTTGATAATATAGTGGATGTAATAGAAAGTGAGTGGGTTATTAATGAAGACATAAAGTTAGTCTACGAGCATGCTGTAGCTACTGAGTCTGAACCCTCTTGTACTTCCACTGAAGTGGATGGCCTATCCGAACTTGAAGTTCTGGTGGCATATCATTTTCCACTTAGGTCATCCCTCCTCTCCTAGTCTAAAATAGCTGAGGAAAAAGGTCACTACTTCGAAGTGCCTCCTCTGAGAGGATCCCAAAAGCCGATTATGTTCGGCAAGGTAACGACGTCACCCCGGCGAAAGCAAAGCAGCGAAAGTGATGAGCAGACATCACCCCAATTTCATCTGTACGAAAAAAAATCCCGGCAGATGATGGAGAGGATGGGCTATAATTTTGCTCAAAAGTCGGGATTGAACTTTGGGAAAGGGCGACGAAATCTTATACTCTCGTTTAAACCGAGAGGAAAAAGCCCTGATTATTATCAGAAGACTCGCAGGGGGTTGGGTTATGTATCTACTCCACCCTCATCGCCGCCCGAAGATGAAGAGAGTTCTTCGGCCAAGGAAGATACATCTTCACCCAATCATGACTCGGATATAAGTACCGGCGCCTGGTTTCAATCCTTGACAGCCAATATGGTTTCAGCCGCACCAGAAAGCGACGAGGAACCAATTGATGTTCAAGACGATTCCTGGGCTAAGCATATGAACACTCTTTGGGATGTCCGCTTTGAGCAGCGTGATCCGCCCACAGAAGACAAGTTGGTACAAGTCAACATGGGAACGGATTAAAATCCTAAGCCCATTTATAAGCGACACGCTAACTCCATTGGAAAAGGAGGAGCTTATATCTCTCATCAAAGAGTATATAGACGTGTTCGCATGGAGTTATGAAGACATGCCCGGTCTTGACCCTCAAATTGCCACACACCGGTTAAACATAAAAGAAGATGCCAAACCTGTTAAACAGCAACAGAGGTGTTTTCGACCGGAGTTGATGGAGGCAATAGTTGCTGAGGTCAATAAGCTTATAAAATCCGGGTTTATCCGAGAAGAGCAGCATCCTGACTGGGTGGCGAATATAGTGCCAGTTCGTAAAAAGAACGGCAAGATCCGGATTTGTATCGATTTTCGAGATCTGAATGCTGCATGTCCCAAGGATGAGTTTCCACTTCCCATCACCGACGTGATGATAGACAATACTTGTGGTTATGAGAGGATGTCTTTTATGGATGGTTTCTCAGGATATAACCAGATCAAGATCCACCCGGATGATGAAAAACACACAGCTTTCAGAATACTGCTGGGGGTATACTGCTATACAGTGATGCCATTTGGGCTGAAGAATGCCGGTGCCACCTACCAGCGCGCGATGAGCACTATATTCAAAGAACATCTGTGCAAGACAGTAGAGTGCTACGTAGATGACTTGGCGGTCAAAAGTAAAGATAAAGAGGACCACCTTCAAGACTTAAGAATGGTCTTCAATTTTATGAGGAAACATCATTTAAAGATGAATCCCACTAAGTCATTTATGGGGGTATCGAGTGGGAAGTTCCTTGGATTTATAATAACTTCGAAAGGAATTTTCCTTGATCCTGAGAAGGTAAAAGCAATTAGCGAGATGCTGCCTCCCTGCAATCTTAAATAATTGAGGGGGTTACAAGGAAAGCTCGCTTATATTCGACGCTTCATTTCCAACTTATCGGGACGTTGCCAACCATTTTCTCGACTTATGAAGAATGGGGTTTCTTTTGTATGGGATGAGGCATGTCAATGGGCCTTTGATGACCTTAAAGAATACCTCACCAAACCTCCCGTTCTTATGGCGCCGGTCCCTGGGCAGCCCTTCCTTATATATGTAAGGGCCATGGATAATGCCTTAGGAGCATTACTTGCTCAATATAATGAGCACGGCCATGAACATGCCCTCTATTATCTAAGTCGGACAATGATTGGGGCCGAACAATGGTATACCCCGATTGAAAAGAAATGTTTGGCCCTAGTGTTCGCTATTCAGAAAATACGACACTATCTTTCTGGGTAGACAATTCATGTCATATCCCGGGTTAATCCTCTTAAAATTTTGATGACGAAGCCAGGGTTCTTAAATGGCCAATTGGCAAAATTGGCATTGTTGTTGTCGCCATATGATATACATTTCGTCCCTCAAAAAGCCACGAAGGGATAGGCAATCGCCGACTTTCTTGCAGACTATCCAATCTGGTCTAATTCCAAACAGACGTCAGAGGTCAACACAGTTAGCAAGAAGCAACCATGGCAAATGTTCTTTGATGGTGCTGTCAGACGATCTGCTGCTGGAGTGGGGGTTGTGCTTATCTCCCCACAAAAACATGTACTTCCTAACGGTTACTCATTAACATTACCGTGCACGAATAATGTGGCAGAATATAACGCGCTCATTATCGGCCTAAACATGGCTCTACAACTAGGAGTGAACTATCTAGAAGCATATGGAGACTCTAAACTCATCGTCAATCAGATGACGGGTGAATATGAAGTCTGACATGAAGCCCTCATCCCCTATTATCAGCTAGCCATTGAACTAGTTGGCTATTTTGAGCAATTCTACATCTCTCATATATCTCGAAATGAGAATGTGTATGCCGACGCTCTTGCCGCATTAGCTGCAACATTGGCGATCCCGCCAGGAGAGGCTAAAAGCATCACCATTGGAAGCAGAGAGCTCCTCCACCCGGATATGGTTTTCCAAACCAAAGAAGTGTGCCAGGCAGGCTTAACTTTGGAACCCCGTGATTGGCAATTTCCATTTGTGGATTATGCTGTACATGGGATATTACCAAAAGATCCTAAGGAAGCCACCTCGATAAAGAGGAAGGCCCAAAGATTTTATTATGACCATAAACTTCATACTTTATATAGAAAGTCAAGAGATGGTCTGCTGCTACGCTGCATATCAAAAGCAGAAGCAGAAGAAGTGCTGAGAGAAACATACGATGAAGTATGTGGAGCTCATCAGCCTGGTCCAAAACATGGAGACCGTATAAGAAGGCTGGGATACTACTGGCCGAACATGATCTCGGATACACGCTAAACGACGCCATGCATGCCAGATACATGCTAATTTTATTCATCAACCCCAAGAATACTTGCACAATACTATTGCAAGTTGGCCATTTGAAGCATGGGGGATGGATATTGTGGGGCCTATAACTCCCCCGTCATCCAGAGGACATCGGTTTATTCTTACAATAACCGATTATTTTTCAAAATGGGCCGAAGCTGTGCCCATGAAAGAGGTGAAGACGGCAGATATGATCAAGTTCGTCAAGCATCACGTCATTAACCGCTTCGACATCCCTCGACGGATTATTTATGATAATGGTCCACAATTCATCAGTCAGGGATTCTCCAGATTCTGCAATAAATTCAGAATCAAAGATATCGCTTCAATGCCATATAACCCTGCAGCTAATGGGTTGGCCGAAGCCTTCAACAAGACGATTATTAAACTCCTTCGGAAATTCGTCTCTTCCAATAAGCGAGATTGGGATGAAAAGCTAGGAGAATGCCTGTGGACTTATCGCACCACTGTTCGCACCCCTACAAAAGCTACTCCGTTCTCTTTGGTCTATGGGAGCGAGACCGTCTTACCTCTCGAAGTCCAGATTCCTTCATTAAGAGTGGCTTTAGCCACAAAGATGACGACAGAAGAACGCCATCATCAAAGATTGAAAGAATTAGAGGCGCTGAATGAAAAGCGTCTTAGGGCTCAACAGCAAATTGAGTTGTATCAAGCCCGAATTTCTCAAACATTCAATAAGAACGTTAAACCAAGGACCTTTAAATAAGGAGACTTGGTTTTGGCCGTTAAAAGGCCAATGGTTCTAACTCACAAGACAAAGGGTAAATTTGAGCCCAAGTGGGAAGGACCGTTCATTGTGGAGACAATCTACTCCAGTGGAGCTTATCGCTTGATGAATCAAAACGGTGATAGGATGATGATGCCGATCAATGGCAAATTTCTGAAGAAATACTATGCTTAATATCCCTGGAAGTATAAACCTCCAATTTATCCAAGTTACGCAGATGAGCACTTGGATTTCTTCTATTTTGGTGATTTTAAACCAACAAACCTGGTGTGTTAGGTTCTCAAGTTTGAACCACCTCCAGTCGTTTCTTAGGCATGCGCAGTTTGGCGCCTCTGACCTAAACCTGGTGAGTTTGGTTCTCAAGTTTGAACCACCATCAGTCTTTTCTTAGGCATACGCAGTTTGGCGCCTCTGACCTAAACCTGGTGAGTTTGGTTCTCAAGTTTGAACCACCATCAGTCTTTTCTTAGGCATGCGCAGTTTGGCACCTCTAACCGAAACCTGGTGAGTTTGGTTCTCAAGTTTGAACCACCTCCAGTCTTTTTAAGGCATGCGCAGTTTGGCGCCTCTGACCTAAACCTGGTGAGTTTGGTTATCAAGTTTGAACCACCATCAGTCTTTTCTTATGCATGCGCAGTTTGGAGCCTCTGACCTAAACCTGGTGAGTTTGGTTCTCAAATTTGAACCACCTCCAGTCTTTTCTTAGGCATGCGTAGTTTGGCGCCTCTGACCTAAACCTGGTGAGTCTGGTTCTCAAGTTTGAACCACTTCCAGTCTTTTTCTTAGGCATGCGCAGTTTGGCGTCTCTGACCTAAAACCTGGTGTGTTTGATTCTCAAGTTTGAACCACCTCCAGTCTTCTCTTAGGCATGCGCAGTTTGGCGCCTCTGACCTAAACCTGGTGTGTTTGGTGTGCCCAGTTCATGTTACGCGAGAGAGCCTTGAACCGCCTCCAGTTTGGTTCTCAAGTTTGAACCACCATCAGTCTTTTCTTGGGCATGCGCAGTTTGGCGCCTTTGACCCAAACCTGGTGTGCTTAGTTCTCAAGTTTGAACAGCCTCCAATCTTTCTTTTAGGCATGTGCAATTAAGCGCCTCTGACCTAAAAGGTATATAATTACCCGGCGCTAACTAGGCAATGGGAAGAGAACCAGTTTCTCGCCAACCCCTTCATACTGGGGGTAAAATGTATGAATTACCCAATATCGATAAGGTAAAGGGGAGAGGAAAAGTTTGGCATTTAAGTCCAAACGAAATCCTCGACAACTCACCATGTTGGGGGGAATAACATGGCTAGTCCAACTCAAACGGTAGTTGGTAAAGGCTAATCAAATCCGTTGATAGCTGGGGGTTTGCTAAAAATTCCAAAAACCTTATCATATTAAATTCTTACCTCTGACAGTATGATTCGAAAAATTGTGCATAAACAATACAGAGAGATAAATCATTTTGACGACAAGTTATTTGTTGGGCAAGTAAATCTGTTTTGAAGCCGACAAATAAAAGAGTCAAAAGGAATCATTTTTATTAAAAAGGTGAAGATACAAAAAAGAATCTCAAAGAACGGTCAAAAGAATTCTCTCTCTCTCTCTCCTGTTACGGAGATCTTAGTACAGAAAAGATAAAAGCATAAAGAGAGGAAACTATTGGTCTCCCAGGAGTTTCAATTTGTTTATTGTCTCGTCCAAATTTCTACGATGAGAGGCCTCCACGGTTTGCTGAGCTTGCCTACGTAACTCATTATCACTTATTGCGAGTTGTTGTTGACGAGACTCTTCAATGGTATGATTCCTTGCCGCCTCCTCCTGCTGGATCTTTTCCTGTTGGAGAAGCAACATTTCCCGTTTCTTGACAGACTCCCCTAATCGGAGTTCATTTTCTATCAAGATGGCCCGAGCCCTGGCAATGGTTTCCTGGGCCCTGGAGATGACAGCTTGACTCTCCCCGATTTCAAAGTCCACCCTCCTAAGATCTCCAAGAATGGATTCCCGGCTGGCTTCGAGCTCTGTCAGCTCCTGAGACCATTTCTCTTCCTGCTGCCTTAAAGCATTTCTATGCGATATGGATTCCGCCCGGAGCCGCGCCAGTTCTATTTCAGTGATCGCCTCCACATCCGCCTGGCGGAGAGTGTGTAGAGTGGTCACTTGCTCTTCTAAGACTGCAAGGCGAGCTCGGTAAGGAGCTGCTCGATCTCGTCCTCCAACTTCTTCAATATTTTCCAGATAGCGAGATAACACTGGACGTGCGAAGTTGAAGAAGTCGTGGCCTGCCAGGACCATCTTAATACATCTCCTTAGTAAACACATAAAATCAACGACACTGAAGTTGAAAAGCTCTTCAAGAGGACTTGCAGTGTCAGTAGGCAAAACAGGTAATGCCAAGGGAGATGTCGCAGGTAAGGGAGCAGTAGCTACCGGAGCTGGAGGAGAAGAAGCCCGTCCCTGCACCAAATTCAGGATATGGGGAACCAATAAAGCTAGTGTAGATCTGGAAGAGCTGGGGACCCCAGGAGAAGCACCGCCTGTACCGATCATTTGGGCGCCCCCGTCAACAGGAGTAGAAGACGGAATAACTTCGCCCGAAGCTCCTCCGGTAGGAGAAGCATCTTCGAACGAGAATTTCAAATTCTCCTCCTCTCTTGCTGGAAGGCTTGAAGTCGGAGGAGTTGCAGGTGTCTCAGGAGCCACGACAACAGACGACGTTAAAATCGCTGACTGAGAAGGCACGCCAACGACTATGGGAAATGTCTCAGTGGAGCAAACTGGTGTTGGAGATGGCATACTAGGAGACGGTGTGGTCTCTTTGGCGACAGCTACAATAATAACTTCTGTTCTCTCATCGCTCCCAAGTTCATCAATGGGGCGAATTGAAGAGGGAACAGAGGCAGGAGCCGGTGTGGAATAATCAGCGTTAAAATCGCTCGTAGAACTATCAGCACCCGAATGGTCTACTCTCTCGTCAGACTCCACCTGAGTAGTTGAGTGCATTGGCGAGAGAAGTTGACCACCTGTATTTTAGAAAACAAGAAAAGTGGTGTTACGGTAAAATAATAGCGGGCAAAAGATAAAATACTAAGAGCCATACCAGGCGATACAAGTCCAGTTGTCGGACTTGAAGGGAGAGCCATTGTCGTTTCCAACAATGTACCCATCTCGCTACCCGTTGGTTGCGCTGCAGGTTCTGCAACAGGCTCTATGGCCGAAGGAGCCGAAACCTCAACGACACTTGGACTTTAGCAGGTTCATCCTCCCTTGCCGATGCTGGAGGTAGAGCTGAGACCAATAAGTCTGAAGCAAGTTTGACAGCCACTTCTTGGGGTGCTATCAAAGTTTCCTAAGCCAACTACTGCTTCTTACCGGGCCTTTTCTTTAAGGTACCGCGGCGTTTGAGAGTTGGACTCCAGGGACGAATGGCGACAGGCTGGGGAGCTCCTCCAGCACCAGTATTGTCATCGTCATCACCGGCATCATCATCGTCAGACTCACTGACGTCTGAAGGCTCAGCCGCGGCGCCAAGGAATTCTTCCATGCCTTTTATTCTCACCCTCGAAGCACCCTGGCGGCTAATGTAGAAGGCCTCGATCTCCTTGCAACAACTGCGGTTGGAAGAGAAGCCGGGTACGTCAGCATTCGCAATGTGGAACCAGGTGCAAAAGCAGAGTGTTGTGGCCAATTCTGGCATTTTCTTGGGAAGGGAGAATTCAGCTTCAGTTCCACCAGCTGCAAAGTGAAACCATCCGCGGGCTCCCTCATACAAATTCCCCTCAAAGGTAAGATTTCTATTTGGATTACCCACATAAAGTTGGGAATATCCAAACTGGCGAGCAAAGCGACTTGGAGTGTACGGCGCAATCAGACACCTGACATCTCGCCGATATACCAAGTGCTCAGGTCAGATGTTGAGGAGCCACCAGAATGCTCCCGTAGATAGAGCAGTAAAATTATCTGCTCCTGCAGCATCCTTCAGTCTCAATCCATATCCCCCGCCGGGAAAGTCAGGGAAACACCGGAAGATCTCGTAATTCTGAAAGTTACGAAGAGTCTTCCGAATCTGGGACATATAATTGTGCGTCCATGAAGAGCGTTCATATAGCTCCACAAAAAAGCACTTCTCTCCCGAATGGCGTTCTGGTGCGCTCATCAAAGAAGGACAGTGCAAGATGAGCCACGCCAATAAATAGGTGTAGGGCAGCTCCACCCTAGGGTTCGGAGTTTTCGGCTGGGCAGTCTCCTTCGATTTGCCCTTTCCTTTCCCCTTGACTTTATCAGTGGGGAGGAAATCATGACAGAGTGTCCGCAATCCATGTTGCAGATTGCACACCATAGCAGGAAGGAGTCCAAGGGATCGACCATATGTAAGGAGAACCACTGGATATACCACGGTCATTGCAATTGCTTCCTTGGGCAATGACAGCACGACACATCTCTTCAGCCACAGCATTAGAAACCCAGCGATGAGACCTCTGTTAGAGACCGGAGACTAGGCTTGATAGTGGTAACTCTTGAATGAAGTGCCGGGACCGTATCCATTCTCATTTGATTCCATGGTATAATACAAACAGTAATGGCTCCTGGCTACACGTTGGTCAATCTCTGAAATGGGGACAGGAGGATGGCCATGGATAGTTGACGAGCTATCCTTAGAGTTTAAATTGGCAAAGAGATACTCGGCCCATTTCTTATGACCAATACCATTATTACGCGCACCTGTCAGGTCGGCGCAAATACGGTAATGGCACATCATCTCCCAGTATGTGGCATAGACGCGCTCATCCTTCGCTATCAATATGTTTAACTCCTCGGTGCAAGGGATGTATTCTTCATAGGGGACTTCACCCATGGAAAGCCTGGAAACCTCGAACATCTCGTGGAGAGCGAACCCTAGCTCACCCATTGGTGTAAAGAGAGTGCAAGTCTCAGGGTTGTACATCTCCAGGAGGCAGTAGAAGTGATAAGCACTCTGGGGAAACCCGAACTGAACGTTCCTGATGGCTTTGTACAAGCCAATATCCTTTAAGATGGGCTCGTGGGAATCCAACATGTGCTGAACAAGGCGAGCCCACCACATATTTTTAGAGGAGTAGATCCAGCCAGGCATTCTGAAGTCACTAGCCGGGTACTGACCATCTCTTGCCAGGAACTCAGTTAGGAAAGTTCGCGCGCGGGATGGGACTTCTCCTACTTGGAGCTCCATGCCAAATCGGCCTGGAAGCAAACCAGTAATGCATCTGGGGGAACCATCTTGATAAACCCCTTGTGCGCCAAATTTGCCTATTGGGACGCCATCTTGCTCCTGAGTTAGTCCCCACTTTAATTCTCGAGGAATCGCCAGTCGCTGAAGATAAACTAAGGGATATCCACGATCCATTCTGGGCAGAAATATTAAAGCTTCGCCCAAATTATAGAGCCATTCGAGCTCCTCTTCAAAGAGGATCTCATCTGATTGACCCATCTGGTCTCCAAAGAGGAATGCGGGCTTCTCCATCGCTTCTCTGTTCACGTTTTCAAAAGCACCATCAGTTATAATTTCTCGCGCAGTGGTGGGGTGATACTTGATTAACTTCTCCTTGCGATCCTTCGGGTCTGGTTTATATGAGGCCAGGATGGTGGTGAAACGAAATTGGTCTGAGGGATCAAAACCCCTAGCAAAGCCAAAGTAGTTCCTATGAGGGAAGGATTCCACCGAATACCCTACTGCAAGAACCAGAATTAGTATTAGAAAAGTTTCTACAGGACAGAAAATTTTTCTAAGTATGGACGCGCGAAGCTAAAAATTAGAACGCTCGAAGCTAACAATAGCGCCGCGCGAAGCTAAAGATTAGACCGCGCAGAACTTAAAATAGCCTCGCGTTTCAGCGCGACTGCTGCTTAAAATAGCCTCGCATTTCAACGTGACTGCTGCTTAAAATAGCCTCGCGTTTCAGTGTGATTGCTACTTAAAAGAGCCTCGCGTTTCAGCGCGACTGCTACTTAAAATAGCCCCGCGTTTTAAAACGCGAGGATGACGCGATAACTTCGCATGAGAAGGAAGCCAGAGGCTTTTCTTCTTCTCCAAGCTTTATAGCCTGAGTACGACGATCTCGCCGATGAAAGAGATGATTAGCCGATTAAAATCAAACCAAATCACTCAAAAATATTCTAAAGAGTTTCGATAGAGAGATCCTTACCCCCAATGGGTGAAATGTGGACTGGCGCGTCGCCGCCGCGGTCGTTGCCACCTCTGCTAGCGTCGATTGACGGTGACGGAGCTGCGCGGGAAGTAGCACGAGTCTTGGGCGCCATTACTTGCGAGAATCGAGTGAAATCGATGGAAGATTTGGAGAAAATCGATCGGAGAACGCTCGGGTCGCCTGAGCTCTGATCGCCTAAACCTCTGAGATCTCTAGAAAATTCTCAAATGAAGTGAAAAAAAAAGGGGAATGGGGATTTCATTTAAATGAGGGAAACCGTCGTTTGGAATTCGGCGCGAATTTCGAAGAAAATGACTGATCAGTTACTCTCCAGAAACGAGGAGCTATTAGCCTCGCGTAGTGAGGAAAAAAGCAGAGCCATTAACTCCACGCTACTCTGCGCTACTTTGCGAAACTAGGATAACTTGGTATTTTAGCTTTGCGTTCTCATGAAGAACTTGGATTTTTGGCCAAGTTAAGATGATCCTTATCCGATCATATTAGGTACTAATGGTCTAAGTTACGCAAAAGAGTCTTAGATTATTTTACCCAAATTATTGACCATCTGTTTGTTGAGCAAGCAAAATTCTTGAAACCAATAGATAGAGAGGAAAATAATTTGCCTTTATTCATAAAGGAAAATGTTACAAAGAAGGAGTTATAGCTCTCCCAAAAGCTTCTACATGATCATCAACTCATCAATAATCTAACGGTGAGATTTCTCTACGGGTATTGAAGCTCAGTTCCCTAGTTCACATGCAAAAGATCTCCTCTGCAAATGTCAGCTTGGATCTGTCATCTGAAATGAAGCACGAGAGGAAAGAGAAGTGCTGCAAGCCCATACTTGAGCTTGCAACTCCTTCAAAAGTTTATCTTTTGAAACCAGAACTTGAAACCTGCAACTATGTTGTAAGGCGTATGCTTCTGGCTTCCTTAGAGTTACTTTTGCTGATGAAGATCGATGGACCTGCATACGCTCCTCCTAAAAAAGGATCGGACTTACTGCACAAAGTGTGAAAACGCGGAGCTAAACTAACTTCGCGTGCAGTTGAAGAAATAACCTCGCGCTTCAAACACAGAGGATGACCCAATAACTTCGCGTAAAGGAGGGACAGAGTTTCTCTATGTTGTTTCCTTCTCTTTATAAAGCGACTGCTAATCAAAGATAGCCTCGCAAATTCATCGCGATCGCTAGTTAAAATAGCCCGCGTTTTAAGCGCAGGGATGACGCGATAACTTCGCGTAGAGAAAGAACAGAGTTCCTCTCTGCCTTCTCCTTCTTCTTCAAGCCTTACGGCCGGAGAACGGCGGTCTCGCCGACAAGATAAACAATTGGCCGGATTAAACCGAGCCAAAACATCTCAGAATGGTTCTTAGAAGACCAAGAGTTGAGGTTTTTACCTTCGAAAGACGCTGCGTAGACTGGTTCGTCGTCGCGTTTACTGCCATGGCCGCGGACATTGACGCCGGCCGCTGTGCACGAAGCCGTACTCTTCCGAAACAACATCCTAATGATGAAGATCTATGGAGGATTTAACGAAGATCAGTTGAAGATCATTCGTCAACAGGAGTTGAGAACTCTTCAAGCTCTCAAGAATTCTCCGAATGAAGAAGGAGATGAATCAGAAGCTCTATTTAAAAAGGATTTCCGTCGCTTGGTATTCGGCGCAGAAATTCAGGGTGATTAATGAAGCAATTACTCATTCCACTGAAAATAAAGCGAAGACTATAAGCTCCACGAAGATACCTAAAACCGGAGATAAACTTGGTATTTTAACTCCGCGTTTCTGGTTTAAAGATCCAAAGTATTTCAAAATTTGCTAAATTCTAAGCCATTTCGAAAACTTTGGAGGGGGTTCTGTTGGCAGTGAAAATTTCTAAGTGAAAAAAATTTTCCACAACAGAACGCGGAGCTAACCAATAGCTCCGCGTCTGGCTATTTTTAGCGTTGCGTTGAGTAAAACGCGGAGATGATCAGTAGCTCCGCGTTTTTGGTTATTTAGCTCCACGTTAGCTCCGCATGAGCAGATAACCAGAATCTCAAATTGATTGAGATTATGATTTGGATTTATCTAATTACCAAATCAAGTCCAATCAGAATTATAAATCAAGAGATTTAAATCAAAATTAAGATATTTGATTGGAATCCTTGATGAGAGCAAATTCTATTCAGATAGAAAACTCTCAAATCTTCCTTGGGCTATAAATATCTTCATGGTGAAACCCTAGGGGTCTTCCTTTTCGGCTTTGGTCCTTTCTTTTATTGGTATCTGAGATCTTCTTCCTGATCCCTTTGGCAATTCAAGTACGTGAGAGAGCCTTGAAGCCTTTTTGTGATCATCTTCCTCTTAGAGAATTCAAGTTACGCACAGAGCCTTGGATTCGTGAAGAGCAGAGATCAAGAAGATCGTCTATAATCGGCCGATTTCTTCAAGAGAGAAGAAGTTCGACGTACCGATCGTCAACAGGAACTGCTTGACTGATCCCACGATACATTGTAAAAGAGAGAGATTGAACTATAAAATCCTCTCGTTTGTTCTTTATATCTCTTGTTCACTTCTATTGTAATTCAAGTTTATTCGTTGGAAGGAAGCAAAGAAAATTTTGCTGCGAACAGCCTCCCCCTTACCCCACTCCCTCCTTTGTCTTTTGCTTCTCTCTTTACAGGACAGTGAAGAATCTACCATGCTTTCTATGACCAGAGCTAATCAAAAGGTCAGAACCACTACTCTTCTCTAGACACTCGAATCTTTCGGCCAGTGGAGCATCTCAAGCCGTCAATCAGCGGCCAAAGCCGTCGAATAGCGGCTTGTCTAGACTTCTTCCTCCTGAAACTTCAGGGTAGGTACTCTATCTCCTTTATCTGTTTATAGGTTTTATTAGATTAATTGTTTGTAATTACATTTAAGAGATAATGGCTAGATTTGCTTGTGAGAAGTTTTTCGGCGAAATTTTTGCGGCATTTAGTGTCTACTTCGCTGCTGCGATCGAAACTCTGGGCTGTAATTATCTCATTTATACACCTAATATATTCTATATCCTAGAGTTAGTGGAGGAATTTTATGCGAGTTTTGCGATATCCGATATTTCGGATGATCGCAAAACCATAAACCTCCATTGGTGCGGCCAAATACACGAGGTGCACGCAGCGGCCATCTCGGCTTCTACGGGTATCCTCCTTCACTCAGCGAATCACACTCGCAGTAGAATTGAGGATTATCTTACACGGATGGGCTCGATTGCAAAATAACACGTGATAAAGGGATCAACAGTAAGACACTCTATCGCAATATCCACGCAACTTGCCGCTGGATCAACACTAATGTTATGAGAATTACACATATGTCATCTTTTTACACGCCCACTTTTTATGTAGTTAATTGTATTATGCGTCAAGATACTCACTTCTGTATGTGCACACAGCTACTAGACACTATTATTGATGCTAAGATGCGGTCGAGGACTAGTTTGCCTCTACCGTACTTAATTATACAGTTGTGTCGCAAGTTTCTGTCTAGTTCTGAATTTGATGCATATACACCCTCACGCGTGTTTATCGCTGCGAAACATATTTCAGTGACATATCACGCTGCTGTTTTAGAAGATTAGATTAGAAATGCTGATGACGAAAATATATATACCATTGACCTAACACAAGAGGAGGAGGATGATACCTTCTTTGACCAAGACTTGCCAGTTGATCCCACTGAGCAGATCAACGTCGTCTGGCAAGATCTTGGAAAAATTTGGCGTCGGTTGAAACAAATCGATAAGGGTGAGTCTTCTACGACACGAGCACATCCTGCACCTGGTGAGTCTAGTAGAAGGCAAAGATGACGACACTAATGATTTGTGTATTAGAGCATACACAAGTTTAGGTGTGGGGGAGTGGATTAAGAGATTTTTATTTTTTTTTAGGATTTTTAGGATTTTATTTTTATTTCTAGGATTTATTTTTTTTAGAATTTTGGGTTTCTTTATTTTACACTTTGGGTAGTTTTAGAGTAACTAACTGGAAAAAAACTAAAAAAATTAAATTTTTTTTTTATATTTTCATCAATAGATCAAACTAATTACAGATAAAGGAAAATATTTAGATTTGAAATTGGATAGGAGAGTAGATTGGACAATATACTTTGAATTTTATGAAAAAAGATTAAAATCCGAAAAATAAATACTACTAACAGTAGTTTTGAGGCAAGTATATATCTATTTTTTACTTCACAATAGTTTAATAGGTTAAGGACAAAAATAATAACGATTGAGTAAGTTTTTTCTCTCTAAAAAAAAGAAAAAAGTGAGAATAAAATAATGGGGTGCGCCTGGTATTAAGGCAATAGTTTCGAGAGTGATAAAATAATGGGATCGCCTGGTATTAAGGCAATAGCCTCAAGAGTGAAAAAAGAGTGTGATCTGAATAATCGGGTACTTTGCGCCTAAGCGTGAATATTTGCATGAAAGGTGAAATATTTTAAAAAAAAGAAAATGAAAAAAAAGAGTATGAACCGAGTAATCGGGTACGTTGTGCCTAAGTAAGCGTGAATATTCGCATGAAAGGTGAAATATTCTTTTAAAAAAAATTGTTATGAGAGAGGAGTTGAATCATGAGTTAGAGTTGGAGTCCAAAACCGAAATAGACTATCACACATGCACGTAGATGTATAAGAGTCAATGAATTATCTGTTAGTAGTTACTGAAAGATAGGATTTAAATTTTTGATTAAAATGATAAGTGTATATGATATGACACTTAATTTAAAAATTGATAATCTAAATGCGTTCTTGAGTTTGTATATTGTGAGATTAATTGATGAAAACATCAAAGGAAAAAAAAAGATTTTCTTTCTTTTGTAAAATTTTTATTTTTCTTGATTTTTTGTTATCCTTATTTTTCTTTTCTTTATTTCTTAATCTATTCTCTTCATGAATTTTGTGGGTATATTCACTGCAAACTCTCACGAGATAACACTCGTCCACTAGGGTAATCTAGGGGTTTAAAGGCTTGTTGCATGTGCTAAGTGCAATTGTGATTCCTGCGAAAGTGAGTTAGGAATTTTTCTTTTAGGTTTTGCTCAAGAACTAGCAAAAGATCGGTGTGGGAGTGTGATGAGTATCATATATTGTATTTTTCCTCCCATATTTTATCTATTTTTAAATATAAATAAATGCTACTCGGGTATTTTTAGTGTCTTTTTCGGGTAATCTTATTCGTACAAGGAAACGACATGAAATCATAATTGGAGTAGGAAATCAAAGTTCGAAAAGTTTTTAAACAGAGCAAATGTACATGATTTAAATATTTCAGAGAGTCAAAGTCAAATACAGTTAGTAATATCAAGTGTCCAAGACCGTGCAGAAGAAAACATAGAAGAAATACCTTTAGTTTGGCCGCCAATTGACGGCTATAGCCTCCAAATAGCGGCTCAACATATGCACCAGAGGCTGTATTTTCTTCATGGACTTCACTGTAATTTTTTAGTTTTTAAGTTCTGTTATAATTAGGGTTTGATTTCCGAAGCCTATACATGGGCCGTATTCTTGTATTCAAAGGGAATTCTGGAATTTTATACTCGTTTCCTGATTAATAAAGTTAGGCTTTTTTGCTGAAGGGTGACGGCCACAACACCGTTCTTCAGAGGTAAGCCATTATTTTGAGATCTTTGCTTGCTTTGTAGATAGAGTTAATCGCTTTCTAGTTTAGGTTTTACTGCTTTCTAGATTAAGGTTAATCATATTCATGAATAAAAATTTGATAATATGAGTAGCTAATTAGTTAGCTTTAAGATGTTGATGAATTTAAGATCCACCATTTAATTGCTTTCCAATATTTTCTTCTTAAATAAAATAATAAAGATATGATTTTTCTTTAAAAAGATTAAAATACAAAAACTCGAAGATTAAAACTTTGATAGGTTATGCTTGAATTAGGTTTCTTGATGTCTATACTTAGTTAGGGTTTGGGGTTGTTGATTTTATCTTTTTCATTGAATTATCTAAAGATTTAGTTTGTTTTTATGAAAAAGTAGTATTTTTGATGAGTTATATTTGCACACCACTTGATAGCTCATACTTAGGACACTTTAAATAAAAAATTAAACTAAAAAGATTGAATTTTTATGATAGAAGAAACTAATAGAAGAAAAAATATGGTTGGAAATTAGTGGATTCTAAATCCTAGGCTATTTAGATTAACTCAACTTCAAACTATAATCTTTGGTTAGTCCGTTAGACAAAGGAAAGAGTAAGAAACACAAAAACACATTAGATCCCTGTGGGACGATCTGTACAGCGCTACACCGATACTGTGCGCTTGCAGTAAATATCACATCATTGACCTCTAATTAGTGGTGGTCAACGCCCATTAGTAGACTCTAGTTTTGCATAGGATCAAGCTCTCAAATGTTGACTTGTTTGAATCTAATTTTGCTTCTGAATTGGCTTCTAATCTTTCTGACACTCTGGGCTTTTCGCTTCCTCATTATATGTTTTGATATTTATTTGCTTGCTCTAAAACTGCTTGGCATTTCGATTCTCTTGATTTAATACTTTTGAATTCAATTTTGCGACTCTTTCTCTAATTGGGTATACTTCTTTGTTGCAAATACTTATGATTTGAAAATCAACAAAAAATATCCAAGTAGTATTATTTATACACAAAAAAATATAACAATGTATGGAAAATATACAAAATATGATACTCATCTCACCGCAGACCCATCTTCTGCTAATCTTCGAGTAAAACCTAAACTTAAAAAGAAAATAAAAAACCTAACTCATTTTCATAGGAATTACGATTGTAAGTGCAACAAACTTTTAAATCTCTAGATTACTCTAGTAGATGAGTGGTGTCATGTGTATGTCCAAAAAAATGTTAAGAATTGAGATTATGAAACAAATAAAATGAAACTAATGATATTCGAAAAATAATAAAAGAGAAATATCCTAAAAACTAATAAAATAATATAAATGAAACAATAACATATACAAAAAAAATAATTTTTTGACTTTTCTACAATTAATTTTACTAGTACAAAAATTTAAAATTGCCTCTAGATTCAATTTTTAAGTCAAGATTCATACCAAATTTACTCATTATTTTAATCAAAATATAAATCTTATTTTCAATATCCACTAATAAATAATCTTTGGCTCCTAAACATCTATGTGTATGTGTTATGTTGTATTTTTGTATTTGACTCAAGTGCCAACTTTTGATTTATCTTTTTCTCTATTTTCTTTTTCTCAACCTCTTGGGTTCACTCATACATAATTTCTTAGGTTATAATTTGATTTGGTCCTCCATCAAATTCATACAAAATTAATGGTTTTCAATGAGTAAAATATTTTGTATACACTTGATGAAATGGTAAATGAACTCCAAAAGTTATGAAATTTAATCTGAAAGAAGTTAAGGAGGTAGAAATTATAATTGTAAAAAAAATTGATGAAAAATTATTGGATCATTATAGTTTTGCCACTATCTTAGGTGTCTCTGTAGGAGATTTACTTATAGAGGCACCCTAGATCTCATGCATGAATATATGTGAACGATACGAACAGTTGATTATAATTTTCATAACCTACATATATGGTATATAAAAATCATGCAATTTAGACATTTCTTTATCATCAATCAAGAGATTTAATTGTTCTATTTTAGAAAAACCATTAATTTTCTCTATATCTAATATACGATCAAAATGTATCTAAATATGATTTTTTCGTATACCATCATTTTTGAATGTGAAGATCATAATTATCAGTTAAGATTGTTAACAAACATACTCTATTTTGAGATTTAGAGGTGACTCCATAGGTACCTCCTTATGGAGGCATCTTATATACACTTTTTCCATATATATATATATATATATATATATATATATATATATATATATATATATATATATATATATATATATATATATATATATATATATATATTTGTATGTGTATGTGTGTGTACACACACACACACACACATATATATATATATATATATGCATATTTTATCTTTCATTCGAATATTTACGCTTACTGAGGTGCAAATATTTAGATCATAAACAATTATGTCAAATATTAATCATGTTGATACATATGTTTCGTGAGACACATATTCAACTACTTTGCATTTTATGAAATTTATTTGTTTATAGACTTAATATTAGGTTCATCTTGTTATTCTTTTCTCTCTTTTATACTTTTTGAGAAACAATTTACTCAATTATTATTGTTTTTGTTCTCAATTTTATAAACTATTGTGCTCCGTGAAAATCAAGTGTCTATTTGTCTAAAACTACAGTTAGGAGTATTTATTTCTCAGATTTTAGTTTCTTCATAAAACTTTAAGAATTTCTTCAATTTCACCTTTCTATCCTATATCAAATCTAAATTTATTTTAACCTTTGTAACTAGTTCAATTTTTGTAGAATTTTTTTTATTTTATACTTTTTCTTAAAGATAAAGAAATGAAATTATATACGAAAGTAAAGAAATACAAAAGGCCTAAATACTATATAAGATGAAAAATAAAGAAACCCAAAAATCCTAGAGAAGAGAAAATAAAATCTAAAAAGAAAAGTAAAAGTCCTAAAATAAATAAAAAAACTACAATACTTCTCCCATAAAACTGTGTTTGTTCCCATATACGAATTAATGATTGCAAATAACAAAATTATGAACACTATTTTTCAAATAATGGTAGAAATAATAGGGATCATGAAAATTTATGGTCTCACTGAGCTCACTCAATTAATGCATGAAAAGCACTTAAGACCTCACAACCACTTCTCACTTTCATATTATGTGCATTTTAAATATATAGTGGGTGCATTAATGTATCCCATCATCCTCCCAATGACATGAATTTTTATTTGAGCTTCTTATGTCATTCTCTCTTTCTTTTTTTTCCATATGAAAAGTTAATGATTGGTTTAGATAAATTTTCAACGTTCATATCAAGTGTGCATGTGAGAACATCGTGAGACGTGCAAAGCGCACTATGAACAAGTGGGTCGTGAAATGTGAAGTGTAGTGGTACCTTTAGCTCACAAAGTAACTCGAGCTCCTCTGCAAACCTCAAAATGTTGCTCATTAGTGATTGACACACCTGTAAAAATGTCACAATACACGAGGTTGGTATGTGCCAACTTGTCCAAGAACATGAGATCATCTTAGAAAATATGCTCGAAAGTTGGTTTAATACCAGCCAAAGAGGTGTAAACATGATCAGTGTGTATATTCTGAGCCATATCGACATCAATAAGCAAACTCCTAGCTTTCTTATCCATGTTTAACGTGTTCAACACCATAGTCATATTCCCAAATGAAAAGTTAATGAGGCTACATTTGCAGTCAATTGAGCATTTGAAGTTGTAATGAATTATCTGCTTAAGATAACAGAAATTTGGTTATCTAGATTGAACGTCGGCTCAGTTTTCAAGATGATGAAATCAACAGAAAATATGAACCCACTAACCTTGATGAGCATATTTTAAACCATATAAGGTAGTCTCTTAACTGACGATCAACTAGCTATAGTGTAATCTTGATAGTTTGAAACTTTACTAATCCCAGCTGCTGATATACAATGTAGGCAAGTAAGTTGACACTTACATCGAGCAACACCCTATCCAATATAGTGTTCCGAATAGTGCATGAGATCGTTGGGAGAATCTTAATCATTGTACTTGACAGGCAAAAATTAGAGTGGATTTGAGATATATTTGAAGGATCAAGACTTTCTTGTAAATGTTTTTAGCTCGTTTCTTGGTGCATAAATCCTTGAGGAACTTGGTGTAAGAGAGAACCTCTTGAACGATGTCAAGAAGTGGAATATTGAAGTTCCCCTGTTGAAATATTTCGAGAATATTTGTGGGGAAGGCTTCTTAGGCCTATATGTATATGAAGTTTTCAGCTTAAGAAAAATTTCCTCTGATTAAGAATGGGATGACAAAGAAGGTGATGGAGATGGATACAGAGAAGCAAAGAGAAGAGATGATGACGTAGCCTGCAGAATAGTAAAGAGTGCAAGCGAGGGCATAGCAACAATATTATCCACTTACTTGCCAAATCTATGTTTATGGCATTACACTAGTGAATATGTGATGTAACAAACTGGATGAGTTGGCATAGGTTTTTGCCAAAAGTTAGCTCGGAATGGTGTCCTCACCTTGCTCACCCAGTTGTGTCACTAACTGTCCAACTTGTCGCTCTAAACTCTTGATTGATTGAGAATTTATAAGAAGTTATCAATCAATCTATCATATAAAGTTAAAATATACTTTCATTAAATTCTATATGTACATGCCTAGCTGGTAGTAGTCTTGAGAAGATTTTTCATATTCTTATCAAATGACTTTAGTTATTTGTCATGATCATTGTTATACCCCTGAGTGAAGACAAAAAATTGGCTTTAGGGGGTCTAACTTGGTTATTGATAACATTGGCGGCATTTGAATATTGGTATATACCCACATTAGGTCTTAGGAATAACCATTATCTGGAGGATTTATGTTAGAGTTAGAGACTCCCTGATATAGCTGATGCCTCTATGAGAGATGAGAGTAGTTTCTCCATCCAAGTTTGTATGTTGGAGCTATGGATTATTCATGGGTCTCAGGTATAAAGCATTGATTTGTTCATACATGGGACTCATAATTCATTAATAATGGACGCTCATCCATAACATGATTAGAGAAACCACAACTAAAGTAAGTTGGAGTATATAATTAGTTTATTTGACCAACTTGAAGAGTACTAGGAACTTTCATTGCCCTATTCTCCTCATATAAGTTAGCAAGCTCGGCCTCGACAACTATTGAACTGTCTAGACTATAAAGATCATCCTTACTCATTGAAATCGAAGCACTAGATATTTCAACGAGGTTCTCCCACTGCATAGTCTTTTAAGATTTCTTAAGACGTTTGCTTGCTCCTTCCTCGTTCTTCCTCATAAACTCTCTCAAACACATGAACTGAAGAAGAGTTTTGATATATAATCAGGACCTTCATACACGATCTAGCACAACCTCCATGTTTCTATCGCATAGTGGAGACACTAAATTAATAGGTCAATGAACTGTTCCAGATATTTCTTAAAAGGTTCTCCTAACATATAATGGAACTGATTGATTGCATTTCAAATATTTTGTTGCTGTATTTGTAGGATAGTACTTTTTAAGAAATACTGTCACAAATATCCTAAGAAGTAATGAAGTCAGTGGGCATGCTATACAACTATTTCTTGACATTGTTTATAATGACATGATTATAATGACAAAGGGAATAAAGCGGAGCTTAATCACCTACTCCGACTAATATTGTAGTTTTATCATCACAAATTCCTGAAGCCGCTGATAAAGTGATAGTCAGATCCAATGAATTCCAGAAGCATGCTAATATATTGTAGTTCAAGCTCGTAATTGTTATCCATACCTAGGGGCAATTTATGCATGATGACAATGAGGTGTACATCGGGTAATAATGATTTTGAAGGAATAGGATTGGTGGATTAATCTTCCTTCCCATGATGGAATCTAATCTAATGAGATGGCCGGATTTATCATGGGTCCATATTGGTATAAAGCAATAGAGATGATAAAGGGATGGATGGATGATCTAGACTAGGTATCTAACGGAGGAGTAATCGGGCGTGAAAAGATAATGTAAGAAGGTGGAAAAAGGAGTGAGTGATGAAAAATGCTAACTCAACCAAATTAAAATCACACTACCAAGACACTAATACGAAGTAGAAACCTAGACTCTATGTTTGGAAATTATTAGGACTCAACATCAAATTGCTTTAAACTTATGTTGACAATGTAATATGAAATGTGTGACTTTTGAGTCAAAGAAGAATGATGAAATCTGCACCTTATCTGATTAGGTTTTGGATGTGCTCATAAATGAATTAACAAATAAATGCAATCAAATATTGCAACTGAACATGGGTGCAATGAGTACCTTTTTCCATTATTTATTGATAAAAAAATAAGAAATATGATGCATCCTACTAGACTCTATAAAAACATTGACTCTGATTCTTCTTCTTTTTTTAAAAAATCAAGAATCTAAAACTGAAAGACATGAAAAAGTTCAAGGGCATAAAACTTACCATTGCCTCATGATAGTGACAATTGCTACTGGGTGCTAGCAAAATTTGAGAATTTGAGCCCTAGGTTTTTGCAGAGACCTCTTGTTGCAACCCTGGATATTCTGGTACTGTTATATTGTACATCAACAATTGACATAATCAACACACATGATTCATCCATAAAATGAAAGAAAAAGTAAAAAAAAGACCGTCAATCTCTAGTAATGGTGACAAAAACTTGACATGTTTAAGCATTCAATGCTTAGCTGTGGCACTACATTCCAACGCAAGGAGATATCTAATGTTTTGTGATCTTAATTTAAACGAGTTAATAAGAGGATGGTTGTTGGGTGTAACGACCCCACTCGAAAATTAGATAGCGGAATGCTAACAACATATTTACACATGAATATGCTAAGCCTTCATAAAATATTATGAATTAAAATAGTTTATAAATATCTACAGATTCCTCCCATAAAAAGACTAGCTACGATTATTTTTATAGTTTCACAAGAATCATTATAAACTACTATATCTCTTGTCTCATATCTGATATGAAACTATTGAGATAAGGATACTACATTCTCTCCGCTTTAGGCTTTGACGTTCTCATTAGAGGAGGGGCTTGGTAACACTTGAAGACTTCACAATACAATATGGAATTCAAGAGGTGACCCCTACTTTTTATGTGACACTTAACTCCGATTAGCACTTAGTTTCATGTGACACTTCATTCTGCACACTTGCAATTGATGTCTAACTCTGATACCACTTGTAATGCCCTCATCCGAAAATTGGGTACCTGAATGTCGGTAACATATTCGCATAGGAATATGCTAAGGTTTCAGTAGAATGTCATGAATTAAAATAATTTATAAATAGCTACGGATTCCTCTCCCAAAAAGGTTAGCTATGATTACGTTTATGGCTTTATGAAAATTATTATAAACTACTATCTTTCTTATCTCATATCCCATGTGGAACTATTGAGATAGAGGTATTACATTGGGAGAGATTTAATTATACTTATGGTAAGAAAACATAGGAACGGTACATAAATTCACCCCTTCTCTATCATGATCAATCACGAAACATGAAAAAAATATAATCTTTATTTCTAATTAATTAAATTCTATTCCTAAGCATGTAGTATCGAAAAAATTACTTAGGTATAAAACATCAAAAGAGGTATTAATCAACCAAAATAGGAATAGATCAATTAATTTATTATTTTGTTAAACAAAGTATCAATTCCAAATCCGTAACAACATCACCTATCAAACCCTTGTATTTGCGAATTAAATATTTTACTTTATCCTCTTAATTAATAATAAATTTAAACATATTAGATATAGAATATACTTCTCAATTGTTAGTAAATCTATACCTAGATTTATCTAAAATCTTGATCCCTAAAAATTAGTTAGCCATGACTAGAGTGACACAAAAATCATGTCTAAGTAAAGAGCAATATATATGATACTAGAAAGCTATTAAAAAATAATTTGGGTTACTCCTGCTTTGGTTAGGAACTATTCAATCTTCTAGGGCTTTACAAGTTTGCTGGATCTTCTTTTGATGGGTTTCTGCTTACTTATTTTTTTGAAACAACAGCTTGATTTTATGTTTTTTTAATAGATTCTTTAGAATTTTTAATTTTCATTATTTTATCATAGAATCGTCATTAAATAATTACACAATATTAAACATTGACAGTTTCTAAGTACGGATGATTCTTTTAACAAAAAAGTACAATCAAAATGAAGGTTAAAAATAAATGGGACAGAAAAGAGACAAGGCTCCAAAATTACAAGGATTTTAGAAGTTTTCTTTTGGAATTCACACTGCATATCGTATAAGGAACTTCCCTATTTATGCCTTTCATATTGCACATTATTCTATTTGTTGTCGTGTCCTTTCTTTCATATTACTTATTTTTTGTTTTAGTTAATTAATAATTACTATAGAAATTAATATTTTTAAATTATTACTTAATTACGTAACTCCTAAGGAATTAACAAGTTCTAAATACAATTAAATTGTAATTATAAATTAAAATAGATGTCAGAAAAAAGTAGTCAATCTTTTTTTTTTTTTTTTGTGATAAATTCTATCAAATTACAAGAAGAAACTTTAATAAAAAAGTAAGTTAAGAGAATTATTTAATTTTAATAGATCGATCCTAATTATTTAATAAATTTAAAGCATATTTAAATTTTGACTTGACCAAGAAACTCAAATTAACAGTCGGAAAAAAGGAAGAATCAACTTCAAACTATATTCATATACAAACATTTATATAAATTAACTGAATTGGAGAAGATCAATAAGTCTTGTCTCAAGCGGCATCCCTTTTTCTTTTTTTTTTTAAATTTGTAAGAGATTCTTAGTTCGATTATTAGTGGAGCCTCAATTTTGATAATGTTACAGAGAAACATGTTTGTGTAAGTTTAACTAGAAAAAAAAAAACAGAAAAAAGGAAAAATCAAAATTGAGGAGGGCATATAAACAAATTCATTTTAAAGAGCCCCAATGAATTTCACACTAAATGACACTAGAACCATAAAAAGATTGGGATCTCACATAGATGGATAAGAAGGTCGTACCATGCATTCATGTGTGTCGGGCTTGCCCAGCCGAGCACGCATCCTTTGTGTGCCTAGGCGGAGGTGAGTTGGCCAAGCATATATGGATGATAATGAAAGTGTCGACGAGTCAATTTTTAACTTTTTATATATAAAATTTTAAATTAGAAAAAAAAAATCTTTTTAATTTAAAATTTTGTATAAGGTAAACCAAAAATTGATCTATGTACGCTCCAAAAGATCATCCCTATCTAGGCATGCGGAGTTTTATAAATATTTTTCACCTAAAAAATATTAAAATATGTAAAATGATTCCAAAAAAAGGACAACAAAACCAAATTTTATAGTGGTTCTCCTAATTGGCGTACATGCTCTATATTAACCATCCATTCAACGGTATAGAAATAATTATTGTTTGGCATCTAATTATAAATATTCATTTATGGTTGTCATACATCTGAAATCAGTTTGCTTCTCCTCTCGTTTCAGTTTTGCCTCTTGCACTCAAAACTAATTCTGGAGCTACAGTAGCATCGGTTCCCAAATTGATTAACTAGACTGATTGCGCCATTTCGAAAACCAAATTGGGGAAATAGATTCGAACAGATCCTAAGCCAAGTTAGATTCAATAGTCTTTGACTTAATAGAGTTGAGTGAGTAACCTGCAGAGAGAATATTATGTAGCAAAAAAAAAAAAGAAATAGAGAGGCATATACAACGATATAACGAAGTCCGGCTAAGAGAAATCCCAAGCCTTCATCCTCGTTATAATGTGGTCTTTCACGACGTGATCTTTTATTATAGAATCAGAAACATAATATCTCAAATCTCTTTCTTTTCTTTCTTGAGATTACAAGTTCTCAGAATATGTAAAGGAGATGTAGGAGGAGATTCTCGATCAAGAACAAGATGCCTCTCATCATAGTAAATGTGTGTATTGTTGGACGTAAAAGTTTCAAAATAAATAAAAAATGGCAAGTAGCTTCATAGAACGCAGAGCTAAGTTCATAGTTTCGCGCCGGCCAGAGTTTAGTTCCGCGTCAGAGTAAAATACGAAATTAAATTTATAGCTCTGCGTCCAGAGTATTTAACTTCACGTGGGTAGATTTTCAGAACCCTAAATTAATTGTGATTGAAATTTGGAATTATCTAATACCCGAATTGAGTCCAATTAGAATCCAAAATCAAGAGATTTAAATTAAAATCAAATATTTGATTAGAATTCTTGATGAATACAAAAATCTTCTATTCATATCTCTATGGAAACTCTCATAACCAACTAAAGTTTATAAATAGCCTCTTTGAGGAGACTTTAGGGGATATTTTGGAGTTCAAATTGCACACGAGAGCCTTGAATTCATTGAGATCAGCACACAGAGAGAGAGAGAGAGAGCTAGGACCGACCATCATTTTCTTTAAAGAGAGATCTTGACGTCGGATTGTCAACAGGTTCTACTAGTTAGATCCCATCGCCACATAAAAACCCACGTCTTCTGTAAAAGAGAGCGATAAATTATAAATCCTCTCGTTTGTTTTCTATTATTTTTCTTTCATTGTAATCATTATAAGTAATGAAAGAAAGCAAGATTTTAACAGAGAACAAATTGGCAACCACAATAAGAGACGTCTCTTTTACTGAACAAGAGATCGTGGCTCAATCTGATATGAAGAAAATTGGATCGGTCGTAAATATGCTCGTCGTTGAGATCGATTAGTAAAAGTATGAAGATTATCTCTCCTCTAGATCAGGCAATCTGATAGAAATATGGAACTATCGTCGCGTGATCTCTAAAACTCGTAAATCGGGTAATAAGGAATTCTCCGTTAATCGGGGGTTCTTTGAGTTCACGGCTATAGAGCCATCATTTGAAAGGAAAATCCTAAGGAAGAATACTGTTCCTACTGTTGAAGAGAACCAAAAATATGGCTTTACCAGAACACAACTCCATAATCAGAATCGTCGAGCAAGATGAAGAGCTCTCAAAGCCAGTGTAAAATGCGAGGCTGAGACAGAATCAGAACGCGAGACTATGACTTTACCTCGCAAACTGGCTTGCATTAATTGTAAGACCAGTGAAAATTGTGTAAAATGCGAAACTAATTATAAACCAGCATGTAAAGAAATTTCTCCACCCGAGGCTATAGAACTTAGGTATAAAACCAGGATGATTGATGATACTCGTATAAAACGCGAGGCTAAATTCAGATACAAGCCAGCGTGTAATGAAATTTCTCCACGCGAGGCTACTGAACTTGACTATGAAACTGGCAGAAGTGACAAAACTCGCATAAAATGTAAAGCTAATTCTAAAGATAAGCCAGCATGTAATGAAAATTCTCCACTCGAAGCTATTAAAATTAGACAAAAATTGAGCTTAGCGTTAAACTCGAAACCAAGAATTCTTGCATAAATCACGAGGTTCTACCAGCATTCAAGGATACTCCCCCATGCGAGGCTAAACAGCCAACAGAAGTTAAATTTCATCAGAAATGCCAAGCCAGTGTAAAACGGGGGGCCAGCGTAAAATGTGAAGCTACAGCCCAACCTTGCGTGAGTGCTCTAAAACTTGGAGCTAACTCCAGCTCTGCATAAAACAGTAAATATACAGAATCAAGGCTGATAAATAAAACGTTGAATATCTGACAGACCAGCAGTTCAATGCCATCAGCATTGAAAAGTTTCAACAGGCACACGGACTTCTCCGACAGCCAAGTGGGCCCCATGCCCAAAACATAACTGAACATTCTCCATCTTCTAAAATTCTTGATCTTAAAGAATACTTGACAAATAAAAGGAAAGCGATCAAACTCAGTTACACTCAACATGCCATTGCGAGCAACTAATATCAGCTGTATTAAATAACTGCTTTAGTGACAAGAAAAAGAGTGTCTATATTTGACAGAATAAATGAGTTTCATCAAAATACTCCAAAAAAGGAAAGAGTAATATGAAATATAGAATTAAGGAAAAATAATTGAAGACGGTGACATCAAATATGGTTGGTAAAGGCAAGAAGGTCATGGAGGAAGAAAATGAGTCGGATGCAAATGACAAGCAGCCACACTATTTCACCTGGCTCAAGTCAGGTGTCGTTGCTCCCCGAAATTACAAGAAACTTGCAAAAAGTACTTATGATAATGATAACAACAATTCGACCATACCTTCCCCCACAGTCATATACTTCTTCCCGACCAAGAAAATTGGTATTGCACGCGGTGAATAGATCCGATCTAGAGGTTGGAAGCCCAAGAGCAAATGATTCGAAACCAACAAAAGACTATCGATGACCTCAGGATAATACTCTTGAAAGTGGTCGAAAATACTCAGAAGATATTCGAAGATAACTCTAAACCCTCCTCTCGGAACCACCACCCAAAACAAAAGAGGAACCACCAACCAAGACAAATTAAGAAAAAGAAAATAAAGAAGAAAAAAACTTACTCAGTGCATAAAAAAGACAATAAGTTTTTCTTCAATGATTTTCATGAAGAGAAGATGGAGAAACTACCGAGGCAACTTGATGCATTGATGCAGAAAAAGGAGCTGAAGGAATCAGGGGTTTTAAGACCATACACGCTTGAGTGGGATTTCGCCCCTTATACCGAAATATACAAACCCCTCAAATTAGAATCATATGATGGGAAGGGGTCCCCAAATTAGCACATATATTATTTCTTGTCGCAGACTGGTTATCTGATAGGAAATGACCCTATAATGATCAAGGTATTCGTGAGTATCCTGCGATGGTTTGCTTTCATATGGTTCATGCAGTTGCCTCTGGGAACCACTAACACCTAGTATGATGTGAAGAAATAGTTTCTAGCACATTTCTTTGAGGATAACACTAAGATATTAGTTCATTCCCTTCTTGCAACAAAGCTAGGAGAAGAAGAAACGGTCAAGATTTTCATAAAATATTTCTGGGAAAAATCCATGCAATGCTGATACGGTATGACCCAGGAAACACTGGTGGAATCCTGCAAACATAATTCTAGGACCAGCGTACTCATAAAAATGGGAGCCGCGGAGTTCAAAACTTGGAAAGACTTGCTGAAGGAAGGAGAGCAGGCAGAAGATTTAATTCGCCAAATTGAGAAATATTGTAGTACGAGAAACTCCACAAATAACAGGCCATATCCATAGAATCTTAAGAATAAAGGGAACGCTGTGATGGCATCAGATGCTACTAAAAAACCAACAAGTCCGGTTAAGCCAAGGCATCAAAATTTAAGAGGTGCAAGTCAAAATAGGCCCCAACAAGATATGACTTATATATTCAAGACAGAGCAGATATGTACTCTATTCCATCTCCTTCTCAGAAAGGGTATGCTGGAGCTTTTAGAAAATCAAAATTCGGAAGACGATGACAAAACTAATGACCCTGACTATTGTCTGTACCATCAGAATATCGGGCATCCAACTAAGGATTGCTATCCTCTCAAGAACCGGATCCAGGCATTGATAAAAGCTAGAGTTCTCTAACTTAAGGAATAACAGAAGAAAGTTTCTGCAAATATGACAACTTTGGTAATAAAAAATAATGAGTTCCCTGCGGGGGTAACGCCAATACCAATAGGAAAACTGATAATAGTGAATTATGATCCCTATAAAATGAAACAGAAAGGACTCATCCCGGTAACCACGAAAAAGGGAGGATATTATATGGGTTCATCCGGATCCTCTGCAAGATGAACAATGGACTGCATCCAGCACCCAAAAAAGAGGCGGATTAGTAATACTATCTCTACAAATCTTAAAGAAAACTACATAATTTCCAATGCTCTAGCGGATTCAGAAGAGGAGGCCATAGCTATCGCACTCACAAAGAGGAAGCAGGTCCGTCTAGAACTGGATCCGGTAAGTCTTATCTTAAAGACTATTCAAGGGCAGGGCCTAGCAAGGAAACATACGGGGAGCCTGTGAAACAAAAAGGGTTTCGTTTTTAGAAGAATGCAAAGAAGAATGATGAAGTGAAAGATGCCCCATTCCAGTTCGACATCATAGCTTAGTTGGCTAATATCCCGGTTCATGTCACACTTTACGAGTTGTTGCGATTGTCCAAGTCAACTCGAGAAGCACTGAGAGAGGCAACTAGCAGACTCCGAATCTTTTTTGGTGCAAATCGTTGAGCCACCTAATGAAGAAAGGAATTCTTGCCCTTACTGTCACCAAGTGAGTAGGCAAATTCCGAAAATAACCTTCTCGATAGAGGATATGCAGGTGAGAAACATAAAACATAACAGACCTTTATATTATACAGGATATGCTGGATCCACTAAAGTGGATCGCATTCAAATTGATCATGGGTCTGTACTAAGCGTCATCCTAAGAAGGCTGATGCAATTATTATGAATCTCGCCACACCATCTCACGCCAACGAACACTATGATATTCAGGTTCAACGCCAACGATAGCTATCCCCTCGGTAAGATTAGACTCCGATGCTAGATTGGAGATCTAAAAAGAAAGGTCACATGTTACGTCATCGACGCATACACGTCATATAACATTCTGTTGGGGTGACCATGGATCCATGCCTACATGATAGTCCCGTCGACTCTCCACCAATGCATGAAATATTGCAATAAGGAGACGTCCGGACTTTAATTGCAGACAAACAACCATAAAAAGGGTTAGAGAACTATTTTACAAGCGCAATACTATATAAGGCTGCCCCCGAGATCCCTGAAGAGTATGAAGAACTCTGTGACAGTGGCAACGATGCAGATACTGAGCGCAAGTATTTAGAAGAAGACGATAAAGAATATGAAATAAATCCCAATATAGATTTCAATAAAGTTAATGTAACTAACGTTGCTAGTGATGAAGATGAATGGGTTATTAATGAAGATATAAAGTTAGTTTAAATGCTTGCTGTTGCTACTGATTCGGAGCCTTCTTACACTACCACAGAGGCAAATGGCTTATCCGAACTTGGAGTTTGGCGGCATATCATTTGCTGATTAGATCATCTCTCCTCTCTTGGTCTGAAATAATTAATGGCCGAAATAATATCTTCGAAATACCTTCTCGACAAACGCATTAGAATCCTATTGTGTTTGGCAAAGTAATGGCGCAACCTACTCAGAAACAAAGTAGTGGGAGTGAGGAGAAAACATCACCTCAATTCCATCATTATGAACAAAAATCCCAACAAATGATGAAAAAGATGGGTTATAATTTAGCCCAAAAGCAGGGATTAAATTTCGAAAAGGGACGGCGAAGCCTCCTATTCTCTTTTAGGCCAAAGGGTAAAAGTCCCGATTACTATCACAAGACTAGAAGAGGGTTAGGATACGTGTCCACTCCTCCCACATCACCAAACGAGCTTGAAGGGATGACTCTGATCGACAGTGATGATAGTCAGCCAGACCAAGATTCCAATCAGAGTACCGGTGCTCTATTCTAGTCTTTAACAGTAAATATGGTTTCAATTGCACCTGAAAGCGATGAAGAACCAATTGATATTCAAGAAGAGTCCTGGGCTAAGCACATGGATACCCTCTGGGATATCTGTTTTGAACAACGTGACCCACTCACAGAAGATAAAGTAACACAAGTTAAACATGGAAACTGAGAAGGATCCAAAGCCCATTTTTATAAGCGAAACACTAACTCCCACAGGAAAAGAAGAGCTTATAGCTCTCATTAGGGAGTACATAGACGTGTTCACATGGAGTTATGAAGATATGCCCGGACTAGACCCCCAAGTCACTATGCATCGCTTGAATATCAAAGAAGACGCCAAGCTGGTCAGATAGTAGCGAAGGTGCTTCCGACTGGAGTTAATGGAAGCCTTAGAAGCTGAGGTTAATAAGTTGATAACTTCTAGATTTGTTAGAGAGGAACAACATCCGGATTGGGTAGCGAATATAGTTCCAGTTCGCAAAAAGAATGGCAAGATCTGGATATGCATGATTTTTGAGATTTAAACGCCGCATGTCCCAGGGACGAGTTCCCTTTGATAGCTACCAATGTGATGATCGATAACACGTGTGGCTATGAGAGGATGTCCTTTATAGATGGCTTCTCTGGTTACAACCAGATCAAGATGCACCCAGCTGATGAGAAGCACACGGCTTTCAGAACACTTCTGGGGATATACTATTATACGGTGATGCCCTTAGGACTTAAGAATGCCAGAGCCACTTATCAGCACGCAATAAGCGTCATATTTAAAGAACACCTGCACAAAACTATAAAGTGTTATGTGAATAATTTGACCGTCAAAAGCAAGAATAAAGAGGATCATCTTCAGGACATGAGAACGGTCTTCAATCTCATACGAAAATATCATCTAAATATGAACCCCGCCAAATCCTTTTTGGGGGTATCTAGTGGCAAGTTACTGGGATTCATGGTTACTTCGAAAGGGATTTTCCTTGACCCTGACAAAGTGAGAGAAATTAAAGAAATGTAACCACCTCGAAATCTTAAGAAACTGAGGGGTTACAAGGTAAATTGGCCTATATCCGCCGCTTCATCTCTAACTTATCAGGACGATGCCAGCCGTTTTCTAGGCTCATAATGAAGGGGATTTCCTTCGTATGGGACCAGTCATGCCAGCAAGCGTTTGATGTCCTCAAAGAGTATCTTACAAAACTTCTTGTTCTCATGGCCACTGTGTCGGGATGACCATTCCTTGTATATGTGAGGGCTATGGATCACGTGTTAAGTGTGTTGCTCGCTCAACATAATGACCATGGCCATGAGCACGCTCTTTATTATTTGAGCCATACAATGATGGGCGCGAAGTATCGGTATACTCCAATCGAAAAGGAGTGTCTAGCCCTAGTGTTGGCTATTCAGAAGCGTCACTACCTCTCCGAGCAGACAATTCAAGTCATATCCCGAGTTAACCCATTGAAGATCCTGATGACAAAACCAGGTTCCTTAAACGGTAGATTAGGAAAATGGGCATTGTTACTATCTCCGTATGATATTCACTTCATTTCCCAAAAGGCCATAAAAGGACAGGCGATCACCTACGTTCTCGCAGAACATCTGATTTCAAGGAATTCTAATCTATTGGAGGATATTCCTGACCAATCGTCAAAGGTCGATGTAGTTAGTAAGGAATAACCATGGTAGTTGTTCTTTGATGGAGCCGCAAGACGGTCCGCTGTGGAAGTGGGGATGGTACTTATATCACCACATAAGCATGTAATTCCCAATGGATACTCACTCACGGAGCTATGTACGAATAACGTAGCAGAGTACAATGTACTCATTATCGGTCTAAAAATGGCCTTGCAACTGGGGGTGAACTATTTAGAGGCATATGCAGACTCTAAGTTCATCATCAATCAAATAACGCGCAAGTACGACATCAGACATGAAGCCCTCATCCCCTACCATCAGTTGGCCATTGAGCTGGCAAATCACTTCAATCAATTCTACATCGACCATATACCTCGACACAAGAACATATATGCAAATGCCCTCGCAGCCTTAGCTGTGATATTGGCGTTTCCAATAGGTTCCACAAAGAGTGTCACCATTGGGAGTAGAGACTCCTCCATCCTGATTCAATCCTACAAGCCATGGAAGTATGTCAAGTAGGTGAAACTCTGGAATCCCAAGATTGGCAGTTTCCATATGTGGATTACGCCTTGTATGGAATACACCCGGGAGATATTAAGGAGGCCACTTCTATCAAGAAAAGTCTCAAAAGTTCTACTATGATGCTGCACTTCAGACTTTGTACAAAAAGTTACATGATGGTCTCTTGCTATGATGCATTTCGAAAGAGGAGGCCGATAAGGTGCTCAAGGAAACACACAATGGGGTGCGAGGCCCACCAACCTGGACCGAAACTTAGGAATCGCATAAGAAGACTGGGGTATTATTGGCCAAAAATGATTACCGAGACAGTGGCATATGCGAAGTGTTGCCATGCATGCAAGGTGCACGCCCACTTCATTCACCAACCTCTTGAATACTTGCACACTACTATTGCCAGTTGGCCTTTCAAAGCATAGGGAATGGACATAGTAAGGCCAATCACTCCACCATCGTCCAGAAGACATCAGTTTATACTTGTAATGACTGATTATTTTTCAAAATGGGCTGAAACCGTACCCATGAGGGAGGTGAAAACCACTGATGTAATCAAATTTATAAAACATCACGTGATCTGTCGCTTCGGTGTCCCTCGAAGGATTATTCATGACAATGGGCCGCAATTCATTAGTAAGGGGTTTTCACAATTCTGTGACAAATTCAGAATCAAAGATATTGTGTCAATCCCATACAACCCAGCGGCTAATGGCCTAGCTGAAGCTTTCAACAAAACAATCATTAAACTTCTTAGAAAGTTCGTCTCTTCCAATCGATGAGACTGAGAAGAGAAGTTAGGAGAGTATTTGTGGGCTTATCGCACTACAGTCCGTACTCCTACTAAAACAACACCTTTCTCCCTGGTATACGGAAGTGAGGCCATTTTGCCCTTAGAAATCCAGATAGCCTCATTAAGAGTAGCTCTAGCTATGAGAATGACAATAGAGGAAAGGCACCAGCAAAGACTGCAGGAGCTAGAAGTGCTAGATGAAAAACATCTCCAAGCTCAACAACAAATTGAGTTATACCAAGCACAAGTCTCACAGGCATTCAATAAGAAGGTCAAATAAAGGACTTTCTAGAAAGGGGATTTGGTTTTGGCCGTCAAGAGGCCGATGATCATGACCCATAAAACCAAGGACAAATTTGAGCCTAAATAGGAAGGACCGTTTGTAGTGGAAACAATATACTCAAGCGGAGCCTACCGCCTAATGAATCAAGATGGAGATAGGATGATAATGCCTATTAACGGAAACTTTCTAAGAAATACTATATTTAAAAAAAAGTGCTGACAAAGTGGTGGGAAGAGAAATTTAAATTCTTGACAACTCACCATGCTGAGGAAAATGTCATGGCTAGCCTAATGCAAAAGGCGATTGGTAAAGGCGCACCGAATTTGTTTATAGTTGGGGGTTTGCTTAAAATTTTGTGGACCTGACAGAAAGATTCGAACCATTGTTCACATTGTGATAAACAGCCTTTCGATGGGTGCAGTTCAAGTTATGCAAGAGAGCCTTGAAGTTTCTTCACCAAAAACTCTGAGCATATGCAATTAGGCGCCTCTGTTGAAAATCGATGATCCTGACCCGATCATCTAAGCATTTGCAATTTAAGTTATGCAAGAGAGCCTTGAAATGCCCTTGCCAACACCCCTAGGCATGTGCAATTGTGCACCTCTGTTGAATTTCTTAATTTTAACCTGATCACCAATTTAGAATTAATTGTTGCATACCAATCTCATTATCACTTATCCCTCAAAATGATATGAAGATTGAATGAAGGAAAAAGCCAGTAAACTCTTCTTTATTCATGTTCGCAAGAATGAATACAAGCCAACAAAAAAAAAGAGCAATAAAAAAAGAGTTAAGCTTCTTTATTTATTATGAAGGAAAAGCAAAAGGGAAAAAGTTGAATTTTCTTGTTTATTACAACAAAAAGCAAAAAAGAGAAAAAAGATACAAGAAGATTAGAATTCTCCCAGCAACTTCAAAAGATCCTTGGTCTGGTCGATAACTTGGCATCGAGTCTCTTCCACAGAATGTAGAGCTCGGCGATGCAAGTCGTCGTCATTGATATCAAGCTACTGGATAAGCCGTTGATGGGCTTCATCAATCGCCCGACTTCTCATTATGCATTTTTATTCGAGTTGTCCTTATTGCAAGACCAACTGCTCCCTTCTCCTTGATGACTCTTTCAGCTTGGCTTGGTTGGCCTCTAAGATGGTCCGGGCCTTGGCGATAGTTTCTTGAGCCCTAAGAATCGCTGCTTGACTCCCCTCAATATCAAAATCGGCTTTCTCCAAATCCCTTAGATATGCTTCCTGATTGGCTTGGAGCTAGGCTAACTTGCGAGACCCGCTCGCCTCTTGGCATCTTAGTTCTTCCTTACGAGCTATTAAGTCCACTCGAAGATGCACCGCCTCAATTTTAATGATCGCTTTAACATCCACCTGCCGGAGAGTGTTTAGCATCTATATTTACTTTTCTAAGGCTTCTAGGCGGGCTCGATAAGGGGCTACTCATTCACGATCTTCGATCCTCTCGATGTTGTCCAGATAGCTGACCAATATCGTGCGTCCAAGTTCGAGGAATTCCCACCCCTCCAGAATCATACCGATGCACCTCCTTAGCAAACACATAAATTCACTCACACTAAAGTTGAAAAATTCCTCAAGTAGATTGTTGGTGTCCAGATTGAGAGCAGACAACACCGAACAAGAAGTTGTCAGCGGGGGTGTCGCTTCCATAGAGATCGATAGTGTAGAAGCCCGTCCTTGCACCAAGTTCATGATGTGTGGAGCCAATAGTTGTAGCAATGAACTGGCCGAGCTGGGAATCTTGGGAGATATCTCACTTGCACTGGTCGTTACTTGAATAACAGGGCCAACAGGGGTAGATTCCAAAGGAGTGCCATCACCTGAAGCTTTTCCAGTGACGCATATGGCCGCAAACAAAAATTTTAGAGTGTCCTCTTCTCCAGTTGGTAGGGTAGCCAGTACGAGTGGAGGAGTGGTTGAAACGAGCAATCATGATCATCAAGGGTATTGCTACAGTAGGTTGAAAAGTTGTTGGAGCTCCAACGACAACTGGGAAGCTATCTTCAGAGAAAATAGCTGGTGTAGAAGAGGGCAAGCTAAGCTCTAGATGAGTTGGCACTTCTTGTGTCTCAGTTGCTGGGGGTTGCGTCTTATCATCACTCCCGAGCTCATCTATTGAAGGAGTCATAGCTTTGGCAGAGCTGGGGATGGCTGTAAAGTAGTCCGCATCGAACTCTTCTGTAGAGCTACCCAGTCGACCTACTGACCCGCTAGTGCCCGAGTAGTCTATTGGTTCCTCTGACTCCACCCTAGTAGTTGAATGCATGGGCGAGTGAATGCGACTACCTAAACAACAAAAAGAAACAAAAGAACATAAGGCTTCATGATAAGAATATAGGAAAAATAAATATAAAAGAAGAAAACATAAATCATACAAGTGGAAACCAGCCCTGCGGTCGGACTGGATGGAGGAGCAGCAATAGTCTCCAAGAGAGCATCCGTCTAACTACTTAGGGGTTGCATCGTGATACGCTCTGGAGAACTGGGAGCAGGCAGATCTGGAGCACAAGCGACACTCGGGGGTTTAGCTATAATATCTTTTTCAACTGGTGCCATGGGTAGAGTTGATGCCAAAAGGTTAGTCGCAAATCGGATCGCTTCTTGTTCAGGAATTATCATTGTTGGCAGAGTCCGTTCGACTGACTTTCTTCTTCTGTCGAGTTGGCTCACCTCTGGATATCCGACGATACTTAGGAGATAGATTTTAGACTAGGGCATCATTACCTCTAGTAGTTGCACGAGCATTCCCATTATTAGTATTATCATCGCTGTTGTCATCATCATTTGGGTCACCCCCATCGGACGGTTCCACCTCTACATCTAGGAACTAGTCCATCCCCTTCACACGAACTCTTTTAGCTCCCTTTCGCTGAGAATAAAATGTTTCTATCTTCCTGCAATAGTTGTGGTTGATAGAAAATTTAGGCACTATGGCATTGGTAATATTGTACCAAGTACAAAAGCTGAGTGCCATACTGAGGACACCAGACTTTTGTGGTAGAGCAAATTTAGCTCCAGTCCCCCCGGCCACGAAGTGAAACCAGTCTCGAGCTCCTTTATACAAGTTCCCTTCGTAAGCCAGCTTCTTATTTGGGTTCCCCATATAGAGTTGTGCATACCCAAACTGGAGAGAAAAACGACTTGGGGTGTACAGCTCTATATAGCACATAGTGTATTGTCGATACACCAAATGCCCAGGACGAATGCTCAGCAGCTACTAAAATGCCCCAGAAGATAGAGTCGTGAAGTTATCCGGTCCCAAGACATCCTTGAATCTCGACCCCCTACTTGTCATTGGGGAAGTCGAGGAAACAACGATCGATCTTGTAGTTTTGATGATGCTGGAGCGTTTTACAGATCACTGACATGTAATGTCTTTTCCAAGTGAAGCGTTCATACACCTCCACAAAGAATAGCTTGTCAATGGGGCAATAATCCTTAGCACTCATTAAAGAGGGACAGTGCATGACAAGTCAAACCATCAAATATGTGTAGGGCATCTCCACCCTCGGGTTCGGTGTCTTCACCGTCATAGATTCTTTTGTTGCTTTCCCTTTAGCTGCTTTCCCCTCCGCGATTTTGCCCTTGTCTTTGGGAATAAAGCCATTACAGAGTGCCTGAAGCCTACTATGAAGGTTGCTAACCATGGCAGGGAGGAGTCCGAGTGGTCATCCATAGGCCAGTAAAACTGCCGGATAAACCACGTTCATGGCAATGGCATCCTTGGGAAGTGGTGGAACGACGCCCCTCTACAACGAAAACATAAAAAAAACCCAGCAATTAAACCCCTATCAGACACTGGGAATTGATCTTGATGGAAGCTCTTGTAAACAGTGCCGGGATTGGATCCTCCCTCGTTCGATTCTGCGATGTATGGTGTGGCCCCTGTCTCTGCAATGCGCCGTTCGATTTCCTCGATGTCAACGGGCTTGTGTCCACAAACATAGAGCAAGCTCTCCTTCAAGTTCTTGAAAAGATATTTGGCACATTTTTTGTGACCAACACCTTGGTTTCTAACTCCGGCTAAGTCAGCGCAAATACGGTAGTGGTACATCATTTCCCAGTATGTCTCATAGATGCTCTCGTCTCTTGCCCTTAACATACTCAGCTCCTTGGTGGTTGGGATGTACACTTCATAGGGAACTTTGTCTTTTGATAGTGCAGATACCTCGTACATCTCGTGGAGAGTGAGTCCCAATTCCCCTACTGGAGTGAAGAACATATTGTTCTCGGCTGAAATTGTATTCGCCTTTCCTTCCATTGAATAAACTCGAATTACAACGAAAGTGAACAATAAAGAACAAACGAGAGGATTTTATATATCAATCTCTCTCTTTTACAATATATCGTGGGATCTGTGTGGCGATGGGATCTGTCGAGCAGCTCCTTTGGACGATCTAACGTCAAACTCTTCTCTCTTGAAGATGGCGGCCGACTGTAGATGATCTTTTCTTCTCTGCTCTTCATGAATCCAAAGCTCCAGGCGTAACTCGAATTCTCCAAGATGCTAGAAAGATGATCCGAAAGATCCCTAGGGCTTCCTCAAAGGGGTATTTATAGCCTTAGGATGATTTGAGAGTTTCTATCTAAATAGAATTTGTTCTCATCAAGGATTCCAATCAAATATCTTAGTTTTGATTTAAATCTCTTGATTTAGAATTCTGATCGAACTTAATTTGGGTATTTGGATAAGCCCAAATCATAATCTCAATCAATTTGAGATTCTGGTTATCTGCTCGCGCGGAGCTAATCGCATCAAAACGCGGAGCTATTGAACCAGAACGCGGAACTAATGCGGAGCTATTAAACATCTCCGCGTTTTACTCAAACGCGAGGCAAAAGTAGCCAAACGCGGGGCTGCGGAGTTGGCTCTGCGTTCAATTGTGGAAAACTCTATTTACTTAGAAATTTTCACTGCCAACAGAACCCCCTCCAAAGTTTTCAAAATGACTTAGAACTTAGCAAATTTTGAAATACTTTGATCTTTAAACCCAGAGTTAAAATACCAAGTTTATCCTGCATTTTGTTCACTTGCGCGGCGCTAAGTAGCTTCGCTTTTTGGCAAGTAACTGCTCATTAATTATGCACTAATTACTTAGCAATTGCTCAGTAATTAATCTTGCTCTGACTTTGGCGCCGAATACCAGGAGGCGGATCATTTAAATAGAGCCTCAAGCTCTTCTTCTTTTCATTTCATCCGAAGAATTTCAAGAGCTCAGAGCTCAGGTGACTCAGTTCGAAGGGATGATCTTCAACCGAACTTCCTTCGACTTTCCAAAGATTTTCCATCACTAGGATGTCATCTAAGAAGAGTACGGCATCGCACGTCTCCTTACCATCAGCGACCGGCGTTAGCAGCAGAGGCGGCGGCTGAGGCAGTGGCTACAATGGCGAGCCAGTCCATGCTGCACCAATTGGAGGTAGAAATTCTCAACTTCTAGACTTCTTAAGTCAATTTCGGAGTGTTTTGGCTCGGTTTTAACCGACCAACCATTTTTGAATCGGCGAGATCGCCGTTCTCTGGCTGTACGGCTTGGGAAGAAAGGAGAAGACAAAGAGAACTCTGGTCTTCTTTCTACGCGAAGTTATCGCGTCATTCTCGCATTTTGAACCGCGGGGCTATCTTGGTTAGAAATCGCGTTTAAACCGCTAGGCTATTTTGATTAGCAGTCGCATTTAAATCACGAGGCTATTTCTTCATCTGCACGCGGAGTTATTTTTAGCTCCACGTTCTGATACTTAGAAGATTTTTTCAAGTTTTATCAAATTTTCTTCTAATTTTTGACTCTCCTTCTGCAGTGGGGTACTCGGACCAGATCCTTTTTGAAGAGAAGTGCATGTGGCTCTACCAGTCTTCGTCAGCAAAAGTAACTCTAATGAAGCCAGAAGCATATGCTTTACAACATAGTTGCAGGTTTCAAGCTCTGGCTCCAAAAGATAAACTTTTGAAGGAGTTACAAGAACTCTGCGGCAGTTCATTAAGTTTTCTTGAAGACCATTTCTGTTAGATGACAATCTCTGTCACTTTCCAAAGCGATGGAGATGATCATCTAAGGGCTTGTAGCATGTCGAATCCAACTTGTGCATCTTCATTAGGATTCTTGTAGCAGTAGCTTCAGATGATCCACTAAGAACTTTAAACAGATCACAGTTGATATTTGCAGAGGAGATCTTTTGCATGTGAACCAGGGAATTTCAACACCCCATGGAAGAGACATGTTGTCGGGTTATTGATGAGTCGATGAATAGGTCGAAGCTTCTGGGAGAACTATAACTCCCTCTTCTTCTATATCCTTTCATTTTTTATGAATAAAAATAACTCTTTTGACTCTTTATTTGTTGGCTTCAAAAATTTTGCTTGCTCAACAAATAGATGATTCATAGTTTTGGTAAAACAATCTAAGGCTCATCTGCGTAACTTAGATTATTAATATCAAGATGAGCGGGTTAAGGATCTTTTAACTTAGATGGAAGTGCCTAATTGCACATGCCCAAGTCCAAGTTTTTCATAGAAAATGCGTAGATAAACTGCCGAGTTATCCTCGCATTTTGCACAGTTGTGCGGAGTTAATAACTTCGCATTTTCCATCATTATGCGAAGCTAGTAGCTTCGCGTTTTGGAGAGTAACTGATCAGTAGTTTCTCTGTTTCTTGCGTCGAATATCAAGAGGCAGTTTTCTTGATTTAAATGGAGTCTCCTCTTTCTTCTTCACTCCATTCGAAGAGATTTCAAGAACTCAGGCGACTAGAGCTCAGGCGATTTAGGCAACCAGGCGACCCGATCGATTTCTCCAAGTTTTTCGTCGATTTCTCTCCGTTTTCTTCAAGATCAATGGCACCCAAGACTCGTGCTTCTTCCCGCGCAGCCTCGCCATCGGCGGCTGGCGCAAGCAGTGGCGGCAGCAGTCGAAGCAGCGGGCGCAGTGGCGAACAAGTTCCTGTCGCGCCTATTGGAGGTAAAAATCCTAACTTTTGGTCTTCTTAGAATCACTTGGGAGTGATTCGGCTTGGTTTCGACCGGCCATTTTGCTTTATCACTGGCGAGACCTCCGTTTTCCGACCATATGGCTTGGAGAAGCCGCGAAGTTATCGCGTTATCCTCGCGTTGGAAACGCGGGACTATTTTGACTAGCTATTGCGCTTAAACGCAAGGCTATCTTTTTAGCTTCACGCGGAGTTATTTTTAGCTTCGTGCGGTCTAATTTTTAGCTTCGCGCGGTCTAATTTTTAGCTTCGCGCGGTCTAATTTTTAGCTTCGCGTGGAGTTATACTTAGCTCCGCATATTTAGAAGATTTTCTGAGTTTTGCAGAACTTTTTCCTAACTCTTGATTCTTCTTTTGTAGTGGGATATCCGGTGGATACCCTCCCCCATAGGCACTACTTCGGTTTTGCTGGGGGCGCAGATGCAATGGCTCATTTCCGTTTCACAACCATCCTTGCTGCATTGAAGACTCTCGCCAGCAGTTGGCCCAGCAACTGGCGATAAGTGATGATGACTTACGCCGGCAGTCTCAACACTCTGTGGAAGAGACTCATCGTCGAGTAATTGACGAAGCGAAGAATAAGTTGAGGCTTTTAGGGGATCCGTAACTTTGTTCTATTCTTTTATTCTTTATTCTTTTTGTAGCAAGAACTTGTAATAAAAGAGAGAACTTGTTGTAACTTCATTCCTCATTGATGAATAAAGGTAATTTTTTGATTCTTTTATCTGTTGGTTACAAAATTTGTTTGCACAACAAATAACTCGTCATCAAAATGATTTAGGTGTTTTTAGGTAAAATAGTCCAAGGCTCATCTGCGTAACTTAAACGGAGATATGAATAATCCAAATCATACCGTCAGAGGTAAGAGCTTAACATGACAGGGTTTATGGGATTTTTAGCAAACCCCCAGCTATCAACGGATTTGATTAGCCTTTACCAACTACCGTTTGAGTTGGGCTAGCCATGCTATTCTCCTCAGTATGGTGAGTTGTCGAGAATTTTATTTGGGCTTAAATGCCAAACTTTTCCTCTTCCCTTTGCCTCAGCAACGTTGGGCAATTCATACTTTTACCACCAGCATGAAGGGGTTGGCGAGAAACTGGTTCTCTTTCCATTGCCTAGTCGGCGCTGGGTAATTCATCAGATTTTGGCAGAGGCGCCTAATTGCGTATGCCTGGTAAGAAAGAAGTCCAAGTGCTCATATGCGTAACTTGAACAAGTGGAGGCGGTTCAAGGCTCAACTGGGTAACTTGAACTGGGCACACCAAGATGATTAGGTTAGAATCATCAGAGATTTCGGCAACAGCGCCAAATTGCACATGTCTGGTAAGAAAGAAATCCAAGTGCTCATATGCGTAACTTGGATAAGTGGAGGCGTTTCAAGGCTCGACTGCGTAATTTAAACTGGGCAAACCAGAATGATTGGGTTAGAATCATGAGAGATTTCGACAGCGGCGCCAAATTACGCATGCCTGGTAAGAAAGAAGTCCAAGTGCTCATATGCGTAACTTGGATAAGTGGAGGCGGTTCAAGGCTCAACTGCGTAACTTAAACTGGGCACACCAGGATGATTGGGTTAGAATCATCAGAGATTTCGACAGCGGCGCCAAATTGCGCATGCCTGGTAAGAAAGAAGTCCAAGTGCTCATATGCGTAACTTGGATAAGTGGAGGCGGTTCAAGGCTCAACTGCGTAATTTGAACTGAGCACACCAAGATGATCGGATGAGGATCTCCAGACTTTGGTCAAAGGTGCTCAATTGCACATGCCAAGAATTTTATGAAGAAGTCCAAGTGCTCATAAGCGTAACTTGGATAAGTGGAGGCGGTTCAAGGCTCAACTGCGTAACTTGAACTGGGCACACCAAGATAATCGGATCAGGATCTCCAGACTTTGGTCAGAGGTGCTCAATTGCACATGCCAAGAATTTTATGAAAAAATCCAAGTGCTCATATGCGTAACTTGGATAAGTGGAGGCGGTTCAAGGCTCATTTGCGTAACTTGAACTGGGCACACCAGGATAATCGGATCAGGATCTCCAGACTTTGGTCAGAGGTACTCAATTGCACATGCCAAGAATTTTATGAAAAAGTCCAAGTGCTCATATGCGTAACTTGGATAAGTGGAGGCGGTTCAAGGCTCAACTGCGTAACTTGAATTGGGCACACCAGAATGATCGGATGAGGATCTCTAGACTTTGGTCAGAGGTGCTCAATTGCACATGCCAAAAATTTTATGAAGAAGACCAAGTGCTCATATGCGTAACTTGGATAAGTGGAGGCGGTTCAAGGCTCAACTGCGTAACTTGAACTGGGCACACCAGGATGATCGGATGAGGATCTCCAGACTTTGGTCAGAGGTGCTCAATTGCACATGCCAAGAATTTTATGAAAAAGTCCAAGTGCTTATATGCGTAACTTGGATAAGTGGAGGCGGTTCAAGGCTCAACTGCATAACTTGAACTGGGCAGACCAGGATGATCGGATGAGGATCTCCAGACTTCGGTCAGAGGTGCTCAATTGCACATGCCAAGAATTTTATGAAGAAGTCTAAGTGCTCATATGCGTAACTTGGATAAGTGGAGATGGTTCAAGGCTCAACTGCATAACTTGAACTTGGCACACCAGGATGATCGGATGAGGATCTCCAGACTTTGGTCAGAGGTGCTCAATTGCACATGCCAAGAATTTTATGAAGAAGTCCAAGTGCTCATATGCGTAACTTGGATAAATGGAGGCGGTTCAAGGCTCAACTGCATAACTTGAACTGGGCACACCAAGATGATCGGATGAGGATCTCCAGACTTTGGTCAGAGGTGCTCAATTGCACATGCCAAGAATTTTATGAAGAAGTCCAATTGCTCAAATGCTTAACTTGGATAAATGGATGATCATACTCCTTGGGATCTGAACCAGATGTGACAGTTACTGTGTTTTCATTTTGGTTTAGTTTAAGCATAGTATTTCTTCAGAAATTTGCCGTTGATCGGCATCATCATTCTATCGCCGTTCTGATTCATTAAGCGATAGGCTCCACTAGAGTATATGGTCTCTACAACAAACGGTCCTTCCCACTTGGATTCAAATTTACCCTTAGTCTTGTGGTTTAGCACCATTGGCCTTTTAACAGCCAGAACCAAATCTCCTTATTTAAAGGTCCTTGGTTTAACGTTCTTATTGAACGTTTGCGAGATTCGGGCTTGATACAACTCAATTTGTTGTTGAGCCCTGAGACGTTTTTCATCTAATGCCTCTAGTTCTTGCAATCTTTGTTGATGGCGCTCTTCTGTCGTCATCTTTGTGGCTAATGCCCCTCTTAAAGATGGTATCTGGATTTCAAGAGGCAAGACGGCCTCACTTCCGTAGACCAAGAAGAACGGGGTAGTCTTGGTCGAGGTGCGAACGGTGGTGCGATAAGCCCACAAACATTCTCCCAGCTTTTCATCCCAGTATCGTTTGTTGGAAGAGACAAATTTTCGAAGAAGTTTAATGATTGTCTTGTTAAAGGCTTCGGCCAACCCATTTGCCGCGGGGTTATATGGCGTTGAAGAAATATCTTTGATTATGAATTTATCACAGAATCTCGAGAATCCATGGCTGATGAATTGAGATCCATTATCATGGATGATCCTTCGGGGGACGCCAAAACGGTAAATGATATGATGCTTAATAAACTTAATCACATCTGTCGTTTTTACCTCTCTTATGGGCACAGTTTCGGCCCATCTTGAAAAATAATCGGTTATTGCAAGAATAAACCGATGTCCTCTGGATGACGGGGGAGTTATTGGCCCCACAATATTCATTCCCCATACCTCAAATGGCCAACTAGTAACGGTATTGTGCAAGTATTCTGGGGGTTGATGAATATAATTGGCATGTATATGGCATGCATGGCACCGTTTAGCGTATGCCATTGCCTCTGTAATTATCTTCGGCCAGTAGTATCCCAGCCTTCTTATGCGGTCTCCGAGTTTTGGACCGGGCTGATGAGCTCCACATACTCCATCATGTGTTTCCCTCAGCACTTCATCTGCTTCTGCTTTTGATATGCAGCGTAATAGCAAACCATCTCTTGACTTTCTATATAAAGTCTGTAGTTTATGGTCATAATAAAATCTCAGGGCCTTCCTCCTTATCGAGATGGCTTCCTTTGGATCTTCTGGTAGTATCCCATGTAGGGTGTAATCTATAAATGGAAATCGCCAATCTCGGGGTTCCAGTATTAGACCTGTCTGGCACACCTCTTTGGCTTGGAATACTGTGTCTGGGTGGAGGAGTTCTCTGCTACCAATGGTGATGCTTTTAGCTTCACCTGGCGGGATTGCCAATGTTGCAGCTAACGCAGCAAGAGCATCTGCATAGACGTTCTCATTCCGAGATATATGATATATATAAAATTGTTCAAAATATCCTACCAGCTCAATAGCTAGCTGATGATAGGGGATGAGGGCTTCATGTCTAACTTCATACTCACCCGTCATCTGATTGACGATGAGCTTAGAGTCTCCATATGCCTCTAGATAGTTCACCCCCAGTTGCAGAGCCATTTTTAAGCGGATAATGAGCGCATTATATTCAGCCACATTATTCGTGCACGGTTCTGTTAATGAGTAACCGTTAGGCAATATATATTTATGTGGGGATATTAGCATAACCCCAACTCCAGCAGCAGATCGTCTGGCAGCACCATCAAAGAACATTTGCCATGGTTGTTCTTTGCTAACTGTGTTGACATCTGACGTCTGTTTGGATTTTGGACCAAATTGGATGGTCTGCAAGAAAATCGGCGATCGCCTGTCCCTTCATGGCTTTTTGAGGGACGAAGTATATATGCTATTCCCTTCAACATGGTGAGTTTGTCGAGGAACTTGATCTCATCTTCCCGCCACTTTAATAACATTGAGCAATTGATTTCATACTTTTACCCCCAGTATGACAGGGTTGGCGAGAAACTTGATCTCCTCTTCCCGCCGCTTTAACAGCATTGGGCAATTGATTTCATACTTTTACCCCCATTATGATAGGATTGGCGAGGAACTTGATTTCCTCTTCCTGCCGTTTTAACAGCATTGGGCAATTGATTTCATACTTTTACCCCCAGTATGATAGGGTTGGTGAGGAACTTGATTTCCTCTTCCCGCCGCTTTAACAGCATTGGGTAATTGATTTCATACTTTTACCCCCAGTATGATAGGGTTGGCGAGGAACTTGATTTCCTCTTCCCGCCGCTTTAACAGCATTGGGCAATTGATTTCATACTTTTACCTCCAGTATGATAGGGTTGGCGAGGAACTTGATCTCCTCTTCCCGCCGCTTTAACAGCATTGGGTAATTGATTTCATACTTTTACCCCAAGTATGATAGGGTTGGCGAGGAACTTGATCTCCTCTTCCCGCCACTTTAATAGCATTGGGTAATTGATTTCATACTTTTACCCCTAGTATGATAGGGTTAGCGAGGAACTTGATCTCCTCTTCCCGCTGCTTTAACAGCATTGGGTAATTAATTTCATACCTTTACCCCCAGTATGATAGAGTTGGCGAGGAACTTGATCTCCTCTTCCCACTGCTTTAACAGTATTGAGCAATTGATTTCAGATTTTTACCCCCTGTGGTAGTCCACTGTTCATCCTGTAGTAAATCAGGGTGGACCCACATGACTTTCCCTTTTTGGGTTGTTACGGGGACAAGTCCTTCTTGAGCCTTATTATGACGGTCAAGGTTCTTCGTAACCTACTTACCCTTTGGAATTGGGGTCACTCCTGCGGGAAACTCATGGGTTCCAATCACTATAGTCGTCATATTGGCGGTGACCTTCTTTTGCTCCTCTTTAAGCATCAGAACTCCAGTTTCTATTAATGCTTGGATTCTGTTCTTCAGAGGGTAACAGTTCTTAGTATGGTGTCCAACGTTCCGGTGGTAGAGGCAATAATTGGGGTCGTTGGTTTTACCAGCGTCCTCTAGTTTCCTATTCTCCGGGAGTTTCAACATTCCCTTTCTCAGGAGTAAGCGGAAGAGCGTAGGCATTTGCTCCGCCTTGAAAGTATAGGTCCTCTCTTGCTGAGGCCTATTTTGTCTGATGCCCTGCTGATTTTGGGGCTTCAGGTTTGGTGGAGGATTTGTCTTCTGCGGAGCAGCTTCTGATGCCATCACCGCTTTCCCTTTATTTTTATTACTATTATTTTGGGTGTATGGTCTATTACCTCCAGTACTTCTTGATCCACGAGACTCTTCAACTCGACGAATCAAATTTTTGGCTTGCTCTTCCTGTTTGAGCAAATCCCTCCATGTCTTAGACTCTATGGCCCCCATTTTTAGGAGCACGTTAGTTTTAAGATTATGTCGACATGTCTCGACTAGAGTTTTCTGGACCATTCCGTATTTGCAATGCACGGACTTCTCCCGGAACTTTTCTATGAAATCTTTTACTATTTCTTGTTCTCCTTGTTTAGTTGCAAGGAAGGAATGAACCGTAATTTCAGTATCATCCTCAAAGAAACGTGAGAGAAATAGTTTCTCAACATCAAACCAGGTATTAATAGTACCTGGGGGCAGCTGCATAAACCAAGTAAAAGCAGGCCCTCGCAAGGTACTTACGAATACCTTGGTCATTATCGGGTCATTATCCATCAAATGTCCTGCTTGGGACAAGAAGTAATAAATGTGTTGACTGGGAGATCCCTTCCCGTCATATGGCTCTAATTTGAGCGGCTTATACTTCTGAGGGTATGGTACCACATCCCATTCAGGCGGATATGGTCTTGAGACCCCTGACTCTTTCAACTCCTTTTTATGCATCAGAGCTTCGGTTGACTTTGTAATTTTTCTATCTTTTCTCCATGCGCATCATGGAAAGAAAATCTATCCTCGTCCTCGTGCATCGAGTGGGCTTTTTCTTCGTTTTCCTCTTCGTTCAGAGTTTCTTTGCCCCTTTTGGTATTATCCTCAACAAATTTCGAGAGCATCACTTTAAGATCTTCAATCGTCTTTTATTGCTCTCGAATCATTCTTTCTTAAGCTTCAAATCTCCGATCGATGTCGTCAGATTTATCCTCCATGTGTGACGCTGACTTTTGTAGCCGAGATGACGCGGAAGAATGAGGTGAAGCTATAGCTGAATTATCGCTGTCATCGTCATAAGAACCCCTTATAAGCCTCTTATAGTTTCGAGGCGGAACGGCTCCTGATTTAAGTCGAGTGACATGATGAGGTTCTTCATCACTCGATTCTGAATCATCATCCGTCTCTATAACCTTCTTTCCTTTTCCCACCATATTGGAAGTTATAGCTCTCTATTCTTTTAGGGAAGCGATTTTTGTCTTCTTATTAGGATTCTTGTCCGACTCCGTTAATCGATCGAACACCAATATCCTGTCTTTTCTGTAGCAACAATTATCCACTACAGCATATACGGCTGTCATAAGCTGTTGGCAATGGCAAGAAGATTCGGATTGGACTTGCTCCATACTTCTCTTCTTAGTTAAGTATTCCTGAGGTCTGTGATTTTAGTCATAGAGTTATGGGACTTATTCAATTGTTGGGAAGATCCAGGAGTCTGTTGAAGCTTCAGGAAAACACTGGAGTTTAGTTCCGGTTTATTGATGCGACGATCAGCCCTGATTTTGTATTATGGTTGATCTACGCGGAGCTGAGAAATAGCTTCGTGTTTTGGAGCTGAAAGTTAGCTCCGCGTTTTGCCAGGCTAGCCTCGCGTTTTACGCTGGCTTGGCGTTTCTTCAGAAGTTTATCTTCTGTAATCTTAGCCCCGCGTGGAAGGAAATTTTTACACGCTGACTTATCCTTGCGATTAACGCTGGTTATAACTTCGCGTCTAGATCGATTTTTACGACTGACAACAATTTGCCAATCATCTTCGCGTTCTTCGCGAGTGTCAGGAATCTTGCGTTTATCGCAAGTGTTACTGGCTTCGCGTTTTTTGCTAGGCTCATAATAGCCTCACGTGGAAAATCACACGCTGGCTGTAAGGAGTCTTTATCCTCGCGTTTTTCGCGAGTGTCAGAGGTCTTGCGTTTATCGCAAGTCATACTGGCTTCATGTTTATCACTTAGTCCAGTAATAGCCTCGCGTGGAGAATCACATGCTAGCTTCAAGATTATTTTATACTCGCATTTCTCGCGAGTGTTAGAATTTTTGCGATTATCGCAAGTACTATTGGCTTTGCATTTATCGCTCAGCCGAGTCATAGCCTCGCGTGGAAAATCACACGCTGGCTCAACCTTGCAATCAACGCAAGTTGCAACTTCGCGTTTTACGCGATCATAACTGGTCTTGCGATTAACGCGAGCCAGTTTGCGAGGTACCATAGCCTCGCGTTCTGTGAAGTTAGCCTCGCGTTCAAAGCGGGCTTTGAGGGCCTTCCGCCTAGCTCTCCGATTTCTATTTCGGAGTTGGGTTCTGGTCAATCCAGTTCCCGAGCTTTCTCCGGCAGTAAAGAGGCCATCCTTCGCTAGGATTTCCTGGCCAAATAGCGGCTCTATAGCCGCGGTCTCCAAGGATCCCCGTTTATTGGTGGATTCCTTTTTACCCGTTGCTCGGGTATTGGAGCGCAGCACGCGACGATAGCGGCGTGTCTCAGCAAGTCACCTGATTCGAAGGAGAGATACTCCTCATACTTCTGCTGGTCGATTTCAACAACCAACATTTCTACGTCGGATCCGATCTTGTTGACGTCGGATTGCACCACAATCTCTTCTTTGGTGAAAGAGACGGCTCCCACTGTGGTCACCAGTTTGTTCTCGGCTGAAATTGTATTCGCCTTTCCTTCCATTGAATAAACTCGAATTACAAAGAAAGTGAACAATAAAGAACAAACGAGAGGATTTTATATATCAATCTCTCTCTTTTACAATATATCGTGGGATCTGTGTGGCGATGGGATCTGTCGAGCAGCTCCTTTGGACGATCTAACGTCAAACTCTTCTCTCTCGAAGATGGCGGCCGACTGTAGATGATCTTTTCTTCTCTGCTCTTCACGAATCCAAGGCTCCAGGTGTAACTCGAATTCTCCAAGATGCTAGAAAGATGATCCGAAAAGATCCCTAGGGCTTTCTCAAAGGGGTATTTATAGCCTTAGGATGATTTGAGAGTTTCTATCTAAATAGAATTTGTTGTCATCAAGGATTCCAATCAAATATCTTAGTTTTGATCTAAATCTCTTGATTTAGAATTCTAATCGGACTTAATTTGGGTATTTGGATAAACCCAAATCATAATCTCAATCAATTTGAGATTCTGGTTATCTGCTCGCGCGGAGCTAATCGCATCAAAACGCGGAGCTATTGAACCAGAACGCGGAACTAACGCGAAGCTATTAAACATCTCCGCGTTTTACTCAAACGTGAGGTAAAAGTAGCCAAACACGGGGCTGCGGAGTTAGCTCCGCATTCAGTTGTGGAAAACTCTATTTACTTAGAAATTTTCACTGCCAACACATATCGGTCTCAGAGTTGTACATCTCGAGAAGGCTAAACAGATGGTAGGAGCTCTAGGGCAGACCATACTAGATGTTACAGATGACTTGGTACAAGCCTATCTCCTTTAGAATCTGTCCGTGAGAGTCCAGCATTGTTCGTCGCAAAAGTTTTGCTTCCTCCCATTGAATACAACTTAGATTACAATGAAAGTGAACAAGATGAAAAAGAGAACAAACGAGAGGATTTTATATTTCAATCTCTCTCTTTTACAATAATTTGTAGGATCTGTGGCGATGGGATCTGTCAAGCAGCTCCTTTGGACGATCGAACGTCGAACTCTTTTCTCTCGAAGATATCGGCCGACTGTAGAGAATCTTCTTCGGTCTTTCCCGAACTCAAGGCTCTGTGCGTAACTTGAATTCTCTAAGATACCGAAAGGAAGAAGAAGAATACCCGCCGAAAAGAAAAAAGGAAGATCCCTGACTTCAAGGCTCTCTCGCGTACTTGAATTGCCAAAGGATCCAAAAAAAGACCTCTAGGGTTTCACCAAGAAGGTATTTATAACCCTAGGTTAATGCAAGAGTTTCTATTTAAATAGAACTCCCTCATTAAGGATTCCAATCAAATATTAATATTGATTTAAATCTCTTGATTTAGAGTTCTGATTGGACTTGGTATTTGGATAAGCCCAAATCATAATCTCAATCAATTTGAGATTCTAGTTATCTGCTCACGCGGAGCTTTAATCGCATCAAAACGCGGCGCTAAATAACCAGAATGCGGAGCTAACGCGGAGCTATTGATCATCTCCGTGTTTCACTCAAACGCGAGGCTAATACTAGCCAAACGCGGGGCTGCGGAGTTAGCTCCGCGTTCTGTTGTGGAAAATCCTTTTAACTTAGAAATTTTCACTGCCAACAAAACCCCTTCCAAAGCTTTCAAAATGGTTTTACAATTTAGCAAATTTTGAAATACTTTGGACCTTTAAAATGCGGAGTTAAAATACCAAGTTTACCTCACGTTATGCTCGCCTACGCGGAGCTAATCAGCTTCACTTTTTCAGTGAAATGAGTAATTGCTTCATTGATTACTCTGAATTTCTGCGCCGAATACCAATAGACGGAAATCTTATTTAAATAGAGCTTCCTAGCTTATTATCTTCTTCATTTGAAGAGTTTGAAGAATCCGAAGCGATTGAGTGAATCATGTCAGTGAACCATCTTCGATTGATCTTTCATCAATTCTCCATTTAGAATGTTGCTCCAGAAGAGTTCGGCTTCATGCATGTTGGTCATGGAAATAGACACGACGGCGAATCAGTCTCTGCAGCGATTATTTGAAGGTAAAAACCTTAACTTTCGGTCTTCTTTTTTGGGGGTTTTGGCTCGGTTTTAACTGGCCAATTGTTTATTTCATCGGCGAGATCGCCGTTCTCCAACCGTAAGGCTTGAAGGAGAGGGATAAGTCAGAGAAGAACTCTGATCTTTCTCTACGCGAAGTTATCGCGTCATCCTTGCGCTTGAAACATGGGGCTATTAAAGAGAAAGAAAAGACAGAGAGAAACTCTGTTACGCGAAGTTATCGCGTCATCCTCTGCATTTTAAAATGCGAGGCTATTTCTTCAGCTGCATGCGGAGTTAGCTTAGCTCCGCGTTTTTATACTTAGAAGATTCTTCTAGATTTTTGTCAAACTTTTTCTAACTCTTGATTCTCCTTTTGCAGTGAACCAGATTCAGTCTGATGACTTGCTGATATCTCTAGTCAGCGTGGAGTGTAGCTTTTCCCTGATATATCCTTTAAGGCTGGCCGTGCACCGATCTTCATCAACAAAAGTAACTCTAAGGAAGCCAGAAGCATATGCCTTGCAGTTTTCAAGCTCTGGCTCCTTTTGAGGGAGTTACAAGGATTCTGCGGCAGCCATTAAGTTTTCTTGAGGATCATTTCTGTTAGATGACAATCTCTATTGCTTTCCAAAGCGATAGAGATGATCATCTAAGGGCTTGTAGAATGTCGAATCCAACTTGTGCATCTTCATTAGGATTCTTATAGCAGTATCTTCAGATAATCCACTAAGAACTTTAAACAGATCTTTTGTATGTGAATTCATGAATTGAACTTTAACACCCCGCAGAGGAATCTCGCCGTTAGGTTATTGATGAGTCGATGAATATGTAGAAGCTTTTGGGAGAGCTATAACTCCCTCTTCTTTGTAATCTTTTCTTTTATGAATAAGGCAAATTATTTTCCTCTCTATCTGTCGGCTTCAAGAATCTTGCTTGCTCAACAAATAGATGGTTTATAATTTTGGTAAAATAATCTAAGGCTCATTTGCGTAACTTAGATCATTAATACCAAGATGATCCAGCAAGGATCATCTTAACTTAGATAGAAGCGCCTAATTGCACTCGTCAAAAATCCAAGTTCTTCATAGGAACGCGAAGCTAAGTTATCAAGTTAACCGCGCGTTTTGCATAGTTGCGCGGAGTTAATAACTTCGCATTTTTTTCCATCATCACGCGAGGCTAATAGCTTCACTTTTTTTTTTTTATTGGAGAGTAACTGATCAGTCATTTTCTCCGAAATTCATGCCGAACTCTAAGAGGCGGTTTCTTTCATTTAAATGAAATCTCTATTCCTTTTCTTCTCACTTCATTTGAGAATTCTCCAGAGATCTTAAAGATTCAGGCGATCAGAGCTTAGGCGACCCGAGCGTTTTCCGACCGATTTTCTCCCGATTTCCCGTCGATTTTCCTCATCTTTTCGAGAAATGGCGCCCAAGACTCGTGCCTCTTCTCGCGCAGCCCCATCGTCGGCGACTGGCGCAAGCAGTGGTGGCAGCGGCCATGGTAGCGATGCGCCAGCCCACACTTTGCCTATTATGGGTAAGAATCTCTCTATCAAGACTCTTTAAAATATTTCTAGAGTGATTTGGCTTGATTTTAACTGATCATTCACCTCTTTTATCGGCGAAATCGCTGATGAATATCATATATTGTATTTTTCCTCTCATACTTTATCTGTTTTTGTATATAAATAAATGCTACTTGGGTATTTTTAGTGTCTTTTGCAGGTAATCTAAATTATACAAGGAAAAGGCATGAAACCAGAGTTGGACTAGGAAATCAAACGCCGAAAAGTTTCTAAAGCGGGCGAGACCACAACATCAAAGTACTGCAGGACGTAGAAGTTAAATACAGTCAAGAAAGTGAAGAGTAGAAGAGAAGATACTTCTGAAGAAGAAATTATAGTGCAATTGCTCAAAATTTAGCCGCTAAATAGCGGTATTAGCCGCTAAATAGCGTCTCATAAGTGGCCGTATTAGAGTAATTTTTGTGGTAGGTTTAATTGTAAATTGATAGGTCTTGTGGTTCTGCTAGAAATAGGGTTTGGTTTCCGAGGCCTATTTATGGGCTAACCCTTATATTTTGACGGGATTCTGGATTCTGAAATTTTTGTATTCGAATTTTTCTGTTCAATAAAGTTGGGGTTTTTGCTGAAGGTCGACGGCCACAACACCGTGTCCAGAGGTAACCCATTGTTCTTGAGATTCTTATTTTCTTTCTGCATAGATTTGATTACATTCTATTTAGGGTTTACTGCTTTCTAGATTAGGATTTACCGCTTTCTAGATTAGGGTTTATCATTGTATGAATTAAATTTGATCTTCCTTAGCAAAAATCATGAGTAGCTAATTAGATCAGCTCTAGGATGTAGATGAAGGTAAGATCCACCATGTAATTATTTTCTAATATTTTTCTTCTTAAATAAAATTAATAAAAGCCATGATTTTTCAAATGAAAGATTAAAATATAAGGATCCGAAGTTTAGAACTTTGATAGGTTATACTTGAATTAGGATTCTTGATAATCTATGCTTAGTTAGGGATTGGGGTTGCTAGTTTTGTCATTTTATTTGAATTATCTAAAAGATTTAGTTTATTTTTATATGAAGTAGCATCTTTTGATGAGTTATACTTGCACAATACTTGATAGCTCATGCTTAGGGCAGTTTAAGTAAATATTAAACTAAAAAGATTAAATTTTTATGATAGAAGAAAATAGAAGAAGTAAGAAAATGGTTGGAAATTAGTGGAATCTATATCCTAGGCTACTTAGATTAATTCGACCTCAGCCTACAACCTTTGGTTAGTCCGGTGAACTATAGAGAAAGTAAGAACGCAACAACACCCTAGATCCTTGTGAGACGACTTGTACAGCGCTACAATGATACTGTGCGCTTGTAGTAAATATAACACATCAAGTTTTTGGCGCCGTTGCCGGGGATCAACGGTGTTTTTCTCACTTTTTCTAGCATTTTACGGGTTAACAGTGTGTGTGAGTGTGCAGGAAATAGATATTGCAGATACATGAAACTTTAAAGGATTGGAAGAGCCTCTGGACCAAGTGAAAAAAAATTCACAATCAAACTCTATAGCTTAACCGCTATTCAGCGGCGCAAACCGCTATTTAGCGGCCTGGGAGGTATTTTCTGAACCCATTTTTTCTCTGTTTCTGTAGTTTTGTTTCCTAGTTCTGTAGAAAAATTAAAAAAAATAAAAAAATAAAAAAATTAGGAACAGTAGAAATCACATTTTTATTTGATCATATCTATTCCACCGTTTTATCTCTCCACCACACTCCACTTCTTGCATTAGCTTAGGAAGTTCACGCATACACTCACGGTGGCTGGTTCATGCCATATTGGACCCGTGATCAATTTGGTCGACTTGTAAGATCAGATTTGTTCATGGGAGACAAGATGGACCAGCCGATCCCGATCCTTCAGGATCGATGTTACCCGTTGCGTACTTCATTACCATCATGCATCAAACTTCCACACATAGCGGGTAATCACTACGAATTAAAACCGCAGTACATTAGTATGCTTCCCAAATTCACTGGCTCTGATTCAGAAGATGCATATCTCTTTATCAGTGAATTTCAAGAAGTGTGCGTAATGATTAAACTGCAAAATTTATCGGAGGACGCAATTAAGCTCCGCTTCATCCCTTTTGCACTTAAGGATAAAGCCAAGAAGTGGTTGTACAGTATGCCTACTGATTCAATCACTACTTGGAATGAATTCGTTACAGTGTTTCTCAAGAAGTATTATCCTACGCACAGGACGGCACGAATCAGAAATCAAATCAATCAATTCCGTCAAGTGCCAGGAGAACCCTTATGGAAATACTTAGAACGATTTAAGGATTTATTAGCTCAATGCCCCCACCATGCAATAGAAAAGTGGCGGTTGTGTCAAATCATATATGAAGGACTTGATTACACATCCAAAACTCTTCTGGAATCCATGTGTCAAGGGGAGTTTATGAGGAAAAACGAGGATGAAGCATGGGACTTTTTTGAGGACTTATCATGGAAGACTATGCAGTGGGAGAGTTCCACTGAGAAGCCCAGTATATTAACTTCTGCTCATAAGAGTGGGATTCATAGCGTCGACAGCTCTATAGCTGCTGAAGCAAAGATCGCAGCCCTTATGAGAAGAATTGAGGCACTGGAGACTCCTAGTGCTCAGTCTCCACAAGTGGGTCAAGTGAATCAACTCCAAAGTCCCACATGCTTTAATTGTGGAACTCCCAATCACGTTATGGAGGAGTGTCCATTGTTAGTAAATCCTATGGGTCCCACACTTGAGCAGGCTAACGCCATGTATCAAAGACCCGTTAATAATCCATACACTCCGACATACAATCCTGGCTGGAGGAGCCATCCAAATCTCTCATGGGGTCCAGGCAATATCAGGAAGCCCCGAACTCCAACATGCAGCCTCAAGCTACTGGTCAGTTCCCAAGACCAAATATGGGTGCTTATCAACACCCAAACACTTCAAACTATGGGAACAATCAGAATAGACCACCTGTACAAAATCAATCTTATCCACATCAGGGGTTTAATAATGATCAAGAAAAGCGACTTCAATCACTTGAGAAGAATGTTGAAAGTCTTCTCAAATCTCAGTCCAACCTTGACACATACATGCAGAATTTTATGAAAGTGTCAACTGATTTTATTCAAAGAACAGATCAGTACCTGCTCGTGAACTCTCAATCTATCAAGAATGTAGAGCAGCAGGTTGGACAACTAGCAAATCAAATGAGTGAACGTGGCAAGGGCACTTTTCCAAGTCAACCCATAACAAATCCTAATGCCAGTTCCTCAAATTTGAATCAGTCGCATGTCAACCAAATTAATGCCATTCACACACTTCGATCTGGCAAACTGGTTGACAATCACGTAGCCATGCCACCTGATTCCACTCCTATTGTACGGCAAGCTACACTCTCTGATACCACGATTCCATCATTACCTCATGATTCGTCATCATCATCATCCCACGATCTACCCACTGGCACGACAGAATAATCTGATCCTTCTAATTCTGATCCTCCAATTGACCATACTTATAAACCAAAGGCTCCCTATCCAAATCGACTGAAGAAAAATTCTCCTTAGGTGGAGCACATTCTTGAGCTATTCAAGCAAGTTAAGGTCAATGTTCCCCTTCTTGATGCAATCCAACAAGTACCTGCTTATGCAAAATTCTTAAAGGATTTATGCACAAAAAAGAGAACAACCAATGTTCCAAAGAAAGTCTTCCTAGCTGCAACATATCTAGCATCATCTCTCAGTCAGCACCTGTAAAGTATAAAGACCCTGGAAGTCCTACTGTCTCCTGCACTATAGGGACTACAGTGATTGAAAGGGCTTTACTAGATCTAGGAGCAAGTGTCAACTTGCTTCCTTATTCGGTGTACCAGCAGTTAGGACTGGGAGAGTTGAGACCTACAAGGATTACGTTGCAGTTAGCTGACAGATTTGTGAAGACACCTATGGGAGAGATTGAGGATGTCTTGATTAAGATTGGGGAGTTTATCTTCCCAGTTGATTTCATAGTCCTCGAGACTCAACCTGTGGTGAATCCACACCATTGTATCCCAGTTATTTTGGGATGTCCATTCTTGGCCACTTCTAATGCTGTTATTAATTGCCGGAGTAGATCGATGAGACTTTCCTTTGGAAATATGACACTCGACTTGAATATATTCAATCTAGGGCGCCAACCAAGTGATCCACATGACGAGCCCCTAGAAGTGAATATGATCCAAGGGTTGTCCAGTGAACACCAAGAGGAGAAATTCTTTGATGAGCTGAATGGTTTAGTTGAAGAGAGTGTATTCTTGGAAACATTCGATGAATCATCTAATTATGTGTCTTCCACTCAATGGAAACTTCCACCTGAGCCATTGATGACTGAACCACGAGTTCAGTTGCGATGTCCACCTGAGCTTGAGATGAAGACCCTTCCGAGTCATCTCAAGTACGCTTTCTTGGGTGAACATGACACACTACCAGTCATTATCTCTGCAGAATTGACTGACGCTCAGGAGGAAAAACTCATATCAGCGTTGAAAGCACATAGGAAAGCCATAGGCTGGAGTATGGCCGATATTAAGGGGATAAGTCCTTCTATAGTCCAGCATAGAATTCATTTACTAGAAAATGCACGACCTACAAGAGATCCTCAGCGTAGGTTGAATCCGGCAATGAAAGAAGCTGTGAGAAAGGATATTCTTAAGTGTCTTGATAATGGGATTATCTATCCTATCTCTGATAGCGCATGGGTAAGCCCAGTTCAAGTAGTGCCTAAGAAATCCGGAATCACTGTAGTCAAGAACGATGCAAATGAACTTATCCCGATGCGTTTGCAGACGGGATGGCGAGTCTGCATTGATTATAGGAAGCTTAATGCTGCAACTAGGAAGGACCACTTCCCCTTACAATTCATTGATCAGATGTTGGAACGGTTGGCCGGACATGAGTTCTATTGTTTTCTAGATGGATACTCTGGCTACAACCAAGTTCCCATCACTCCGGAGGATCAAGAAAAGACCACGTTCACATGTCCATTCGGCACCTTTGCGTACAGAAGCATGCCTTTTGAGCTATGCAACGCACCTGCCACGTTCCAAAGATGCATGGTAAGTATTTTTTCTGATATGGTTGAACGATTTCTTGAAATCTTCATGGATGATTTCTCTATCTTCAGAGATTCATTCCAAGAGTGTCTGCATCATCTAGAGTTAGTTCTCACGCGTTGTAATGAGAAGCATTTGACACTTAATTGGGAAAAATGTCATTTTATGGTCAAAAATGGCATAGTGCTAGGGCATGTCATCTCGAAGAATGGTATCGAGGTTGACAAAGCCAAGGTAGACCTCATCAATAATCTGCCACCTCCGCGATCAGTGAAAGATATACGATCCTTCCTTGGTCATGCTGGATTTTATAGAAGATTCATCAAAGACTTTAGTACAATTGCTAGGCCTTTGACACATCTACTAGCCAAGGAAGTACCATTCAATTTCACACCTGATTGTCTAAGAGCATTTGAGCAGCTCAAAAAGGCGCTGACCACCACTCCTATTATTCATGCGTCGGACTGGAGCTTACCCTTTGAGCTCATGTGTGATGCATCTGATTACGCTATTGGGGCCGTCCTTGGTCAACGCATTAATAAGCAGCCACATGTGATTTACTACACAAGTAGGACACTCAATGACGCCCAGTTGAATTACTCTACCACAGAGAAAGAGCCTCTGGCAGTTGTCTTTGCACTTGAGAAATTTCGTTCCTACTTGATTGGATCACAAATTACAGTATACACTGATCATGCTGCTTTGAAATACTTGTTAACCAAGAAAGATGCAAAAGCGAGGCTTATTAAATGGATCCTCTTGCTACAAGAGTTTGATCTTGAGATATTAGACAAGAAAGGTGCGGATAATTTAGTAGCTGATCACTTGTCTCGTCTGCCCAACGCTCCAACTAATTCATGCCCCATAAACGAATCATTTCCTGACGAGCAACTGTTTGCATTGATGCACGAACCATGGTTTGCTGACATTGTGAACTATCTTGTGACTAAGGAGATTCCATGCCATTGGTCCAAACAAGATCGATATAGATTCTTGTCCCAAATAAAATTCTTTTACTGGGATGAACCATATCTGTTCAAATATTGTCCAGACCAGATCATACGTCGATGCATACCTAACGATGAGATACAAAGTGTCCTCTCTTTTTGTCATGATTTAGCTTGTGGAGGACACTTTGGTCCCAGAAAAACGGCTGAAAAGGTATTGCAGAGTGGTTTCTATTGGCCAACTCTTTTCAAAGACGCCGTGGAATATTGCAAAGCATGCACACGATGCCAATTCGTAGGCAAAATTTCACGGCGCAATATGATGCCTCTGCAACCCATCCTTGAGGTCGAAATCTTTGATGTATGGGGTATAGATTTTATGGGACCGTTACCCAACTCGTTTGGGAACCAATACATATTAGTCGCTGTCGATTATGTTTCCAAATGGGTAGAGGCAATAGCCGCAAAATCGAATGACAATAAAGTTGTTGTCAAGTTCTTGAAAAAGAATATCTTTTCTCGATTTGGCGTTCCTCGAGCTATTATTAGTGATAACGGTACCCATTTTACCAACCGGTCCTTTGAGGCGTTTATGCGGAAATATTCCATTACCCACAAATTGGCTACACTGTATCATCCGCAAACTAGTGGGCAAGTGGAAGTTTCTAATCGCCAAATCAAACTGATTTTGGAGAAGACAGTAAATCACAATAGAAAAGATTGGTCTTGTAAATTAGCGGATGCATTATGGGCCTACCGTACCGCTTATAAGACTAATCTAGACATGTCTCCATATCGTTTGATATTTGAAAAAGCGTATCATTTACCGGTGGAGCTTGAGCATAAGGCTTTATGGGCAATCAAATTTCTAAATCTTGAGCTCGAAAAAGCTGGCGAGCAGCGAAAACTACAACTAAATGAGCTTGATGAGATTAGACGGGATGCATATAATAATGCTACGATTTATAAAGAGAAAACTAAAGTGTTTCATGACAAAGTGATCATTCGCAAGTCATTTACACCTGGACAAAAAGTTCTCTTATATAATTCGAGGCTACATTTATTCCCAGGAAAATTGAGGTCAAGATGGAGTGGACCGTACATAGTACGGACGGTGCACCATCACGGTGCAATTGATCTCGAGGATCCTAAAAATGGTAATTTATTCAAAATAAACGGTCACCGACTAAAACCATTTTTAGAGCCTTGAGTGAGCGATAATGTAGAGGTCGTGACACTTCATGATCCAATCTATGCATAAAGGCATGTAGTTATTTGTATAATAGCATGTATATTATGTATATTATGTTACTAACATGATGCAGGGTTGTAAAGTAAAATTAGGGAAAGAAGAGGAGCTGACTATAATTTTTCATCCCTATATAAACCCAAGCAGCCCTCATCTTCCCCAAATCATTTCTTTCAAAACCCTAGCTGCCCCCTCTCTTCCCCACTTCCTCCTTTGGTTTTTTGCTTCTTTCTTTGCAGGATAGTGTAGGATTTTCAATTTTTCTCCGACCAGTGGTGCTTCAAAAGTTCATCTCCCCAACTTTGATAACATCTTCAAAGCTCTCGGCAAAAATCGAAGGAAAAACCGCTAAATAGCGGTTTTTACCGCTATTCAGCGGTAAATTCGTGAATTTCCCCCCTGAAACTTCAGGGGAGGTAATTTTATTCTCTTATATATTTATTGGGTTGATCATATTTTAAATTGATATTTACAGTACGATATCATGGGTAGAATTGCTTGTGAGAAGTTTTTCGGAGAAATTTTTGCGGCATTTAGTGTTTATTTTGCTGCTGCAATTGAAACTCTGGGATAGAATTACCTCATTTATTCACCTAATGCATTCTACATCCCAGAGTTGGTGGAGGAATTTTATGCGAGTTTTGCGAAATCCGACATTTCGGACGATCGCAAAACCATAAACCTCCATTGGTGCGGCCAATTATATGAAATGCACGCAGAGGCCATCTCGCCTTCTACGGGTATCCTCCTTCATACCGGGAATCACACTCCTGGTAGGATTGAGGACTATCTTACATGGATGGGCCCAAACTGCAAAATAACACGTGATAAAGGGATCAGCAGCAAGACACTCTACCTCAATATTCACGCAACTTGCCGCTGGGTCAACACTAATGTTATGGGCATTACACATATGTCATCTTTTTATATGCCCACACTTTATATTGTTGATTGTATTATGCGTCAAGATACTCACTTCTGTATGTGCACACAACTACTCGACACTATTATTGATGCTAAGATACGGTCAAGGACTAGTTTTCCTCTGCCGTGTTTAATTACACAGTTGTGTCGCAAGTTTATATCTAGTGCCAAAATTGACGCATATGCACCCTCACGCGTGTTTATTGCTACCGAACATGTTTCAGTGACATATCATGCTGTCGTTCCAGAAGATTGGAACAGACATGCTGATGACGAGAATATATATGCCACTGACTTGATACAAGAGTAGGAGGATGATGCTTTCTTTGACCAAGACTTGCCAGCTGATCCCACGGAGCAAATCAATGTAGTCTGGCAAGGTCTTGGGAAAATTTGGCACCGACTGAAACAAATTGATAGAGGTGAGTCTTCTACAGCACGAGCACGTCCTGCACCCGGTGAGTCTAGTAGAAGGCAAAGAGGATGGCACCAATGATTTGTGTATGAGGGCATACACAAGTTTAGGTGTGGGGGAGTGTATTGGAAGATTTTTATTTTTTTTAGGATTTTTAGGATTTTTATGATTTTATTTTTTATTTTTTTTTTGGATTTTATTTTTATTTTTTTTATTTTTAGGTTTTTGGATTTCTTTATTTTACACTTTGGGTAGTCTTTAGGGTAACCAACTAAAAAAAAAGAGATAAAAAAAAAATTGTTCATCAATAGATCAAACTAATTACAGATAAAGGAACAAATTTAGATTTGAAATTGGATATGAGAGTAGATTGGACGATACACTTTGAATTTTATGAAAAAAAGATTAAAATCCTAAAAATAAATACGCTAACAGTAGTTTTGAGGCAATTATACATCTATTTTTCACTTGACAATAGTTTATTAGGTTAAGGATAAAGATAATAACGAATGAGTAAGTCTTCTCTCTCTAAACAAAAAAAAAGTGAAAATAAAATAATGGGGTGCGCCTGATATTAAGGCAATAGCCTCAATAGTGAAAAAAAAAAGAGTATGATCCAAGTAATCGGGTATTTTGCGCCTAAGCAAGCATGAATATTCGCATGAAAGGTGAAATATTCTTAAAAAAAAAAAAAAAAAAAAAAGAGTATGAACTGAGTAATCTGGTATGTTGTGCCTAAGCAAACGTGAATATTCGCATGAAAGGTGAAATATTCTTAAAAAGAAAAAAAAATTGTTATGAGAGAGGAGATGAATCATGAGTTAGAGTTGGAGTCCAAAAACTAAAATAGACTATCACACATGCACGTAGATGTATAGGAGCCAATAGATTATCTGTTAGTAGATATTGAAAGATAAGATTTAAATTTTTGATTAAAATGATAAGTGTATCTGATATGACGCTCGATTTAAAAATTGATAATCTAAATACGTTCTTGAGTTTGTATATTAGTGAGACCAATTGACGAAAATATAAAAAAAAAAGATTTTTTCTTTCTTTTGTATAAAATTTTTATTTTTCTTGATTTTCGATTATCCTTATTTTTCTTTTCTTTATTCCTTAATCTATTTTCTTCTTGAATTTTGTGGGTATATTCACTGCAAACTCTTACGAGACAACACTCGTCCACTAGGGTAATCTAGGGGTTTAAAGGCTTGTTGCACGTGCTAAGTGTAATCGCGATTCCTGCGAAAGTGAGTTAGGATTTTTGTTTTTCTTTTTAGGTTTAGGTTTTGCTCGAGGACTAGCAAAAGATAGGTGTGGGGGTGTGATGAATATCATATATTGTATTTTTCCTCTCATACTTTATCTGTTTTTGTATATAAATAAATGCTACTTGGGTATTTTTAGTGTGTTTTGCAGGTAATCCAAATTATACAAGGAAAAAGCATGAAACCAGAGTTGGACTAGGAAATCAAACGCCGAAAAGTTTCTAAAGCGGCGAGACTACAACATCAAAGTACTTCAGGAAGTAGAAGTTAAATACAGTCAAGAAAGTGAAGAATAGAAGCGAAGATACTTCTGTAGAAGAAATTTTAGGCCATTGCTCAAACTTTAACCGCTAAATAGCGGTTCATAAGTGGTCATATTAGAGTAATTTTTGTCGTGGGCTTAATTGTAAATTTATAGGTCTTGTGGTTCTGCTAGAAATAGGGTTTGGTTTCCGAGGCCTATTTATGGGCTAACCCTTGTATTTTGACGGGATTCTGGATTCTGAAATTTTTGTATTCGAATTTTTCTGTTCAATAAAGTTGGGGTTTTTGCTGAAGGTCGACGGCCACAACACCGTGTCCAGAGGTAACCCATTGTTCTTGAGATTCTTATTTTCTTTCTGCATAGATTTGATTGCATTCTATTTAGGGTTTACTGCTTTCTAGATTAGGGTTTACCGCTTTCTAGATTAGGGTTTATCATTGTATGAATTAAATTTGATCTTCCTTAGCAAAAATCATGAGTAGCTAATTAGATCAGCTCTAGGATGTAGATGAAGCTAAGATCCACCATGTAATTATTTTCTAATATTTTTCTTCTTAAATAAAATTAATAAAAGCCATGATTTTTCAAATGAAAGATTAAAATATAAGGACCCGAAGTTTAGAATATTGATAGGTTATACTTGAATTAGGATTCTTGATAATCTATGCTTAATTAGGGATTGGGGTTGCTGGTTTTGTCATTTTATTTGAATTATCTAAAAGATTTAGTTTATTTTTATATGAAGTAGCATCTTTTGATGAGTTATACTTGCACAATATTTGATAGCTCATGCTAAGGGCACTTTAAGTAAAAATTAAACTAAAACATTAAATTTTTATGATAGAAGAAAATAGAAGAAGTAAGAATATGGTTGAAAATTAGTGGATTCTATATCCTAGGCTACTTAGATTAATTCGACCTCAACCTAGAACCTTTGGTTAGTCCGGTGAACTATAGAGAAAGTAAGAACGCAGAAACACCCTAGATCCCTGTGAGACGACCTGTACAGCGCTACAACGATACTGTGCGCTTGCAGTAAATATAACACATCAATAACCATGCTCCGGCCGCAAGGCTTGGAGAAGAAGAAAAGCCTCTGGCTTTTCTTCTTACGCGAAGCTATCGCGTCATCCTCGCGTTTTGAAGCGCGGGGCTATTTTAAGTAGCAGTCGCGTTGGAACGCAAGGCTATTTTGAGTAGCAGTCGCGTTGAAACGCGAGGCTATTTTGAGTAGCAGTCGCATTGAAACGCGAGGCTATTTTGAGTAGCAGTCGCTTTTGAAACGCGAGGCTATTTTGAGTAGCAGTCGCATTGAAACGCGAGGCTATTTTGACTAGCAGTCACGTTTGAAACACGAGGCTATTTTGAGTAGCAGTCGCGTTGAAAACACGAGGCTATTTTTTTGTACTTCTGCGCGGTCTAATTTTTAGCTTCGTGCGGAGTTACTTTTAGCTTCGCGCGGTCTAATTTTTAGCTTCGCGCGTCCATACTTAGAAAAATTTTCTGTTTTGTAAAAACTTCTCTAACTCTGGTTCTTTTTTTTGCAGTAGGGTACTCAGCGGAAGCTCTTCCCCATAAGCACTACTTTGGCTTTGCTGGTGGTTCTGATCCATCAGCTCAATTTCGCTTCACCACCACCCTGGCCGCATACAAACCAGACTCGAGAGGGCACAGGGAGAAGTTGATCAAGTACCATCCCACTACTGCACGTGAAATTATCACTTATGCAGCCTTTGAAGATGTGAATAGAGAAGCGTTAGAAAAACCCGCATTTCTCTTTGGGGACCAGATGGAGCAATCAGACGAGATCCTATCTGAAAAGGATTGCATGTGGCTCTATAACTCTAGCAAAGCTTTAATGTTTCTGTCTGGAATGGATCGCGGCTACCCCCTGATCTACCTTCAGAGATTGGCGATGCCCCGTGAGTTAAAGTGGGGACTAACTCAAGAACAGGATGGCGTCCCAATGGGCAAATTGGGCTCCCATGGGGCTTATCAAGATGGCCCCACTAAATGTATTACTGGTTTGCTTCCAGGCCGTTTTGGCAAGGAGCTCCCAGTAGGAGAAATTCCGATCCGTACTAGAACTTTCTTAAGTGAGTTCCTGGCGAAAGAAGGCCAATACCTAGCTAGCGACTTCAGGATGCCTGGCTGGGTCTACTCTTCTGGCAACATGTGGTGGGCCCGCCTTGTCCAGTACATGTTGGATTCTCATGAACCCATTTTGAAGGAGATTGGTCTGTACAAGGCCATTAGAAACGTTCAATTCGGGTTCCCTCAGAGTGCTTATTATTTCTTCTGCTTTCTTGAGATGTACAACCCCGAGACCTGCACTCTTTTTACGCCAGTGGGTGAGCTAGGGTTTGCTCTCCACGAGATGTTTGAGGTATCTGGGCTTTCCATGGGCGAAGTCCCCTACGAGGAGTATATCCCCACTATTGAGAAGTTGAACATGCTACTGGCGAAGGACGAGCGCATCTGTGCCACATACTGGGAGATGATGTGCCACTACCGCATCTGTGCTGACTTAGCAGGTGTGCGTAATCAAGGTATCGGCCACAAGAAATGGGCCGATTACCTCTTTGCCAACTTGAACTCTAAGGACAGTTCAACAACTGTCCATGGCCATGGTCCTGTCTACATCACGGAGGTTGATCGCCGCATTGCTAAGACCTGGCTAATGTATTATACCACTGATTCCAATGAAGGTGGATTCGGTCCTGGCACATCCTTCAAGAGTTACCACTATCAGGCTCAGTCCCCAGTATCCAACAGAGGGCTTATTGCAGGGTTCTTAATGCTGTGGTTGAAGAGACGTGTCGTGCCGTCATTGCCAAAAGAGGCAATTGCAATGACTGTGGTATATCCAGCAGTCCTCCTTGCGTACGGCCGACCTTTCGGACTTCTTCCCGCCATGGTGTGCAATCTACAGCATGGATTGCGAACACTTTGCAATGACTTTATCCCTGCTGATAAAGGCAAGGGGAAAGGGAAAGGCAAGCCGAAAGAGATCGCCCCAGTGAAAACTCTGAACTCTAGAGTGGAGCTTCCTTATACTTATCTGATGGCATGGCTCGTTATGCACTGTCCGTCTCTGATGAGTGCTGCTTCACACCGCTCAGGTGACAAGTGTCACTTTGTGGAGCTATACGAGCGCTCCTCATGGAAGCACCACTATATGTCCCAAATCCGGAAGACTCTCCGGCACCACCAAAATTATGAGATCTTTCGGTGCTTCCCCGATTTTCCTAGTGGAGGATACGGGCTGAAATTGAAGGATATTGCAGGAGCAAATAATTTTACTGCCTTATCCTCAGGAGCGTTCTGGTGGCTTCTCAATATCCGGCCCGGGCATTTGGTGTACCGTCAAGACAGTAAATGTCTTATCGAACCGTACATCCCGAGTCGCTTTGCTCGCCAATTTGGATATTCCCAATTTTATGTGGGCAATCCAAACAAGAGTTTAGCCTATGAGGGAAATTTGTACGAGGGTGCCCGCGGCTGGTTTCATTTTGCAGCTGGTGGGACCGGAGCTGAATTCGCCCTGCCCTAGAGTTGCCAGAATTGGCCATGACTCTCAGTTTTTGCACATGGTATAGCATTGCAAATACTGACGTGCCTCATTTCTCGATCAACCGAAGATGTTGCAAGGAGATTGAGGCTTTCTACATTAGCCGCCAAGGTGCTTCCAGAGTTAGAGTAAAAGGAATGGATGAATTCCTTGGCGCCGCGGCCGAACCATCAGACGTCAGCGAGTCTGGCGATGATGATGATAATAATGACGATGACAATCCTGATGCTGGAGGTGCTCCCCAACCTGTCGTCATTCGTCTCTGGAGCCCGACCCTCAAACGCCACGGTACCCTAAAGAAAGGGCCTGCCGTAAAGAAGCAGAAGTTGGCTCCGGAAACTCTAATAGTCCCCCAAGAAGTGGCTATCAAGTTTGCTTCGGATCTGCTGGCTTCAACTCTACCTCCAGCGCCGGGAGGAGAGAGTGGACCTGTTGGAGCTCCAAGTGTTTCCGAGGTTCCGGCTCCTCCAACCGTAGAACCTGTTGAGCACCCTGCTGCGCAACCACTTGGTAGTGAGACGGGTACGCTTCTGGAGATGACGGTGGCTCCCCCTTCAAGTCCAACAACTGGACTTGTATCTCCAGGTATGGCTCTTTAATGTTCTGTCTTTTGTTCGTTATTTTACTGTAACACCATTTTTCTTGTTTCTTGAAATACAGGTGGTCAGCTCCTCTCGCCAATGCATTCAACTACCCAGGTGGAGTCTGATGATAGGGTGGACTATTCGGGCGCTACTGGTTCAGTGGGTGGTCTGGGTAGCTCTGCAAGCGATTTTGACGCAAACTACTTTACGACAACTCCTCCCTCTGTTCCTTCTTCAGTTCCCCCAATTGATGAATTTGGGAGTGATGATAGGACAGAGGTGATTGTCGCAGCCGCGGCAAAAGAAGTCACTCCGTCTCCAAGTTTGCCGTCTCCAACACCCAATGTCTGCTCCGATGAGACTTTTCCAGTGGTCTCTGGTGCACTTTCTGCTCCTCAGTCAGCGGTTTTAACATCATCTATCATTGTGGTTGCTGAGACATCTGCTACTCCTCCAGCTCCAAATCTTCTAGCAGGGGATGAGGAAAATTTGAAGTTTTCTTTCGAAGCTACTTTTGTCACCGGAGGAGCTTCTAGTGGAAACACTCCCTCATCTTCTCCTGTCGGTGGCGCTGCTCGGGTGATTTGTACCAGCGACACTTCTCCTCAGGTTCCCAGCTCTGCCAGGTCTGCATTGGCTTTACTGGCCCCGCATATTATGGACCTAGTACAGGGACGGGCTTCTTCTTCTTCAATTCCAGTGAATATTGCTCCTTCTCCAACGACATCTTCTTTAGCGCTGCCTGCCTTAAATACAGACACTATAGACCCTCTTGAAGAAATCTTCAACTACAGTGTTAATGCTTTTATGCGGTTGCTAAGAAGATGCATCGAGATGACCCTCGCCGGAAGAGATTTCCTTAGTCTCGGACGTCCGATGTTATTCAGTTATTTGGATAATATTGAAAGGATCGGGGGACGAGACTGAGCAGCTCCTTACCGGGCCCGCCTTGCAGCTTTAGAAGAGCAAGTGCGTACGCTAGACACAGTTCGCCAAGCGGACGTGGAAGCGATTACCGCAATAGAGTTAGCGCGGCTTCGGGTGGAGCTAGCGGCGCGTTGAGAGGAGTTAATGCGTCAAGAAGAAGGATGGTCTTGGGAATTAGCAGAGCTCCAGACTAGTCGGGAGTCCATTCTTAGGGATTTGAAGGCTGTGAATTCCGAGATTGAGGGGAGTCAGGCCACCATCCTTAAAGCCCAGGAAACCATTGCTAAAGCTCAGGCGGTCTTAGTAACCAATGAGCTTCAATTAGGGGAAGCCGTTAAGAAGCGGGAAGCGCTGATCCTCCAACGGGAGCAGGTTGAGCAGGAGGAGACAATAAGAAGCAGTGCTATGGAAGAGTCTCGTCAGCATCTAACTCAGCAACTTGCAATGAATGATAATGACTTACTTCAGCAGGCCCAACACTCTGTGGAAGCAACTCATCGTCAAGTGGTCGACGAGGCGACGAATAAGTTGAGGCTCCTAGGAGATTCGTAGTTTTCTTTTTGTTCTTTTTCTGTAATAAGAACTTTGTAATAGAAAAGAGAACTTCACTGATTCTCCGAATCCATTTCTTTTGAATGATGAATAAAGATAACTCCTTTTTGATTCTTTTATTTGTTGGCTAGGAAATTTGTTCGCACAACAAATAATCTTGTCATCAAAAATAGTTTATCTATTTTAGGGAAAGTATTTCAAATCATACTGTCAGAGGTAAGAGTTTAACATGACAGGGTTTACGGGATTTTTAGCAAACCCCCAACTATTAACGGATTTAATTAGCCTTTACCAACTACCGTTTGAGTTGGGCTAGCCATGTTATTCCCCTTAACATGGTGAGTTGTCGAGAATTTTATTTGGGCTTAAATGTCAAACTTTTCCTCTTGCCTTTGCCTTAGCGGCGTAGGGCAATTCATACTTCTTACCCCCAGCATGAAGGGGTTGGCGAGAAACTGGTTCTCTTCCCATTGCCTAATCGGCGCTTGGTAACTCATCAAATTTAGGTCAGAGGCACTCAATTGCGCATGCCTTAACAAGTGGAGGTGGTTCAAGGCTCTCTCGCATAACTCGAACTGGGCACACCACGATGGTCGGGTTAGGATCCATCAAATTTAGGTCAGAGGCGCTCAATTGCGCATGCCTAAGAAGAAGTCCAAGCGCTCAACTGTGTAACTTGAACAAGTGGAGGCAGTCCAAGGCTCTCTCGCATAACTTGAACTGGGCACACCACGATGGTCGGGTTAGGATCCATCAAATTTAGGTCAGAGGCGCTCAATTGCGCATGCCTGAGAAGAAGTCCAAGCGCTCAATTGCGTAACTTGAACAAGTGGAGGCGGTCCGAGGCTCTCTCACGTAACTTGAACTGGGCACGCCACGATGGTCGGGTTAGGATCCATCAAATCTAGGTCAGAGGCACTCAATTGCGCATGCCTAAGAAGAAGTCCAAGCGCTCAATTGCGTAACTTGAACAAGTGGAGGCGGACCAAAACTCTCTCGCGTAACTTGAACTGGGCACACCACGATGGTCGGGTTAGGATCCATCAAATTTAGGTCAGAGGCGCTCAATTGCGCATGCCTAAGAAGAAGTCCAAGCGCTTAATTGCGTAACTTGAAAAAGTGGAGGCGGTCCAAGACTCTCTCGCGTAACTTGAACTGGGCACACCACGATGGTCGGGTTAGGATCCATCAAATTTAGGTCAGGGGCGCTCAATTGCGCATGCCTAAGGAGAAGATTGGAGGCGGTTCAAGACTCTCTCACGTAACTTGAACTGGTACACCAAGTTAAGGTCAGAGGCGCTCAATTGCGCATGCCTAAGAAGAAGATTGGAGAAGTCCAAGTGCTCATCTTCGTAACTTGGACAAGTAGACGTGTGTACTTCCAGGGATATTAAGCATAGTATTTCTTCAGAAATTTGCCATTGATCGGCATCATAATTCTGTCGCCATTCTGATTCATTAAGCGATAGGCTCCACTGGAGTATACAGTCTCCACAACAAACGGTCCTTCCCACTTGGGTTCAAATTTACCCTTAGTCTTGTAAGTTAAAATCATTGGCCTTTTAACAGCCAGAACTAAGTCTCTTTGTTTAAAGGTCCTTGGTTTAACGTTCTTATTGAACGTTTGTGAGATTCGAGCTTGATACAACTCAATTTGTTGTTGAGCCCTGAGACGTTTTTCATCTAATGCCTCTAATTCTTGCAATCTTTGCTGATGGCGCTCTTCTGTCATTAACTTTGTGGCTAAAGCCACTCTTAATGATGGTATCTGGATTTCGAGAGGCAAGACGGCCTCGCTTCCATAAACCAAAGAGAATGGGATAGCTTTTGTAGGGGTGTGAACGGTGGTACGATAAGCCCACAAACATTCTCCCAGCTTTTCATCCCAGTCTCGTTTGTTGGAAGAGACAAACTTCCGATGGAGTTTAATAATCGTCTTATTAAAGGCTTCGGCCAACCCATTTGCTGCGGGGTTATATGGCGTTGAAGCAATATCTTTGATTCTGAACTTATTGCAGAATCTGGAGAATCCCTGACTGATGAATGGCGGATCATTATCATGAATGATCCGTCGAGGGACGGCAAATCGGTAAATGACATGATGCGTGACGAGCTTGATCACATCTGTCGTTTTCACCTCTTTCATGGGCACGACTTCAGCCCATTTTAAAAAATAATCAGTTATTGCAAGAATAAACCGATGTCCTCTGGATGATAGGGGAGTTATAGGCCCCACAATATCCATTCCCCATGCCTCAAATGGCCAACTAGCAACAGTATTGTGCAAGTATTCTGGGGGTTGATGAATGAAATTGGCATGTATTTGGCATGCATGACACCGTTTAGCGTATGCCATTGCTTCCGTAATCATGCTCGGCCAGTAGTATCCCAGCCTTCTTATGCGGTCTCCAAGTTTTGGACCGGGCTAATGAGCTCCACATACTCCATCGTGTGTTTCTCTCAGCACTTCATCTGCTTCTGTTTTTGACAAGCAGCGTAGTAGAAGACCATCTCTTGACTTTCTATATAAAGTCTGAAGCTTATGGTCATAATAAAATCTCTGGGCCTTCCTCTTTATCGAGGTGGCTTTCTTTGGATCTTCTGGTAATATCCCATGTAAAGCATAATTCACAAACGAAAATCGCCAATCATGGGGTTCCAAACTTAAGCCTGCTTGGCATACTTCTTTATTCTGAAAAACAGTATCTGGATGGAGGAGCTCTCTGCTACCAATGGTGATATTTTTTGCTTCACCTGGCGGGATTGCCAGTGTTGCAGCTAATGCCGCAAGGGCATCTGCATAAATGTTCTCATTTCGAGATATATGAGAGATGTAAAATTGTTCAAAATATCCAGCTAGTTCAATGGCTAGCTGGTGATAGGGGATGAGGGCTTCATGTCTAACTTCATACTCTCCTGTCATCTGATTGACAATGAGTTTAGAGTCTCCATATGCCTCTAAATAATTCACCCCCAGTTGCAGAGCCATTTTTAAGCCGACAATGAGTGCGTTGTATTCCGCCACATTATTCGTGCACGGTTCTGTTAATGAGTAACCGTTAGGTAATATATGTTTATGTGGGGATATCAGCACAACCCCCACTCCAGCAGCAGATCGTCTGGCAGCACCATCAAAGAACATTTGCCATAGTTATTCCTTACTAACTGTGTTAATCTCTGATGTCTGTTTAGACCAGATTGGATGGTCTGCTAAGAAATCGGCAATTGCCTGTCCCTTCACGGCTTTTTGAGGGACGAAGTGTATGTCATAGGGTGACAATAGCAGAGCTCATTTTGCTAACCGGCCATTTAAGGATCCCGATTTTGTCATCAGAATTTTCAGGGGATTAACACGTGATATGACATGGATCGTTTGCCCCGAAAGATAGTGTCGCATTTTCTGAACAGCGAACACTAGGGCTAAACATTCCTTTTCAATCAGGGTATACCGCTGTTCGGCCCCGATCATTGTCCTGCTTAAATAATAGAGGGTATGTTCATAGCCGTGCTCATTATATTGAACAAGTAATGCTCCTAAAGTATTATCCATGGCCCTTACATATATAAGGAAGGGCTGCCCAGGGACCGGTGCCATAAGAACGGGAGGTTTGGTGAGGTATTCTTTAAGGTCATCAAATGCCTGTTGACATGCCTCATCCCATACAAAAGAAACCCCCTTCTTCATAAGTCGAGAGAACGGCTGGCATCATTCAGATAAGTTGGAGATGAAGCGCTGAATATAGGCGAGTTTTTCTTGTAACCCCCTCAACTCTTTAAGATTGCGGGGAGGCGGCATTTCACTAATTGCTTTTACCTTTTCAGGGTCGAGGAAAATTCCTTTTGAAGTTATTATGAACCCAAGGAATTTCCCACTCGACACTCCCATAAATGATTTGGTGGGATTCATCTTTAAATGATGTTTCCTCATGAGATCGAAGACCGTTCTTAAGTACTGAAGATGGTCCTCTTTACTTTTACTTTTGACCGCCAAGTCATCCACATAGCACTCTACTATCTTGCGTAGGTGTTCTTTGAATATAGTGCTCATCGCACGTTGGTAGGTAGCGCCGGCGTTCTTCAATCCGAACGGCATCACCGTGTAACAGTATACCCCCAGCGGTGTTCTGAAAGCTGTATGCTTTTCATCATCTGGGTGCATCTTGATCTGGTTATAACCTGAGAAGTCATCCATGAAGGACATCCTCTCGTAACCACAAGTATTGTCAATCATCATGTCGGTGATGGGAAGTGGAAATTCATCCTTAGGACATGCAGCGTTCAGATCTCGAAAATCGATACATATCCGGATTTTGCCGTTCTTTTTACGAACTGGCACTATGTTGGCTACCCAATCAGGATGTTGTTTTTCACGGATAAATCTGGACTTATAAGTTTATTGACATCAGCAACTATTGCCTCCATCAATTCCGGTCGAAAACGCCTCTGTTGTTGTTTAACAGGTTTGGCATATTCTTTTATCTATATACTCTTTAATAAGAGATATAAGTCCCTCCTTTTCCAATGGGGTTAGCGTGTCGCTTATGAAGATGGGTTTCGGGTTTTCTTCTGATCCCATGTTAACTTGAACTATTTTGTCTTCGGTGGGCGGGTCACGCTGTTCAAAGCGGATATCCCAGAGAGTGTCCATATGTTTAGCCTAGGTATCATCCTGAACATCAATTGGTTCCTCGTCGCTTTCTGGTGCGGCTAAGACCATATTGGCCGTCAAGGATTGAAACCAGGAGCCGATACTTAGATCTGAGTCATAATTGGGTGAAGATGTATCTTCCTTGGCCGAAGAACTCTCTTCTTGTCCGGATGGTGACGAGGGAGGAGTAGAAACATAGCCCAACCCCTTGCGAGTCTTTTGATAATAATCAGGGCTCTTTCCTCTCGGTCTGAACGAGGGTATAAGATTCCGTCGCCCTTTTCCAAAGTTTAATCCCGGTTTCAAGGTAAAATTATAACCCATCTTCTCCATCATTTGCCGGGATTTTCGTTCATACAGGTGAAATTGGGGTAATGTTTGTTCATCACTTTCACTGCTTCGTCTTCGCCGGGGTGACATAATTACCCTGCCGAACATAATCGGTTATTGGGATCCTCGTCGAGGAGGCACTTCGAAGTAGTGACCTTTTTCCTTAATTATTTTAGACCGAGAGAGGAGGGATGACCTAAGTGGCAAATGATATGCCGCCAGAACTTCAAGTTCGGTTAGGTCATCCACTTCAGTTGAAGTACAAGAGGGTTCAGAGTCAGTAGCTACAGCATGCTCGTAGACTAACTTCATATTTTCATTAATAACCCATTCACTCTCTATTACATCGGCCATAATATTATTATCAAGATTCAGACTAAAATCTAAGTGAGGGTTGATTTCATAGTCACCCCCATCGTCTTCTTCAGGAAGCTCATACTCAATATCTGCTTCATTGCCACTGTCATCGGGCACTTGAAGCTTGCCGTGATCATCATCAGAGACTTCATGGGCTGGTTTATAAAGTGCAGCATCTGTGAAATAATTCTCTAATCCTTTGAATGGTTGTTTATCTGCATTCAGTGTCCAGACTTCTCCTTCTTCATCGCAATACTTCATGCATTGGTGGAGAGTCGACGGGACTATCATGTAAGCGTGAATCCAAGGTCGTCCCAACAAAATAGTGAAGGAGGTGTCTGCATCAATAACGTAGCATGTAGCCTCCGTCCTCAAGTCCCCGATTTGACATCGGAGTCGGATTTTCCGAGGGAACGGCTATTATTGGCATTAAACCCATATATTGTTGTATTGGTTGGTGTCAGACGATGGAGGGAAATCCCTAACAGCTGCATCAACCTTCTGGGTACAACACTTAGCGCAGAACTCGGATCAATCTGAATTCGGTCCACCTTTGTGGATCCGACATATCCGGTGAAATATAAAGGCCTGTCATGCTTTATATTCCTCACCTGTATATCTTCTGGAGAGAAGATAATCTGTGGGACTTGCCTCCTCACTTGGTGACAGCGGGGGCAAGAGTCCTATTCTTCATCAGCCGGCTCGACTATCTGAGCTAAGAATGACTCAGAGTCTGCCAAGGCCTCTCTTAACGCTTCACGTGTTGATTTTGATAATCTCAACAATTCATAAAGCGTTACTCGTGCTGGAATGTTGGCTAGCTGAGCAATTATGTCAAACTTGAAGATAGACTCTTTGTCTCCTTCATCTCTAATAGGATTCTTCTGGAAACGAAGTCCTTTCTGCTTTGCGGGTTTTGTAAATTCCGCATATATGTCTTTCGGATCTACTCTGGTGTAGTCCTTGAGATATGTCTTCCCAGACCGAGTACCGGAAGGGCCTGCCCCATCTTGATGAGTGGCCATAGTTTCGGGCTCTTCTTCAGAATCTGTGAAGGCTCCCGAAGCTATATATTCTTCCTTTATTTCTGCATAAATGGCATTAATAGTCCGCTTTTTTCCTTGACCTGCTGTGGCAGTCCATTGCTCATCTTCTAGTAAGTCAGGGTGAACCCACATAACTTCCCCCTTTTGGGTTGTTACGGGGACAAGTCCTTCTTGGGACTTGTTGTGAGGATCAAGGTTCTTTGTGACCATCTTACCCTTTGGAATTGGAGTCACTCCTGCGGGGAACTCATGGGTTCCAACCACTATGGTTGCCATATTGACAGTGACCTTCTTCTGCTCTTCCTTAAGCGTCAGAACTCCAGCTTCTATTAGTATTTGGATTATGTTCTTAAGGGGGTAACAATCCCTAGTAGGGTGCCCAACATTCTGGTGATAGAGACAATAATTGGGGTCGTTGGTCTTATCAGCATCCTCCGATTTTCTATTCTCCGGAAGTTTTAGCATTCCCTTCTTCTGGAGCAGATGAAAGAGGATAGGCATCTGTTCCGCCTTGAAAGTATAATTCTTCTCCTACTGAGGTCTATTTTGCCTTGTGCCCTGCTGATTTTGGGGCTTCGGCTTTGGTGGAGGGTTTGTTTTCTGAGGAGCAGCTTCTGATGCCATCACCGCTTTTCCTTTATTCTTATTGCTGCTATTTTGGGCATATGGCTTATTACCCCCAGTACTTCTTGATCCACAAGATTCTTCAACTCGACGAATCAAGTTCTCAGCTTGCTCTCCCTGTTTGAGCAAATCCCTCCATGTCTTAGACTCTACGGCCCCCATTTTTAGGAGCACGTTAGTCTTTAGATTGTGTCGACAAGTCTCGACTAGAGTTTCCTGGGCCATTCTGTGTTTGTAATGCACGGACTTCTCCCGGAACCTTTCTATAAAATCTTTTACCGTCTCTTGTTCCCCTTGTTTAGTTGCAAGGAGGGAATGAACCGTAATCTCGGTATCATCCTCAAAGAAACGTGAGAGAAATAATTTCTCCACATCTAACCAGGTATTAATAGTACATGGGGGCAGCTCCATGAACCAAGTAAAAGAAGGCCCTCGCAAAGTACTTGCGAATAGTTTGGTCATAATCGGGTCATTACCCATCAAATGTCCTGCTTGGGACAAGAAGTAATATATGTGTTGACTGGGCGATCCCTTCCCGTCATATGGCTCTAACTTGAGCGGTTTATACTTCTGAGGGTAAGGTACCATATCCCATTCAGGTGGGTATGGTCTCAAGACCCCTGACTCTTTCAACTCTTTTTTATGCATCAGAGCTTCGAGTTGATTCTATAATTTTTCTATCTTCTCTCCATGTGGATCATGAAAAGAGAATATATCTTCGTTCTCGTGCATCGAGTAGGCTTTCTTCTCCTATTCTTCTTCATTTGGAGTTTCTATGCCCTTTTTGGCATTATCCTCAACAAATTTTGAGAGCATCATCTTAAGATCTTCAATCGTCTTTTGTTGCTCTCGAATCATTCTTTCTTGAACTTCAAATCTCTGATTGATATCATTAGATTTATCTGCCATGTGCGATACTGATTTCTGTAGTCGAGATGACGTAGAGGATGGAAGCGAAGCTATAGCTGAATTATCACTGTCATCATCGTAAGAACCCCTTGCGAGCCTCTTATAATTTCGAGGCGGGACGGCTCCAGATTTAAGTCGAGTGATATGAGGAGGTTCTTCATCGCTCGATTCAAAATCATCATCCGTCTCTACAATCTTTTTCTCTTTTCTCACCATATTGGAGGTTACAGCTCTCCATTCTTTCAGGGAAGTGGTTCTTGTTTTCATAGTAGGGTTCTTGTCCGACTCGGTTAATCGGTCGAACACTGATACTCTGCTCTTACTGCAGCCACAGTTGTCTATTACAGCGGACACCGCTGTCATAAGCTGCTGGCAGTGACAGATAGGTTCAGCTTGAGTTGTTCTATGCCCCTCTTCTTGGACAGATACTCCCTGAGATCAACGCCTTTAGCTATGGAGTCATGAGACCCATTCAACTTTTGAGAGGGTCTGGGAAACCACTGAAACTTCTTCGGATCACTGAAGTTTAGTTCTGGTCCACTGACGCGAGGATCTGCCCTGATTCTGCAGTTGGGTTGATCCATGCGGAGCTTAGAAGTAGCTTTGCGTCTTATCGCGCAAGCTGAGGAATAGCTCCCCATCTTGCCATGTTAGCCTCGCATTTCTCGCTGGCTTGGCTTGTCTTCAGAAGTTTAGCTCCTGGAATAATAGCCCCGCGTGAAGGAAAATTCTTGCACGTTGGCTTACCCTTGCGATTAACACAAGTCATAGCTTCGCGCTTAGCGCGGTTTTTACGACTGACAACTATTTGTCAATCATCCTCGCATTCCTCGCGAGTATCAGAAATCTTGCGTTTATTGCAAGTATTACTGGCCTCTCATTTCTCGCTTGACTCAGTATTAACCTCGCGTGGAGAATCACACGCTGGTTGTAAAAAAATTTTATACTCGCGTTTCTCGCGAGTGTAAGAAGTTTTGCGTTTCTCGCAAGTATTACTAGCCTCGCGTCTCTCGCTTGGTCTAGTATTAGCCCCATGTGGAAAATCACACGCTGGCTTTAAAGAATTTTTATACTCGCGTTCCTTGCGAGTGTCAGATATTTTGCGACTAGCGCAAATCTTGCTGGCTTCGAGTTTCTCGCTAAGCTCAGCAGTAGCCTCGCGCGGAATATCACACGCTGGTTTTAAAGAATTTTTATACTCGCGTTCCTCGCGAGTGTCAGATATTTTGCGACTAGCGCAAATCTTGCTGGCTTCTCGTTTCTCGCTAAGCTCAGCAATAGCCTCGCGTAGAATATCACACGCTGACTTTTCCTTGCTTTTAAGGCAAGTTGTAACTTCGCGTTTAACGCGATAGTGACTGGTCTCGCGATTAGTACGAGCCAGCTTGCGAGGAACAATAACCTCGCGTCCATTAGCCTCGCGTCTAAGGCGGGCTTTGAGGGCTTTACGCCTCTCTCTCCGATTCCTATTTCAGAGTTGGGTTCTGGTCAATCCAGTTCCCAGGTCTTCTTCGATAGTAGGAAGCTCATGCTCTGCTAGGATTTCCTGTCTGAGCACCGGCCCTATAGCCGCAGTCTCCAAGGATCCCCGTTTCTCGGTGGATACCTTTTTACCCATTGCTCGGGTATTGGAGCGTATGCGACGATAGTGTCGGGTCTCGTCCAAGTCACATGATTCAGAGGAGAGGAACTCCTCGTACTTCTGCTGATCGATTTCAACGACCAGCGTGTCTACTTCGGATCCGATCATGTCAACGTCCGATTGCGCCACAATCTCTTCATCAGTGAAAGAGATGGCTCCCACTGTGGTCGCCAGTTTGTTCGCCGCAAAAGTTTTGCTTCCTCCCATTGAATACAACTTAGATTACAATGAAAGTGAACAAGATGAAAAAGAGAACAAATGAGAGGATTTTATATTTCAATCTCTCTCTTTTACAATAATTTGTGGGATCTGTGGCGATGAGATCTGTCAAGCAGCTCCTTTGGACGATCGAACGTCGAACTATTTTCTCTCGAAGATATCGGCCGACTGTAGAGAATCTTCTCCGGTCTTTCCCGAACTCAAGGCTCTATGCGTAACTTGAATTCTCTAAGATACCGAAAGAAAGAAGAAGAATACCCGCCGAAAGGAAAAAGGAAGATCCCTGACTTCAAGACTCTCTCGCGTACTTGAATTGCCAAAGGATCCAAAAGAAGACCCCTAGGGTTTCACCTAGAAGGTATTTATAGCCCCAGATTAATGCAAGAGTTTCTATTTAAATAGAACTTACCCACATCAAGGATTCCAATCAAATATTTAATATTGATTTAAATCTCTTGATTTAGAGTTCTGATTGGACTTGATTTAGGTATTTGGATAAGCCCAAATCATAATTTCAATCAATTTGAGATTCTGGTTATCTGCTCACGCGGAGCTTTAATCGCATCAAAACGCGGCGCTAATTAACCAGAATGCAGAGCTAACGCAGAGATATTGATCATCTCCGCGTTTCACTCAAACGCGAGGCTAATACTAGCCAAACGTGGGGCTGCGTGTTAGCTCCGCGTTCTGTTGTGGAAAATCTTTTTAACTTAGAAATTTTCACTGCCAACAAGCATGTACTTCACAAGGCGGGCCCACAACATGTTACTTGAAGAGTGGACCCAGTTAGGCATCCTGAAGTCGTTTGCAGGGTACTAACACCCTTCGCCATAAACTCGCCAAGGAAAGTCTTTGCACGAGTCGGGATCTCCCCCACTGACACTCCTTGGTCACTCTACCTGGAAGGAGTCTAGTGACGCACCGGGTAGGACCATTTTGATAAGCTCCATGTGTGCTAAACTTCCCTATTGCAACTCCATCTTCCTCTCGGGTGATGTTCCAGTCCAATTGACGAGGGGCCGATAAGCTCTGAAGATATAAAAAAGGGAAGCTTCGCTCTATCTCTGGTAGAAATATCAATAGGTCTCCAGTTTGGTGGAGCCATCTGCTTTCTTCTTCAAAAAAGATCTCGTCAGAATTCTTGATGGCGTTGCCAAAGAGGAAGGTCGGTTTCTTCAAAGCCTCCCGATTCATGGCCTCAAAAGGGACGTCGGTGATAATTTCCCTTGCAGTGGCAGGACTGTACCTCAGTATTCTCTCTTGGCATTCTCTAAGACCTGGCTTGTATGTGGGGATCTCGGTGGTGAATTAGAACTGGGTTGCTCAGTCTACGCCTCCAGCAAACCCAAAATGATGTCTGCGGGATAAGGGATCCACTGAATAACCCACTATAAAGAAAGCAACCAAAGTTAAAAAACATTTTGAAGCAGTTGGAAAACACTGAGTACTGAAATGTGGAGCTAATGATAACTTCACGCGAAGTTAATCAATAACTTCGCATGGAAGCAAATGCAAAAATAAAGAATAACTCCGTGTCAGAAGTTAATACGCGAAGCTAAACAATAATCTCACGCAGAAAGTGCAACAGTCAAAGATAATCTTGCGTAATAAGCATTTGACGTGAAGGTAACGAAGTAAGTTCGCGTAGAAGAAAACCAGAGGTTTTTTCCTCTCAAAGTCATCACTGAATAGAGTACAGCAATGATTTCGTTAGTGAAGATGGCATTTGGCTGGTTAAAACCGAACCAAATCACCATTATAATGCTATTTCATACTCAAGAGTAGAGATTCTACGTCTGATCGGCATGGCGTAGACAGGGTCGCCGCTATGAACGCTGCCACCACTGCTCGTGCCAGTCGGTGATGAAAATTGGCCTCTTGAGGCAGTACTCTTCTTGGGCACCATTGATCGAAGGAATTGGAGAAAATGGGAGTGAAGATCACTGGAAAATTCGAAATGGGGATCTTGGGTCTCTGGAAGTTCTTGAAAATTCTTGAAAGAATGAAGAAGAGGAAGGAGGATATTCTATTTAAATGAGAAAACCCACTTTATGGTATTCGGTGCAGAGTTCGAAGCCGTATGGCAGTGCGGCGCGAAGCTACTAGCTTTGCGTATTGCAATGAAAACGCGAAGATAAGAAGTGGGCTAACTTCGGGCTTAGACGTCAAATCATCATGTTGGAGATCCAAAGTATTTCAAAATTTGCAAATTATAGCAATTTTGAAAACTTTGGAGGGAGTTCTGTTGGAGGTAAAAGTTTCAAAATAAAGAAAAATGGCAAGTAGTTTTGCAGAATGCGGAGCTAAGTCCATACCTTCGCGTCGGCCAGAGTTTAGCTCTGCGTCAGAGTAAAACGTGAAGCTAAATCTATAGCTCTGCGTTTAGAGTATTTAACTCCGCATGAACAGATTTTCAGAATTCTAAATTGATTGTGATTGAGATTTGGGATTATCTAATATCCGAATTGAGTCCAATCAGAATCCAAAATCAAGAGATTTAAATCAAAATCAAAATTTGATTAGAATCCTTGATGAATACAAAAACCTTCTATTTCTATCCCTATGGAAACTCTCATAACCAACTAAAATCTATAAATAGCCTCTTTGAGGAGACTTTAGGAGATATTTTGGAGTTCAAGTTACACGTAGTTCAAGTTACACGTAAGAGTCTTGAATTTATTGAGATTAGTAGAGAGAGAGCTAGGGTCGGCCATCATTTTCTTCAAAGAGAGATTCACATCGGATCGTCAACATGTTCTATTAGTTAGATCACATCTCTACATAAGAACTTAGTCTTCTGTAAAAAAGAGTGATAAATTATAAATCCTCTCGTTTGTTTTTCTATTATTCTTCTTTCATTGTAATCATTGTAAGCAATGGAAGAAAGTGGGATTTTTGCGAAGAACATGTATTTATAGTTATTTGCTAGTAAAATAGTATTTGAATTCCAAACCATGTAGTTTCTGGATATAAAATGGAATCTATTTCCTTCGGAGAGGAAATTTATTATTCGTAGTTGAACTCAGTTCTATATCTGAGGAGGATTCTGATTGACAAAAGATTCCAAAGTATTCCTAGGCCTCTAGGCTTTGTTGACCCTCGCTTGATGGATTCTCTTCTTTGCGAGGTTGGGCTAGACAAATTATGAATCAATAGTAGACCCCCACTGCTGATTTCATTCCAATGAACTTTTTGAGTATCTTATATTTCTTCTGATTTGGCTGACTTGTCTGCTTGCCTTGGGGTTGACTTGTGCCATGGGGGCACTTGCTTTGACTGTTGAATTATCTTGGCGCCATTTATAGAGATGTTTTGAGAACACTACAAGGGAGTCCCATGAGTTGCAATCTGGTGACGACTTCTATAAGTAAAGTGGCTAGCGAGCTGGTGCCATAAGATAGCTAGCAAACTTGTGCCATTAGATGACTGGCAAACTTGTACTCTAGAGCTATCATATGTTAACTACTGGCGAGCTTCTGCCCTTCAGATCAGTCTAAAGTCTAAGAGAATTCAGGCAAACACGTGCCTCAAGTGATTTTGTGGCTGAATGACATGAAAGTTTATGTCGCCCAATAAGTGGGCACTCGCCGAAATTGGGCTTTCACTGAGTACTGAGTTGTGCTTCCACTAAAATGGGCATTCGCCAAAATGGGTATTTACCAAATTGGGCTTTCGTCCAAGTGGTCTTTTGCTGAAATTATGGCATTTGTTGAGTTGGGCTTTCACCAAAATAGGAATTTGCCATATCGGGCTTCCGTCGAATTTAAGTGGGCATTCTCCAAGTTTGGCTTTCAGAAAATTTAAGTGGGCATTCATCGAATTAGGCTTTCGCCGAAGTGGGCATCAGCCGAAGTATAATATTTGGGCATTTGCAGGGTAGATTTTGGGCATATAGGCAAATTATTGATTATGACAGAGGGTCGAATTCTTCTTTCCATCTTGGACCCATCAGATCATACCTGCAGTTTGGGTTAACTGCCATAGCACCATTTAGAGATGGCAAGGAAAGAGATCCAATGAGATAAGAGAACCCCCGAGTAAGGCCTTAGGTTTTTGGAGAATTTATTCAAATAGATGGCAATCTTGTGCCATCAATCAACGAACTGGTCACATAGAGTCCCCTTAGAAATCTTGTGTTGTTGAATCAATTCAGAGCCTTGGCAAGCTTGTGGGGTGAGTTCCTGATATTGTGCCCAAGAGAATTTTTGCAAATGCATTTGAGAGTATGCTTTAGTAGGCATCTTGTATGACGTTCTCGTGAGTATCTTGCGCTGCTTCTTGCTAACCATATCAACTCCATTTGCTTTTCCATGTCGGTTGTTTGATTAGATGAGTAGAGTTCACTACTTCAAGTTGGTACGGCGAACACCGCTTGAGCGATTTTTTATGCTGATGTTAGGCGCATAATCCTTCCTTGAAACATTTATTGTTGGTCTTCTTAGTTTATATCTTCCATCTTTCTTGAAGAAAGGAGAAAATTTGCTTCTAGCTATTCGAGCAATCTTGGCAACTTAACGAGTGAGTTCTCAGAGCTACGCTGTATAACAGGGAAGCCTATGGTCATATCGCCGAGTATATGGTCATTTCGAAAAGTTAAATGGGCATTCGTTGATTGGGTGTTTCGCAAAATCAAGGAGAGCATTTGCCATGACTTTCTTGAGGGCAACAAAAGCATGGGTGACTAGAGCATGTGGGTCTTTAGGATGTTGAATTTGAGTGTGGTTCTTTTAGTCCCATATTGGCTAGGCACTAAAAAGACATCACATATAAGTTCTATAAATAGGGTCTTGTGTTTTTAGTTTTGAGTATCCAAAATAATTAGTTATTATATAAATTTGTTATGAGAAAATAAGTTTTATTTTGGGAAGTTTTCAAATCTGAAAAATTTCAAGTTGTAATTTTGGATTTTTGGATTTTGGAAAAAATTTTCTATTATTGGGAAACTTTCTAATTTATTAGAGATAGTTGTAATTTGAAATTTTGGTGATAGTGGATTGATCGCTGGTTCCCGAGAACATATATAATATTTACCGAATCTCGTTAAATTTGTGTTTTCTCAAGTCTTGGATATTCTTTATCAATAAGAGTTGGATATTGCTATGGAAGATAAGAAGTCAGAAAAGAAAACCACTAATATTCAGTAGCAGGTGGAGAGTGCTTTGTAATAAGTGGAGTTTGAAAAAGCCAGATTTGACCCAGTTTATATCGATAGTCCAGTGGCAGAGAAGGATGTCGAAGAAAATGAAGAAGAGGTTTTCAGCTAAGAACCTCCACAGCAACCAAGCTCAATTGCACATGACAGGCCACGTCGAGAAATTAAGAAATCTGCTCGTTTCCTTGATACAGTAGTGGCCTATGCACTTCCTGTTATAGATGATGTTCCTTCTACCTATAGAGAAGCAATTAGAAGTTTAGAAGATAAAAAGTGGAATAGAGCAATGGATGAAGAGATGCAGTCTCTTCAGAAGAATCAAATTTGAGAGTTAACTCAACTACCTAAAAATAAGAAAGCAATCGGGTGCAAATGAGTATTTACAAAGAAAGAAGGATTTCTTGACAAAAATGATGTCCGCTACAAGACAAGATTAGTGGCGAAAGGCTATGCTCAGAAGGAAAGAGTTGATTATAATGAGGTATTTTCTCCAGTCGTTAAATATTCTTCTAGTCAGATTATGTTAGTTTTAATAGCACAGTTTGATTTGGAACTAGTTCAACTTGATGTGAAAACCACATTTTTATATGGTTATTTGGAAGAGAAAATCTATATGACTCAGCCAGACGGATCAAGTTTGCTGGAAAAGAAAATTCGGTATGCAAATTGAATAAATCGTTGTATGGATTGAAGCAACCTCCGAGATAGTGGTACAAGCGATTTGATCAGTTTATGATAACTTTAAAGTACACTAGAAGTAAATTTGATCACTGTGTGTATTTTCGCAAGTTACATCATGAGTCATTCATTTATCTACTCTTATATGTGGATGATATGTTAATAGCTTCAAAGAGCCAAGATAAGATTGAAATGTTAAAAGCTCAGTTGAATCAAGAGTTTGAAATGAAAGATTTGGGTAAAGCTAAAAATATTCTCGGTATGGAGATAAGTAGAGATCGAAAGAGAGGAAAGGTTTGGTTGTCTTAGAAACAATATCTGAGGAAAATGCTACAGCATTTTGACATGACAGAGCAATGAAAACCTGTGAGTACCCACTTGCTTCTCATTTCAAGTTAAGTGCAGGTTTGTCTCCTAGTACAGATGAGGAATGTGAGTATATGTCTTGAGTTCCTTATTCAAATGCAGTTGGTAGCTTAATATACGCTATGGTGTGTACGAGACCTGATATTTCACAGGTAGTTGGCGTTGTGAGCGGGTATATGCATGATTCTGGAAAAGAACATTGGCAGGCTGTGAAATGGATTTTACGATATCTTCTGAATACCGTAAATGTTAGTTTGGTATTTGAGCGTGATGATGCTCTTGATCAGTGTGTGGTTGGATATATTGATTCTGACTACACAGGTGATTTGGATAAACGTCGATCAACTACTGGTTATGTGTTTACTCTCGCTAAAGTACCAGTGAGTTGGAGGTCTATTTTGCAGTCCACGGTTACTCTGTCTACAACAAAAGAAAAATATATGACAGTTACGGAGCCTGTAAAGGAGGCACTTTGGCTACAGGGATTGCTTGAACACTTGGGGATTATTCATAAACAGGTTATGTGTATTGTGACAGCCAGAGTACAATTCACTTAGCAAAAACCAAGTCTATCATGCACGGACAAAGTATATCGACGTCAGGTATCATTTTGTGTAGGAAATTATTGAAGATGAGAAAATACTACTTCATAAGACTGGAACTGTAGAGAATCCCGCTGATATGATGACCAAGGTAGTGATTTTGACCAAATTCAAGTATTATTTGGATTTGCTCAATATTTTGGCAATTTGAATATTTTCATTTGGAGGCGCTTATGTGTGGGCCTTATTCGCCAAGGTGGAGATTGTTGAATTTGGGTGTAACTCTTTTAGTCCTACATCGGCTGGGCGCTAAAAAAATACAACCCATGAGTCCTATAAATATGGCCTTGTGTTTTTGGTTTTGAGTATCCAAAATAATTAGTTATTATATAAAACTGTTCTGAGAAAATAGTTTTTATTTTGGAAAGTTTTCAAATCTGAAAAATTTCAAGTTATAATTTTGGGTTTTTTAATTTTAGGAAAATTCTTCTATTTTTGGATAACTTTCCAATTAACCAGAGATTTTTGTAATTTGAAACTTTGGTGATAGTGAATTAATCGTTGGCGCCCGAGAATATAGGTAATATTTACCGAATCTCGTTAAATTTGTGTCTTCTCTTATTTTGCATTAGTTCTTGTGTGATACTATTTTGGATGCCTATATGTATGGACAAGATATCTGCCTTTCGCAATACAGAATTCGTTCAAGGTACTCATAGTTGCTTCTTCTTTCCAAGGAAGGAGCTTGCTAGCTTGACTTACCTTTAGAACGACGTCTTCATATTTGTCTGACATGCTTGCAATTGTGCTAATTATATATTCCAAAAGGAGCGAATGGTTTGACCGAATGGATCCTCATTTGACAAAGGATTCCTAAGTCTTCCTAGGCCTCATGGGCTTCATGGCCCTTAGTTGATGTACTCTTTTCTTTCCGAGTTTAGACTGGACAAATTATGAATCAATAAGTAGACATTGGTATAGTTAGTAATATCTAAGCCAAGATAGAAGGTACCGACAAAGTTCTTATATAGCTATTTGGTCATTTCAAAATATCAAACTTTGTATTATTTTCTTCAAAATATCAACCAACTCAGTTTGTAAGTATTTAAAATTTCAGTATGTGATAAGATTTCATGGGTAGAAGATCATTGATGTCTTTGCAAATTAACATATTCCAAGTAGATTTAGAGAGTAAATAAGGAGGGAGAACTGAAAATTTTAAGAGAGAGAATCAAAAGCCGACATGCCTTGCCATGCGTTCCCTGCGGCCCGTGTTTCAAGCCAGGCATGCCCAAGGCCAGACACGGCCCGTGCTAGACTGGATCCATCATTCAACTATGGCATGTCGGGCCTCCGCAGCCTGTGGGCTGCCGAGCCCATTTTACATGTCTAATCCTACGTCAGTCCCCTCCCCACAACAAAACTGCGCAAGGCCTTACTCAATTAGCAATCCCAAGCATTATGATTTTGTGCAAATCATACCGTGCCATTGTGACCAACTTGCACATGCAGAGGCAGGATCGGTTCCAACCATATATTCATTGATGGGCTAATCCAACATCTCATCCGCTCGCTAGCCTTTTTCTTTTCACATCCTCTCCTCTCAGTCCTCACTCCTTCCATACACCAAACCTCTCTTCCCTCTCGTATTCACTTCCATATCTCCCTACCTCTCTCATTTTATACGATCAGTGCTTCACTTTGTAAGGCTTAGATTCTTTGTAGTTACAGTACATGGTTTCAGCTACTTTTTCAGTAGCCAATGCCTCTCTCCAGGTCCAACCATCGAACATTTCTCATTCTCTCTCTCTCCTCTTTATGTTGGCTCTGTCTTGATTGTTTGAGTTGTGATTGTTGCTAATGGAGCCTATTGCCGTAACGGGTTTTAGTCAATCGAAACGGGTCCACAACCGGCCCAACAATAAAATAAGATTAGGTTGGATTTAACCTAATCTTGATCTAATTGAGTTTTTCTTTAACGACAAGGGTTTTGTTTGTTTTTTTTTGTGGCGGCTACAAATAAAAGGATTGAGGGCAAAATTAATTACAAAGTATGGGTGCGGCTGCTGCTATATATATTCGGCCAAAGGGTTTTTTAGTTGGTTGCGGCCTATAGAAATTATTTTTGCCAAAAGAAAAATAAGGTGCTGCTCTTGTTTGCTGCGGTTGTTGCGGCAAAGTAGGTGGCGAGGCAGTGCTGCGAATTATTTCAACTGAAAGGTTCTTCCTTTGGATTTTCGGCGGCCGGAGCAAAGAGGTAAATCACTGCAATAAGAGATTAGGGTTTGATCTCAAAATCTTGTGTGATTTCTTTATAATTTCTCTTGTGGTTGAAAAAAAACTAGAAAGTTGTAATTCTCTTTTGATATAGTGGAAGTTTTTCGATCGTGTCCCCATGGACGTAGGCATATTGCCGAACCACGTTAAATCTGCATGTTCTTGTCTCTGCTATTTTTCTCTTCGGTTTACTATTTGATTCCGCTGGTTGTTGCATTAGTATTATTCCGCTATCTTTTACTAACAATTGGTATCAGAGCCCTGGTTCGGGTCAGATTTCACTTAGATCGGTGTTGATTTTGAATGGGAGTTATGGCGGAAGATATGAAGGGAAAAATTAAAAAATTTGATGGGACAGATTTCCAATGGTGGAAGTTGCAGATGGAAGATTATTTATATCAAAAGAATTTACATCAACCACTGTTTGGAGAAAAGCCAGAAAAGATGACAGATGAGGAGTGGGAATTGTTGGACAGGAGGACTTTGGCGCAGATTCGATTGTGCCTGACAAAGCAGCTTGTGTTCAACGTCTCCAAGGAGAAGACCACTTCAGATTTGATGTCAGCGTTGGCTAAATTTTATGAGAAGACGTCTGCTTCAAATAGACTGTTTCTAATGAAAAAGTTGTTCAACTTGAGAATGCATTCTGATAGTTCAGTTGTTAATCATTTGAACGAATTTAACATATTATGGGCACAATTTGAATCCTTAGATTTTGTCTTTACTGATGACATTAAAGCTTTGATGTTTATGTGTTCATTACCAAATAGTTGGAGTAATATTATTATAGCCATCAGCAATTCTTCCAATACTGCTCTTAAATTCAATGATGTTGTGAGTACAATCATGAATGATGAATTGATGAAAAAGAGTATGGGTGAGAGCACAGTTTCTACAAGTACTGCTCTGTCGATTGATAATATCAGAAAGAAGGAAAGGGGTAGAAGTTTAAGTAGGGAGTCAAAGCAAAGAGGAAGATCAAAGTCTAAGGGAAAGTTTAAGAAAAAGTTAGCGTGTTGGAAATGTAAGACAGAGGGTCATATGAAGAAGAATTGTCCAAACAAAAACAAGGAAGCAGCGAATGTGGTGAATCCAAGTGAGGAGTATGATGATTTGTGCTTGTCTGCTCATACAGAATCGAGATCAGATCTGTTGTTTGTGGATTCAGGGGCTTCGTTCCATTGCACTGCTCACAGAGAATAGTTTGAGAATTATGTCCAAGGTGATTTTGGGCATGTGACTGTTGGTAATAGGCAGGAATGCAAGATTGTCGGTAAAGGGACAATTCAGTTGAAGTTGCACAATGGTGGAAAGTTGCTTTTACAAGAGATCAGATACATACCGGATTTGAAGAAGAATTTGATATATGTTAGCAAGCTGAATGGCGAAGGTTATCAAATCTCATTTGAGAGGAAACAGTGGAAGATCAGTAAAGGAGCAATGGTAGTGGTCAAGGGTGAGAGAGTGGGAACTCTATATTTACTCTCAAGCTCGGTGGATCACGTTGTTTCTTTGGCCACCGTGAAGAATGAGAAGGCTACCTTATGGCATCAGAGGCTCGGTCACTTGAGCAAAAGCGGCATGAGGGTATTGCAATCCAGAGGAATGTTGACAGATATGAAAGATGCTAACTTTAATTTCTGTGAGAACTGTGTGTTTGGAAAGCAGAAAAGAGTTAGTTTTATGAAGGATGGTAAGGAGAAGAAAACCGAGAGATTGGAATTGGTATATACAGATGTATGGGGGCCTTCTTCGGCGAAGTCTCTTGGAGGTAATTCTTATTTTGTGACTTTCATAGATGATGCAAGCAGGAAAATATGGGTGCTCGCACTTAAGCAGAAATCCGATGTCTTCAAGATCTTCAAGGTATGCAAAGTTCTTGTTGAGAATGAAACAGGTTTGAAGGTGAAATGTCTGTTGTCAGACAATGGTAGAGAATTTTGCAATAGGGAATTCGATGACTATTGCTCTACCCACGGGATCAGGAGAGTGAAGACTGTACCGAGGACACCGCAGCAGAATGGCGTGGCTGAGAGGATGAATAGAATCATTTTGGAGCGAGCTCAGAGTATGAGATTACAAGCAGGTTTGCCTTTGCAACTTTGGGGAGCCGCTGTAGATACGACAGTCTGTCTGATCAACAGGAGTCCAGCTAGTGGTTTAGATGGAGGAATTCCAGAGGAGGTGTGGTCTGGTAAGACTGTGAATTATTCATTCTTAAAAGTGTTCGGTTGTATAGCATATGTACATGTGGATCATGAGATGAGAAAGAAGCTTGATTCTAAATCTCATAAGTATGTATTCATTGGATAAGGTGGCGACGAATATGGTTATCGCTTGTGGGATTATGAGCATAACAAGGTAATTCGTAGCAGAGATGTAGTATTTAATGAGGGCTGTATGTCTACAGACCGAATGGAAAGTAAGAGTGAGAAAGCAGTTGAAAAAGAGCACTTGGAACTGGATGAGCCACAGGATGGGATAGATCCCATGGATAAAAGAAAGGAAGAAATACCTACATCTGAAGGGGAAGAAATGACTACACCTAAGAATACACAAGTTTCAGATGAGACCGAATAGGAAAGAGAGCCATTGACTGAAGCAGATGGTTGAAGTACTTCATCAGAGAGTGTTCCCACTTTGAGGAGGAGCACGAGGATATGGAAGCCAACCCAAAAACATTATCTTCCATTATATCATATTTTGTATACTGATGCAGGTGAACCAGAGAGTTACCAAGAGGCTATGCAGGATAAACTTCATCTTAAGTGGGAGCAAGCTATGCGTGATGAGATGTCTTCTTTGGAGGAGAATCACACATGGGAATTGGTGAAGCTACCGGAAAAGATGAAAGTGTTGCATAACAAGTGGGTATACAGGGTAAAACATGATGCAGGAGGGACACAAAGGTTCAACGCTAGACTTGTGGTGAGGGGATACGGTCAGAGAAAAGGTATTGATTTCAATGAAATATTTGCACCTGTTTTCAAGATGACTTCTATCAGAGCAATACTAAGTATTGTGGCTATGAAAGGACTGTATTTAGAGTATCTTGATGTGAAGACAGTTTTCCTTCATGGTGATTTGGAGGAGGAAATATACATGAAATAGCCGGAGGGATATGAAGTTAAAGGAAAGGAGAATTGGGTATGTCGACTGAAAAGGAGCTTGTATGGGTTAAAACAAGCGCCGAGGCAATGGTACTTGAAGTTCGATAAGTTTATGTTGGATTCGGGTTTTGCCAGAAGCAATTCAGATCATTGTGTATATCTACAAAAGTTTAAGGATGGTAACTTTATTATACTTTCTTTGTATATAGATGATATGCTTGTGGCAGGTACATGCATGAAGAAAATCAATGATCTGAAGAGGAAGTTGGCAGGGAGATTCTCTATGAAGGACATGGGTGAGACTAAACAACTTCTTGGAATGCAAATTATCCGAGATAAGAAAAATAAGAAATTGTGGTTATCGCAGGAGGGATACATCAAGAAGGTGTTGGAGAGATTCAACATGGTGAATGCAAAACCGGTAACTACAGCTCTTGGTGGTCAGTTCAAACTGTCAAAAGAGTAAGGTGCTAAGACAGATAATGAGACGAGACACATGGAGAATGTGCCTTATTCATTAGCCGTTGGGAGTCTCATGTATGCAATGGTGAGTACAAGACCAGATATTGCACATGCAGTGGGAGTAGTGAGTAGATTTATGAAGAACCCTGGAAAGGAACATTGGCAAGTGGTGAAGTGGATTTTCAGGTATTTGAAAGGTACTTCAAAGTATTGTTTGTGTTTTGGGGTGATAAAATTGATGTGCAAGGTTTTGTGGATTCGGACCATGAGGGTGATAGAGACAATGACAGGAGCACCACAGGTTATGTTTTTACTGTAGGAGGGACAGCAGTAAGCTGGGTTTCAAGACTACAATCAATTGTTGCTTTATCTTCGACAGAATCTGAGATGTTGCAGCTGCAGAAGCAAGTAACGAGTTTATTTGGTTGCAGCGATTGATGAGTGAGTTGGGTTTTGATGGAGTGGATTGCAGTTATTCAGTGACAGTCAAAGTGCAATTCATCTTGCTAAGAACTCGGCGTATCATTCACGGACTAAACATATTCACTTGAGATATCACTTAATTAGATCCTTTTTGAAGGATGGCCAATTGAAGTTGGAGAAGATTGAGGGCAGAAAGAATCCTGCAGATATGTTGATAAAGCCAGTTGATGGGAAAAAGTTGAGTTATTACTCAACTTTGGTGCATTTGTATTGAATGCTGAAAGTGGGACTTTAAACGATCGAGGTAAAAACTTTGGACACTAGGATTATCATATACAGATATTACAATTTTTGCAATAAGTCCCCAAGTGGGAGATTTTGCTAATGGAGCCCATTGCCGTAAAGGGTTTCGGTCAACCGAAACGGGTCCAAAACCGGCCCAACAATAAAATAAGATTAGATTGGATTTAACCTAATCTTGATCTAATTGAGTTTTTCTTTAACCACAAGGGTTTTGTTTGTTTTTTTTGTGGCGGCTGCAAATGAAAGGATTGAGGGCAAAATTAATTACAAAGCATGGGTGCGGCTGCTACTATATATATTCGGCCAAAGGGTTTTTTAGTTGGTTTCGTCCTGTAGAAATTATTTTTGCCAAAAGAAAAATAAGGTGCTGCTCTTGTTTGCTGTGGTTGTTGCGGCAAAGTAGGTGGCGAGGCAGTGCTGCGAATTATTTCAATTGAAAAGTTCTTCCTTTAGATTTTCGGCGGCTGGAGCAAAGAGGTAAATCACTACAACAAGAGGTTAGGGTTTGATCTCAAAATCTTGTGTGATTTCTCTTGTGGTTGAAAAAAAACTAGAAAGTTGTAATTCTTTTTTAATATAGTGGAAGTTTTTCAATCGTGTCCCCGTGGACGTAGGCATATTGCCGAACCACGTTAAATCTGCATGTTCTTGTCTCTGCTATTTTTCTCTTCGATTTACTATTTGATTCCGCTGGTTGTTACATTAGTATTATTCCGCTATTTTTTGCTCACAGTGATGTTTTCAGATGAATGACAAGGGATTCTCGGACTTCTCGGGGTTGAGGGGATCATCTTCGTATCCTTTCTCGAGGAAGGTCGTATCTTCGGATGACTTCCTCTGCATTATCGCCTTCAAGACCTCTGTAGTAAGCTTCTAGCTCTACACTAGTTCATATTTTTAAACTACATTTTTCTAGCTTGTTCGTTTCTGCATTTAGTCAGACCAGCTAGTTGGTTGAGTTGGGCATTGTTTCAGCCTAGACTTGGCTTGTTTCTAGTCGAAAATGACCGAGGTGTACCAGATAGGCCTACTCTTTAATGTTGGGTAAATATTTTTTAAAATTTAATGGGGAAATTCTTTATGCACTCATATAAAAAAGTTAAATTTTATTACAAATTTGTTATGATAATTTATTAACGAATTTATTGGTATCTTTTTAAATTTTATTACAACTTTGTTTTTTTTTTTTTTCCCCTTCTATCATGTTTTTTTTTCTTAATCTCTCTCAAATTAAAACCCTAATAATTCTCAATAGTCCAAAAATAAAAATAATTCTAAACCTAATAAATTTTAATAATAAAATATAAAAGGAATTCAAGAAAATCAAATTAAAAGTAGTTAAAAGAATTACCTTTTAAGAAAATTTTTGAGAGGTGACTGAGATTTTGAGAGAGGCGAGGCAGTCGACCACTTAGGGGGAGGCTAGTAGGGAGATTGGGGACTAGGTAGGAAGCTGTAGCCAAGTCAGATGACTAGAGAGGAGTAGGTGGTGGGGTCAATTAGGGATAGCGAGAGAAAAAGGAAGGAGAAAACTAAGAAAAAATAGAGGAAAAATATAAAAAAAAGGAATGAGAAAATAAAGAAAAAATAGAGGAAAAATAAAAAAAAAATAAGGATAAATTGGAAATGAAGTGGTTTTACATAGAAAAAGGCTTTATTTTCGAACTTTATGGGAGTATCCTCATAATGCAGAGTTAGTTAGAAAGTTGGTAGGTACATTTAGAATTTCCCTTATTCTAAACTATTCAAAAAAAAAAAAAAATTAAACTAAAAAATTGATATTCTTTAAGAATATGTTTTAGTGATTAAAATATGATATATTTTTAACTGGGCAAATTTTTTAAAAGAATGCTAGACATGCAAATTTCTTTAGTTATATCCAGAAATATGAAATTGCACAGTTCAAAATTGAAATATTTTCAAAATTTTGTGTAACTAAGCATTATCCTAGAAGGCTAAAGTGGAAATGTAATGTCCCGATTTTTAGCTGCTTTCAAAACAGAGAGGGTTACCTTCAGTACGATCTGAAAGTGGAGGTGGTATGTACGAGGCCAAATTTTATAATTTGAATCAAGAGTCGAGTTGGCAATAATAAATAATGGAAATAACTGCCACACACACAAATGCAAAAAAACACTACATTATCCATTAATCTTGAAGTTTATGCATGAAGGCGGATATGGTAATATGTCCACTAGTAAAAACAAATATGGTTTGATGGATAGAGTACGAACCTATATAAACTAACATGGAAAAACATAATAATCTAAAGAAAGACCTGATGTGAGCCCAGTCTCGGTCCGGTAATGACGTAGCCTCTAAATCTACCAAGGTCCAAGGTCCAATATCCAGGGTAACGGTAGAATGAAATAAACTAGGTGTCTACTGTGAATTGTCTTTACTAACTTTCTTATATCACGATCAGTCTAATCAGGCTCTACTTCTCTTGGTCTATCAAACTGGACTACCATACAAATATCATACTAATTAAAAACATGTCCGACCTGGCTGCATGCTAGACACTAGGCCATACCAGCTCTGTTATCAAACTTTGAACTAAAATACTGGAGTTCCAATTTCGTATCTATACCTTAGGGGTTAAAAACCTAACAAGTAGCATGTATATGAAATAGGATATACTTTCACAAGTATCAAGTATTTGTGAATATAAGCATCTAGTATCAATCATACTAGTCAAAAATATAAACAAGAGAGACCGTGCAAAAACAGAAGGCATGGTGTAACATATAAAACTCAAGTAAGTTATCAAATGGTGAACATGTATATATTGGTCTAATAATTCTTTAAGTCAATTATTGAAAGTAGAATAAGAGATAAGATTTGCGCTATTACATGTACCGTATAACTGTCCGTACATGCCTAGGACTTGTCCTCAATTGCATAGTACTAAACTATGTCATACCACTAAGTATCACTACTCACATACCATACTATATTATAGTAAAGAACATACCATGCTGGGTATTAATTATCACTAAGAGATCAAATATCACTCAAACTGCTACAGTAAAAAATCCTTGGCCTAAGTATTACACTAGTCATTATTTGACACAGTTCTTATCCCTGCTGTTATTTTTCCTAATCCCCATATCAATGATACATGATACAGATGAATCAATAGAACATTATAGAATGTCAAGTTAGATCATGCACATGTCCTTACTAGAAACTGGGATTCAAGAATCAGTTTAATTCAAGATCACATACGCATGTATTACGAAAATACTTTATTTCTTTGTAATCAAAACATTTAAACATTGTCATTATGTTTTCAGGAATGATCATGCTCATCGTATATTAGGTATCTAAGAGTTGTTCAATCCTAATAATCTACTTTGACACAAAATATGACAGACAATTAATTATTTAAAGATACACAATTAATAAATGATAAGTCTATTTTAGGTAATTAAATAGTTGCTTTTGATGTCTTTAATAGAATAGTTACCAATATAACTAGCTTTACTATGTTCATTAATAATGCCTAACAAAATCCAAACAAGTAGATAAATGGATAACATAATTCTGCATCAACAACTTATCATCCAATTCAGTTATACATAAGAAGCAATATGCACATCAACTGCAAGTCTAGGATTCATAACATAGAGGTTCTTATAAATAAACATACAAATCCAGGCTCTTATACGTGGATTCATCTAGTAAAGCGATATACGGGCTTTATGCCCTATACATAAGTCCAACTAGCATTTAAACGTTTAAAAAATGACACAGTAAATTACTATTTGAACATTTGGTTTTAAATATTAATGTGATGTTTAAATAACTAAGAACTAAGCCAAATATTTATGTCTTTAAATGACATGTTTTATTTAAATAGCATCATATATTTGGTGTGTACAAATATTAAAGATAGTAATCCACAAATTGATATTTTAATTAAAAACAACAAGAACCTAATTAGAAATACGATGTTACAAGGATGTACTGTTTGCCTTAGAATGCTTTTCTCGGTTATTTCCTTTGCCCTTGGCCCTTAGCTCTTCCTTATTCCCACGAGTGTTGCCATGTGTCTTTAGCTAAAAAGAAATGAAAATAAAATAAAAATAAAAGAAAATTGAAAGAGATGGAGAGTGGAAATGTTGTTGCTGGAGTGTGTAAGGGAAAAGAGGCTTCTATGGATGGGTAGTGAGATATGTTTTTCTCTTTTTATTAAGATTATCAACCTATCTTAATTAGCAAGCCTTTAATTCACCTCATGCCACAACAAAAATAGCTCTACCACATGAAAACATACGAGGACACGCCACACGGCCTCAATCAAGGGGAAATGTGATAAGGTTTAATAATTAATTATTTATTTTTTTAAATAATAATTTATCGATAGTTCTGTTTGGTATTCTTCAAAAATTACAAAACGTTGAGATTAGTAAGCGAAGCATTATAAAATTTTTCTTATATTTGTTTGATATTTAAAATTAGAGTTTAAATTGCTGAAATAACTAAAAAATAATTTAATATTTTTTAATTAACAAAATTCAAGATTTCTTTGGGTTCCCAAGAAAATTTATAAAAATCACAAATAATTAAAAACAATAATTGCCAAGACCGAAAGTTATTTGGATTACAGATTTAAAGTTACGCTTACTGAAAATTATTTTGGTGTCCAAATTAACTCCTGATAGCCCTAATTTGGTGCAATCTACCTCAGAAAAAGATACAAATAGTAAGAAATTTGGGATATTATAGAAAAAATTCTCACATAGGGATGAGAATAGGCATAGGCCAGCTTGAAGTCTAATTGGAACAGTCCAAGAAGGCCTGGCTTTAGGAGTTCGAAGGCACCCAACGTTCCTTTCTCTACCCTCTTGCCATTACATTTCGAGTTAATTTTGTTTCCATTAAGTTTTTTCAAATTTGTATTATTCAAGGATTTAATTTATGATTGATATATTTCCATTAAGGTACAATTGTTATATTTTTAACCTTTTTCAACTTAAATTTTAGGATTTATATTGCAAGAAAAAAAGAGACAATCTTGTAGCATAATTTGATTGATATGTTTTCTCTTTTTGGTGAAATCTAGTGCTAGGTTTTACAAGCTTACTGAGTAAGTTCGTCTTCCCAATCTCCAATTAGGTAAAAGGGTTTTCTTCTTTTCTCTTAATTTCATTTGATCTCTAAACTTTCATGAAAACTTAGGATCTTGTTACTTTTCATATTTTGTTCTAAATTGTAGAAGAGAGATATGATTCAGAACTCTTATCCGCTAAAAAAGATTGTCCCTTTTTTATTTATGTCATAATTGATCTTCCTAATTTCCAAGAAAATTTGAGTTAGAAGATCTGCTATCAGATTGTTTGGTTGGGAAAATTACGTATGTGGGTTCTGCTCACTATTATGTGAAATTATGTAATGCATGATGTTAGGTTGATTCTTCTAGAATTAAGTATCTTTACATTGAATAAAGGTTTGTTATCATTAAAATCAGTTAATTTTGTGTAAAATTAGGCTTTCGTTTGGTGGTTTGGAGGGTGGGGTGGGGAGTTGTTCTCAAAATCTGATATCAATAGGCCTGACTAAAATTAGGCCTATTAATTTATAGTTAGTCAGACATATTGCACATTGGAAAGCTAAAACTCTAATATGATGTGTAATATATGTATGTAAGGCCGATGTTTAAAACTTTGGTAGACCAATCCATTACTTACTATTAGGTGTTAATGTATGTATATGTGTCTGCATGACAAGCCGGTCTAGATTTACGTACATGGTAGTAGACTTACCTTTTTAAAATTTAAGTTTTTTATTATCATATTTTAGTGAAACATGTTTAAACATTTTTGTTGCAGCTATATTCTCTTGCAAGAGTAATCTCTCTGAGGGCCTAACAGAAACATGGTGCTCAAAGTTTGAGAGGAGTAAAGGAACATCTTTTCCCCTCTTATATTTTAAATCAATAGTACCATATCCTATTTTAAGTCATATGAAAGTTGGGTTTGTTATATAATATTTATGCATCTATCATTTAAATTTCTAGTGAATCAACCATCAAGACACCAAGATTTTATGAATTTGAACCTTTGCAGAAACAAATGTAAAATAGATCAGAAAATGATAAAAAAAATTGTTTCAAATATGAAACTTGTTCTGGAGCTGGATTGAATATTAGTTTTAAAGAGAGGAATTAAGATTAGAGCTCTTGCATTGTGCTTTTTACTATTCAAATTTTAGATTAGAAAATGTATGCTGGAAAAATAGCTTGATATGTATGCCAGGCTTCTTTCTCTAAAGGCTAAGCATACAAGACTGGTCTCTCCATATAGGAAGTAAGGAGTCCAACGTGGCTGTGGAGTTTCACATGCATCACTGATACTATTGTTGGTTATGAAGCAAAGAATAACATGGGTACACTCTGATTTTAATACCAGGTAAAGAATTGCACGTAGAAAAATTTGATATCAGGTAATGCTGATGTTGTCTCCAGGCATAAAAGTTGTGTAATAGCACTGGATTCTTTGATTTCTCTACATAGATGTTTCGGACAACTTGAGTCCAAGCTAGATGAGGCTTTGTTTTCAACACCCATTAAAAGTTGTGGCCATCTGAAGTAGATGAAGTTGAAATGCATATGTTTGTGTCCAACTTAAGTGTTTTGTTGTTCTTTTTTGTTAACATATTTAAAGGTATTATATTCTATCCAAACGACAGAAATTAGAAATATATTGATAGTTTTTGCACTTTTGGAGTAAGCGCTTCACATTGTTAAGTAACTCTTTTGTGTGGTCAAAAGTAGAAGTTTGATTTGGTTTATTAAAGAGATTCAAAATAAGAAAACAGAGACGAATAAAAGTAATTTCATAAATAGAATAGAAGATAACTGAGCTACATATATGACTATGCTCATAATGTGTTTCTGGACGTAAGTAGTTCTTTTGTATCCATAAAAGTGGATCCATGCAAGTAGCTATTTTTACTCGGGATCTTGCATGCTATTGCTTTGAAAATGTGAGATATATATATATATATATATATATATATATATATATATATATATATTCCCATCGTCTTTGTAGTTGTATGCTCTGTATGTGAATATTTTTACATAGATAGTACGAAAAGTCCATGGACTGTCTGAAATCAGTTGGGCCGGACATGGCTTTTTTTTTTAACAATGACTCTTTCGGGCTTCGAGTCAGCTCAATGTCCAAAATTTTAGTTTGAATGAAGAATGGATTCGGCCCGACCCCGTCCTTTCCCATTCCTACCCTCACGAAATATCGAAGTTTTTTTAGAAATCTCTACAATTTTTTTTATGTTATGTAAATCCTCATAGAGTTTTAAATTTTATGGAAACCTCCAAACAATATAAGGAAATAAATTTAAAAATACAGTAAATATCCACTCTTCTATAATTTCATATATACATATTTTGAGTAAAATTTATTGGAGGAGCATTTAGAATTTTGCTTAATTTATTTATTTTTATATGGGTGCTAGCTAACCGAGCCACGCGTCACGCATGGACATAAGGATACCGATTCAAATCATTAAATCAAATACAGCGAGTAGGGAACTTAACAATTTGCTCAGTATAAATGTCATTAATTAAATTCCAAAAAATAACGTTATATAGAGCAAATTGTTAAGTTCCCTGCTCGTTGTATACAATGTCAGTTCTCTCTCTCTATATATATATAGTTATATATCATCTGCTTCAAACTAAGTAAAGAAATATTAGGAAAAAATGACAGGTGGCTATTAGACGGAACAATTTTCTTTGATAACAAATTAAACTATTCTAACCACCTGAATACATGAGTAACTGATTCCTTATCCATCAAAAAAGTTATACCAAGTTTCTGCAGAACTAAATATTTATATGCAAGATTCTTTGCCTACCCATTTTCTCGCATGTATGATGTTAAATAAAGTATTTTGGAACTACATTTATCCTATTTTTATATTCTCATATGGATGGAAAAAAAAAATCAAGCTTTTCCTAGATAGCTAATGAATGTTAATGAATAATAGCTACTTAACCAATATTTCAGAGCTTTGTATACAAAATTCACGATTACTAAAGCATATATGATTCCCACATGACATTAAATGCTCTCAGAAAATAGCAAAACTTCAGCTATCTGTGTTTTCAATTCCTAAGCGCATCGACCAAAACTCGTATGATGAATCTGTAAGGATGGAAATTACTATTAGGATAAAACAATTCTCTATTATATTAAACAGAATCAAAATCAGAAGAAATGATGGTGAGTCAAAACTGATTTGCTAGAGGATAAAAAGGCAAATGACTTTATAAGATTGGATTATTTGAGTACTCAATCAATTTGATCATCCCAAAGGAAGGCTGCAGAAAGATTGTTCCATCCACGTATAATATTTTTCATCTCAGATGACTTATGTTACAAATATTTCCTGCCAGGACTAATATTTTGAATTTTGGATTGGATCAACAAACCTACAACCGAACTACTTCGGTATGTATCTAGTGTGGGTTACTTTTCAACTTTTCTTGGACATGGTTGGGATTAGTGTAACGCACTGCATCTCAAAATACAAGTAACGTTCGGCGATATATCATAAATGAATACGCCAAGCCTAAAATATAGTTGATAAAATGAATATTACTGCCACAAGGTAATATACACATATGCACAGAATGAATATTAGAAAGATACAAAAACAATTTATTCTAACAAAATAACAATTTGATCAAAATACATGAAATGATTCAAAAGGATAATAACACTTATTACAATTTTAGATTTCGAATATGGAAAACAATAAATTGAAGTGGATGATATTATCTATTTTACTGAAATAAAAAAATAGAAATTCCCCAATAAGAGGCTTGCAGCGTAAATACCTACTGATTATCTGCTAACTCCTCGAAATATTATTCCATCTGTAGTGAGTCTTCTTCCTCAGTAACCTACAAATAAGTGTGGGCATGCCAAAGTAAGATCGTTAGAATGACCTAATAAGTACAACAAAAGAGGAATAATAGCACACTACATAATGTACAAAATATTAGTAAAAATGAAATAAATGAGATCATCATGAAAAAATACTTGTAAAATGAATCGCGTATTTTATTATATTTGTTTTGGAGATGATAATAATCAACAGCTAATATATGTGTGTTACGAATGTTATTGTAATAGATATAGAAAAATGAAAATCAATGTGCATGTAAAATATCATATGTCGCATTAATATCTATTGTGAATTAATTTGGAATTGTTAAGAGGAATGACTATATATGTTAAGAGGAATGACTATATATTTTAAGAGGGCCCCATACATATCTGAGACTGCAATCTCGTACTTCAGACGTACTACTAGATACTCATGAATGATGTATGAACATATGCTCCGGACCGAAGATTTATAACATGATATGACGGTGATCCAGTAATCACCCGAAGTCTCCATGATAAGTCCCTAAAATTCGGTTGCGCTACCGAAGAAAGATAAACCTCCCAAAATATATATTCAAGTTCCTCCATTAAGTTCCCCCATAACCCTATTGTTGTGTTTGATGTTCTAAGTATATAATCGAATTAAGCTAACATGTACATGATGATGTAAAATTAGTCACATTCAATGATTTTTAATAATGATTGACTGAGATGTCAAAAACATGGATTCAATGCAAACATGCACAGAAATCCTAGATAATTCACATTTAATTAAGTTTAAGATTTTATTAATTTGTGAGTATTATAAACATATCCTAATGCACCATGAAAATAGATGCGGGTTCGCAAAATGACCTATTTATTAATAAAAGTGCATAGAATAATACAATTAAAAGAATGTATAGACTTTCTTTAAAAAAAAAAAAAGAGAAGGTAATTATAATATATAACTATAATTACCGAACTAACAAAAACAGGCTACTCATTTCTGTTCAGAAAAAAGTTTGAAACAAGATTTGGAAATAATACATAAAAAGGAAATAAAAGAAAGCGTGTTTAAATAGATGCACAGCCTCTGTAAATGGGTGCACTGTTTTAGTCCTCTCTCTATTTTTTTTTTTCTGTTCATTCTTTTTTTTTTCTTTTCTCTGAGATTTTTTCCTCTTTTTCTTTTAACAAATTCATAGCGCATCTAAAAAATTAATTTTAAGCTTTAGCATTCTTGTTTTCGGGGAAAACTGGAGATCTTTCCATTGCCATAGAGAAAAATTGAGGTTACATAAATTTCTGTTTGTTTTCAATTACAATGAAAAGAATTGAGAAAAGAAAAACAAACGAGAGAACTTATAGAACATGTCGCTTTTTTTATCAGAAAATCGTGTGATCGAGACAGTTATGAGGATTGATCTGTTCCTCGCTGACAATCTGACATCGAAGATTGGAGATTGTGGAGATTTTTTGAGCTCATTCTTCTCTTCTGATTTTGGAAGAAATTTGGACTTACACGGGAGAGAGATTTGGCTAAACATCCTTTATGAATCTCTATGAAGAGGTATTTATAGATTCCAGGTTATTGAGAGGGTTTCCTTATAGATAAAAACATAATCTTGTTATAATTTTGATGAGATATTTGAATTTCTTTTTGATTAGATTTGCTCCAAGATTCGTTATATTTGGTTCTGATCCTGCACCAAAAAATCAATTAGACTCTAATTAGAATTTGCAAAATACGCAAAATAGACCAGGGCGAGGCCCATTTTTTATTGAGACGAAGGCTAGGCTGCCACGCGAAGCGGAGGCTAGGCTCGCCGCGCGAGATGGAGGCTGGGCTCGTATAAAGAGGCTGGGCTCGCCGTGCGAGATGGAGGCTGGGCTCACATAAGGAGGCTAGGCTTGCTGCGCGAGACAAAGGCTGGACTCCTCGTGCGAGATGGAGGCTGGCTCGCTGCGCGAGACGGGCGATCGGCCTCGCTGCGCGAGACGGGCGACTGGCCTCACTGCGGAAGGCAGGGCTGCCCGCCTCACTGCCACGAGGCTGTTTGCCAGTCTCGCACCTGCAAGATAATTTTTTTTTTTTGGTTCTATAAGACCCGCTCTAAAGTTTTCAAAATTTTCTCTTCTGAAAATTTTTGAAATACTTCTGATTTATTTAAGTTTCCTGGACACGAGGCTTTCCTAGCCTCGTGTTTGTGTTCATTACACGATAGTTTTGTGTATTTGGAAGGTCAACTTTGCCTTGAGATTTGCGCTCTTAATCTAGTCCATCTATTTGAGCCAGGGGCCTCTTTAAGAAGAGTTCTTCATTTTGTCATGTAAATAATGAGTAAAAATATTTTAGTTTTATTCAAATCATTGTTTCATTTTGATCTTTTATATATCATGTTTGTGGTGATGAGTGAGCGAAATTAGGGAGATGAAACTTGCTAAGAATATGGTGTTGTCATAGAAAGCTAAGTTTTTATGATTATTATGAGATTGATCTGTCTAGATAATAGACAGAGCCTTGGTGACTTGCTTAGAATCACGGAGTCATAAACAAAGGTATAACTAATGTACCTATGGGTTGATCGTTTTGAAATTGATGGATGGATTTAATGGAGTTGGTAGATGATTTCGTGGAAGATGGAACTTACTAAGAGTGTGGAGATAGCTTAGCAAGCTGAATGTTTTGATCATGATGTGACTTGTTTTGGTTGCCAAACAGAGCTGATGACTAACTTGGATGACAGACAAAACCGATAATTATTTCCGTATTAAGAGGTAACTCGCCTGGCTGACAAACAGAGCCGGAATGATAGAACTGAGATTGAAAAACCATGGACAGAGGTGTACTGTTAAATATACTCATGGAGTTTTGGCAGAGATGTACTATTAAATATAACGAGATGATCGGGTGAATGTCGAAAGACCATGGGAAAATGTGTACTGTTAAACGTAGCCATAGAGTTTTAACAGAGGTGCTTAATAGCACATGCCTAGAGTTTGGCGAAGGCACTTAATCGCACACACCAAAATGATCGGGTTAGGATCATCGGATTCGGCAGAGGCGCCTAATTGCACATGCCGAGATGATCGAGTTAGGATCATAAGAAACTTTATTTGTTGTAATGTGTGTGATGATTCAAATCTTATTGTTAGAGGTAAGAGTTTAACTTGACATTTTTGTTTGTATTTGGGTGAGATGGTTTGAATATCTCTGTTAGAGGTAAGAGTTTAATATGGCCGATTTAGTTATTTTGAGACGAGATGTTTAGAGTCTCGCTGTCAGAAATAAAAGCTTAACATGATAGATTTAGTTATTTTGAGACGAGATATTTTGAGTCTCACTATCAGAGATAATGGATTAACATGACAGATTTACGGGATTTTTAGCAAACCCCAGTTATCAACGAATTTGACATGCGTTTACCAATCGCCGTTTGTATTGGGCTAGCCATACTATTCCCCTCAGTATGATGAGTTGTTGAAAGTTTTATTTGGGCTTAGATGGCAAACATTCCCTCTTCCCTTTACTTTTGAAGCATTGGGCAATAATATTTTCTTATAAGATAGTATTGCAATAGATTTGTCATTGGGAAATAATTTGATTGATATCTTTTCTCTTTTTGGTGAAATCTAGCGCTAAGTTTTACAAGCTTACCGAGTAAGTTCGTCTTTCCAATCTCCAATTAGGTAAAAAGGTTCTCTTCTTTTCTCTTAATTTCATTCGATCTCTAAACTTCCATGAAAACTTAGGATCTTGTTGCTTTTCGTATTTTTTTCCAAATTGTAGAAGAGATATATGATTCAGGACTCTAATCTGCTAGAAAAGATTATCCTTTTTTTTGTTTATGTCATAGTTGATCTCTTAATTTCTAAGAAACTTTGAGTTAGAAGATCTGCTATCATATTGTTTGGCTGGGGAAATTACAGTATGTGGGTTCTGCTCATTGTTATGCGAAATTATGTAGTATGTGATGTTAGGTTGATTCTTCTGGAATTAAGTATCTTTACATTGAATAAAAGTTTATTGTCATTAAAATCAGTGAATTTTGTGTAAAATTAGGCCTTCGTTTGGTGGTTTGGAGGGTGGGGTGGGGAGTTGCTCTCAAAATCTGATATGACTAAAATTAGGCCTATTAATTTATAGTTAGTCAATCATTGGACATATTGCACATTGGAAAGTTCAAAATCTAATATGATGTGTAATATATGTATGTAAGGCCGATGTTTAAAACTTTGGTATTGACCAATCCATTACTTACTATTAGGTGTTAATATATGTATATGTGTCTGCATGACAAGCCGGTCTAGATTTATGTATATGGTAGTAGATTTACCTTTTTAAAGTTTAATTTTTTTATTAACATATTTTAGTGAAACATGTTTAAACATTTTTCTTTCAAATATGAAACTTGCTCAGGAGCTGGATGATTAGTCTTAAAAGAGAGGAATTAAGGTTAGTGCTCTTGCATTGTGCTTTTTACTATTCAAATTTTAGATTAGAAAATGTATGCTGAAAAAATACCTTGATATGTATGCCAGGCTTCTTACTCTAAAAGCTAAGCATACAAGACTGGTCTCTCCATACAGGAAGTAAGGAGTCCAACGTGGCTGTGGAGCTTCACATGCATCACTGATACTATTGTTGGCTATGAAGCAAAGAATAACATGGGTACACTCTGATTCTAATACCAGGTAAAGAATTGCACGTAGAAAAAGTTGATATCAGGTAATGCTGATATTGTCTCCAGGCATAAAAGTTGTGTAATAGCACTGGATTCTTTGATTTCTCTCCATAGATATTTCGGACAACTTGAGTCGAAGCTAGATGAGGCCTTGTTTTCAACACCCATTAAATGTTGTGGCCATCTGTAGTAGATGAAGTTGAAATGCATATGTTTGTGTCCAACTTAAGTGTTTTGTTGTTCTTTTATGTAAACATATTTAAAGGTATTATATTCTACACAAATGGTAGAAATTAGAAATATATTGATATTTTTTGCACTTTTCGAGTAAGCGATTCACATTGTTAAGTAACTCTTTTGTGTGGTCAAAAGTAGAAGTTTGATTTGGTTTATTGAAGAGATTCAAAATAAGAAAACAGAGGAAAATAAAAGTTATTTTATAAATAGAATGAAAAATAACTGAGCTACATATATGACTGTGCTTATAATGTGTTTCTGGACATAAGTAGTTCTTTTGTATCCATAAAGTGGATCCATGCATGTAGCTATTTTTACTAGGGATCTTGCATGCTATTGTTATGAAAATGTGAATGAAATATATATATATATATATATATATATATATATATATATATATATATATATATATATATATATATATATATATATATATATATATATATATATATATATATATGTTTAGATACCCAGTGTCTCTGTAGTTGTATGTCTCTGTATGTGAATATTTTTACATAGATAGTACGAAAAGTCCATGGACTGTCTGAAATCAGTTGGGCCGGACAGGGCTTTTTTTTTTTTTTTTTTAACAATGACTATTTTGGGTTTTGGATCAGCTCAATGTCCAAAATTTTAGTTTGAACATAGAATGGATTCGGTCCGATCCCATCCTTTCTCATTCCTACCCTCACGAAGCATCATAGTTTTTCTAGAAACCCCTATAATTTTTTTTTTATGTTATGTAAATCCCCATAAAGCTTTAAATTTTATGGAAACCTCCAAACAATATAAGGGAATAAATTTAAAATTACAGCAAATATCCACTTTTCTATAATTTCATATATACATATTTTGAGTAAAATTTACTGGATCCAAAGTGGGTATATAGTAAGCTTGAAGAGTGCGTATATAATGCATTTTTAAATTGATATAGTAACTTTCTAGTAATACCTTTTGGGAGTTTTTATGAAATTTGAAATCTCATGGGATTTATATAATATAAAATACTCATTGGGTTTCTGAAAAAAAAAAACACGATAGTTTGCAGGGATGTTTCTTCTTTATCCATCCTGGAATATCAATAGCTTATAGGCATTTTGTTGTCAGTGTTGTAAATTTAAAAGAGAAACGTAATTATAATTATTTCTCTAATTTCTCATAAAATATTGATACGACAATTGAAAATTTTAACATCTTATTCAAAGAATATATTTTGGGAAGAACAATGTTTGGTTGTATGTAAAACGACTTAGGCGATGTTTGGTTGCAAATCATTAAAAAGTAAAAAAAATGATTTATTAATATATGATATCCAAATTTTAAAATTTAAATTATGATTTTGAATAAAGGTTCAATTATCATGATATTTTGATAAAATCTTGGTTTTATAAATCTAGATATTATCAACTAAATTAACTTTTTTAATTTTGAACTTATCATATTTCAAAATATTAGGATATTCATGATTATGATTGTTGTTTAAAGTGGAGCCTTAGATATCGAACAAAGAAAATTTGTAAATTTCAGTAAATATGTATACCTTGGGTGCTTTACAACTTTCTAATTCTAAATTCAAGAAACTTTATTCATAACTGGATTCATATATTTTATTTTTTGAGAAAAAGTAATATGAGATTTCATTGATACAATGATATATCACAGATGATATTAAGAGCCTAAAACGAATCATAATAAAGTTATAAAATAGATATCCTTTTTAGCGTAACATGTAAACTCTATAAAGAGATCTATGGGATTAAACGACTATTAACAAATGTCTACAATGACCCAAAAAAATTACAAAAATAAAAAAACATCAAGCAGAGAATTTTTTTTTATTAATATTATGATACAAAAAAATTCTTAATCCTCTAGTAATGAATTAATCTATGATAAAAATTTACTTTTATTATATGTTTGCCAATAAATATATCAGACATTATCTATTATCCCTCTCTCCTCTCTAAATCTCTCCAAAAACTCTATTCCAAAATTTAAATAATAAATTTCTTTAAAAAATCTCCAAAATAAATAACAAAATTTTATCTTTCAATCAAAATGAAATTCAAAAAATTTGCAAGAGAGATCTCGCAATAAGAAATATAAAAAAGTTGATTATATTTATAAAAAACCAATCTAAATTTTGCGAAAAAAGGGAAATTCAAATAGTGTATAAAATAATAATTTAAATAATTTTATTTTCTACGTTCCAATTTTAATTTTTTTTATGAAGTATATTAAAAAATTTCGAGCTGTTTAATAGATTAGAATTACTTTGAAAAAGAGAGAGATGGGTGGAAGAGAGACACTTAGAAATTCAAGGAAAAAAGGAGAAGGTTAATTTAAGAATATTAGAGAATATACTAAGAGAAATTCATGTCTTTGGATTTCATACTCAACGTATTTAAAAGAAAATACATAGATATTGGAGGAGCATTTAGAATTTTGCTTAATTTATTTATTTTTATATGGGTGCTAGCAGCCCGAACCACGCGTCACGCATGGACATAAGGATACCGATTCAAATCATTAAATCAAATACAGCGAGCAGGGAACTTAACAATTTGCTCAGTATAAATGTCATTAAATAAATTCCAAAAAATAACGTTATATAGAAAAATAAATTAGAACTGCAACCAATAAACATATGGCATGGTATTGGGATCCATTCTTTATGCCACCCTTTTGGATCACTGAGACCTGATCCGCTTAAAGAGGGGGAAAAGAAGAAGAAGAAGAAGAAAGAGAGAGAGAGAGAGAGAGAGAGAGAGAGAGAGAGGATAACTGGATGACTCACATTTAGAGAGAGAGAGAGAGAGCGAGAGAGAGAGAGAGGATAACGGGAGGACTGACATTGAAGGCCCAATTATATGGCACTCATTCTGCTAGAGAGTGGATAGTGAGGGGCCTCAAATTGAAGGCCCAATAATTTGGCACTAATGATCTGGTGTAACTCTCATATATTTACTGTTTGATCAAATAAAACAGGTAGGGAGGAGCAGCGGGGGTTGCAGGCAGTGACGGACGCGAAGATCAAGGTGGCCATCAACGGCTTCTGATGCATCGGCCGCAGCTTCCTCCTCTGCTGGCATGGCCGCAAGGACTCCTCGCTCGACGTCGTCGCCATCAATGACACCAGACGTGCCAAGAAGGCATCCCACCTCCTCAAGTACGACTCCACCCTCAGCATCTTCGACGCCACAGCAGCACCTCCATCTCCGTTGATGGCAAGCTCATCCAGGTCGTCTCCAACCGCAACCCCGCCAACCTCCCATGGAAGTGAGTAGTCAAACTTCTCTCCCGCCTTTTTTTACAATCAATTACGCTGCTGCCACCTTAATTTTGTATACACTTCTGTTGTGAATTTATTATCTTTTCTTAATGTATATTATATAGTTATATATCATCTGTTTCAAACTAAGTAAAGAAATATTAGGATAAAATGACTGGTGATTATTAGAAGGAACAATTTTCATTGATAACAAATTAAACTAATCTAACCACCTGTATACATGAGTAACTAATTCCTTATCTATCATAAAAGTAATACCAAGTTTCTGCAGAACTAAATATTTATATGCAAGATTCTTTGCCTACCCATTTTCTCGCATGTATGATGTTAAAATAAAGTATTTTGGAACTACATATTATCCTATTTTTATATTCTCATACGGATGAAAAAATAAAAATCAAGCTTTTCCTAGATAGCTATTGAATGTTAATGAATGACGGCTTCTTAACCAACATTTGAGAACTTTGTATACAAATTCACGATTGCTAAAGCATATATGATTCCCATATCACATTAAATGCTCTCAGAAAATAGCAAAACTTCAGCTATCTGTGTTTTCAATTCCTAAGCACATCGACCAAAACACGTATGATGAATCTGTAAAGATGAAAATTACTATTAGGATAAAACAATTCTCTATTATATCAAACAGAATCGAAATCAGAAGAAATGAACGGTGAGTCAAAACTGATTAGCTAAAGGATAAGAAGGCAAAGGACTTTATAAGATTGGATTATTTGAGTACTCAATCAATTTGATCATCCCAAAGGAAGGCTGCAGAAAGATCGTTCCATCCGTCGTATAATATTTTTCGTCTCATTTGAGTTTTGTAGTACAAATATTTCCTGCCAGGACTTATATTTTGAATTTTGTATTGGATCAACAAACCTACAGCCAAAGTACTTCGGTATGTATCTAGTGTGGGTTACTTTTCAATTTTTGGCTGTGGTTAGGGTTAGTGTAACGTTCTGTATCTCAAGATACGGGTAACGTTAAGTGACGTATCATAAGAAATAAGCTAAGTCTAAAATATGGTTGATAAAATGAATGTTACTGTCACAAGATAATATATACATATGCACAGAATGAATATTAGAAAGACACAAAAACAATTTATTCCAACAAAATAACAATTCGATTAAAAGACATGAAATGATCCAAAGGGATAATAACACTTATTACAATTTTAGATTTCGAATATGAAAAACAATAAATTGAAGTGGATGATATTGTCTACTTTACTGAAATATACAAAAATGAAAATTCCCCAAGAGGCTTGCAGTGTAAATACCTACGGATTATCTGCTAACTCTTCAAAATATTATTTCAGCTGTAGTGGGTCTTCCTTCTCAGTAACCTACTGTTGACAGTGAAAATTTCTGAATAAAAAGAGTTTTCCACAACAGAACGCGGAGCTAATCCATAGCCCCGCGTCTGGCTATTTTTAGCCTCGCGTTTGAGTAAAACGCGGAGATGATTAATAGCTCCGCGTTAGCTCCGCATTCTGGTTATTTAGCGCCGCGTTTTGATGCGATTAAACCTCCGCGTGAGCAGATAACCAGAATCTCAATTTGATTAAGATTATGATTTGGGCTTATCCAAACACCCAAATTACAATCCAATCAGAATTCTACACCCAAATCAAGTCCAATCAGAATTCTAAATCAAGAAATTTAAGTCAATATTAAATATTTGATTGGAATCCTTAATGAGAGGAAATTCTATTTAGATAGAAACTCTCAAATCATTCTGGGGCTATAAATACCTTCCTGGTGAAACCCTATGGGTCCTCTTTTGGTTTTCTTTTTGGCATCTGAAGTCTTCCATCGATCCTTTGGCAATTCAAGTATGCGAGAGAGCCTTGAAGTCTTTGCTGATCATCTTCTTTTCGGCATCTTAGAGAATTCAAGTTGCGCACAGAGCCTTGAGTTCGGGAAAGACTAGAAAAGATCGTCTACAGTCAGCCGATATCTTCAAGAGAGAAGAGTTTGACGTTCGATCGTCTAAAGGAACTACTATAGATCCCATCGCCACAGATCCCACACAACATATTGTAAAAGAGAGAGATTGAAATATAAAATCCTCTCGTTTGTTCTCTTTATCTCTTGTTCACTTCTATTGTAATCTAAGCTGTATTCGATGGAAGGAAGCAAAGAAACTTTTGCGGCGAACAAACTGGCGACCATAGTGGGAGCCATCTCTTTCACTGATGAAGAGATTGTGGCGCAATCGGACGTCGACATGATCGGATCCGAAGTAGACACACTGGTCGTTGAAATCGACCAGCAGAAGTACGAGGAGTTCCTCTCCTCTGGATCAGGTGACTTGGACGATACACGACACTATCGTCGCATGTACTCCAATACCCAAGCAACGGGTAAAAAGGTATCCACCAAGAGACGGGGATCCTTGGAGACTGCGGCTATAGGGCCGGAGTTCGCACAAGAAATCCTAGCAGAGGATGAGCTTCTGACTACCGAAGAAGATCTGGAGACTGGATTAACCAGAACCCAACTCCGAAACAGGAATCAGAGAGCGAGGCGTAAAGCCCTCAAAGCTCGCCTTAGACGCGGAGCTAACACCAGAGGACGCGAGGCTATGGTCCCTCGCAAACTGGCTCGTGCTAATCACGAGACCAGTCATTACAGCGTTAAACGCGAAGTTACAACTTGCCTTAAAAGTAAGGAAAAGCCAGCGTGTGATATTCCGCGCGAGGCTATTGCTGAGCTTAGCGAGAGACGCGAAGCCAGCAAGATTTGCGCTAGTCGCAAAATGTCTGACACTCGCGAGAGACGCGAGTATAAAAATTCTTTAAAACCAGCGTGTGATTCTCCACGCGAGGCTGATACTAAGCCAAGCGAGAAACGCGAGGCTACTTGCGAGGAACGCAAGACTTCTGACACTCGCGAGAAATGCGAGTATACAAATTCTCTAAAGCCAGCGTGTGATTTTCCACGCGAGGCTGATACTGAGCCAAGTAAGAAACACGAGGCCAGTAATACTTGCGAGAAACGCAAGATTCATAATACTCGCGAGGAACGCGAAGATGATTGGCAAATTATTGTCAGTCGAAGAAATCGAGCTAGACGCGAAGTCATGACTTGTGATAAACGCAAGAGCAAGCCAGCGTATAGGAATTTTATTCCACGCGAGGCTAAGATTATAGAAGAGAAACTTCTGAAAACACGCCAAGCCAGCGTAAAACACGAGGCTAGCGTAGATGAACGCGGAGCTATTCTTCAGACCCGCCATACAAAACGCGGAGCTATCTCTGAACTTCGCGACTACGGAATCAGAACTGATCCTCGATCAGAAGATCAGAACTAGGCTCTACTAGTCCTAAGAAGCCTCGGTGGGTTCCTAGATCCTCTCAAAAGTTGGATGGGTCCCACAACTCCATGGCTAAAGGCGCTGATCTCAGGGAGTATCTGTCCAAGAAGAGAGGCATTGACCAACTTCAAGCTGAACCTGTCTGTCATTGCCAGCAGCTTATGACGGCAGTATCCATCGTATTGGACAACTGCGGATGCAGCAAGAGCAGGGTATCTGTGTTTGATCGATTAACCGAGTTAGACAAGAACCCTACAAAGAAGCCAAAGACTGCTTCCTTAAAACAATGGAGAGCTGTAACCTCCAATATGGTGGGGAGAGGGAAAAAGATTGTAGAGACGGATGATGATTCAGAATTGAGTGATGAAGAACCTCATCATCTCACTCGACTAAAATCAGGAGCCGTCCCACCTCGGAATATAAGAGACTCGCAAAGGGTCCTTATGACGATGACAGTGATAATTCAGGTATAGCTTCACCTCCATCCTCTACATCATCTCGGCTACAAAAGTCAGTATCGCACATGACAGATAAGTCTGACGATATCAATCAGAGATTTGAAGCTCAAGAAAAACTAATTCGCGAGCAACAAAAGACGATTGAAGACCTTAAAGTCATGCTATCGAGATTTGTGGACGATAATACCAGAAAGGGCGAAGAAACTCTGAATGAAGAAGAACAGGAGGAGAAAGGCCACTCGATGCACGAGGACGAGGATAGATTCTCTTTTCATGATCCACATAGAGAGAAGATAGAAAAATTACAGAATCAACTCGAAGCTCTGATGCGTAAAAAGGAGTTGAAAGAGGCAGGGGTTTCAAGACCGTATCCTCCTGAATGGGATACGGTACCTTACCCACAGAAGTATAAGCCGCTCAAGTTAGAGCTGTATGACGGGAAGGGATCGCCCAGTCAGCACATATATTACTTCTTGTCCCAAGCAGGACATTTGATGGGTAATGACCCAATTATGACCAAAATATTTGCAAGTACTTTGCGAGGGCCTGCCTTTACTTGGTTCATGCAGTTGCCCCCAGGACTATTAATACCTGGTTAGATGTAGAGAAATTATTTCTCTCACGTTTCTTCGAGGATGATACCGAGATTACGGTTCATTCCCTCCTTGCAACTAGACAAGGGAACAGGAAACGGTAAAAGAATTTATAGAAAGATTCCAGGAGAAGTCCGTGCATTGCAAACACGGAATGGTCCAGGAAACCCTTGTCGAAACTTGTCGACACAATCTTAAGACCAATTTGCTCCTAAAAATAGGGGCCGTAGAGTCTAAGACATGGAGGGACTTGCTCAAACAGGGAGAGCAAGTTGATGACTTGATCCGTCGAGTTGAAGAGTCTCGTGGATCAAGAAGTGCTGGGGGTAGTACGTCATATACTCAAAATAGCAGCAATAAGAATAAAGGAAAAGCAGTGATGACATCAGAGGCTGCTCCTCAGAAGTCAAATCCTCCATCAAAGCCGAAGCCCCAAAATCAGCAGGGCTCAAGGCAAAATAGACCGCAGCAGGAGAGAAATTATACTTTCAAAGCGGAACAGACGCCTATCCTCTTTTACTTGCTTCAGAAGAAGGGAATGCTAAAACTTCTGGAGAATAAGAAGCCAGAAGACGCTAGCAAGACCAAAGATCCCAATTACTGTCTCTATCACCGGAATGTTGGGCACCCAACTAGGGATTGTTTTCCCCTTAAGAACAGAATCCAAGCACTAATAGAAGCTGGAGTTCTGACGCTTAAGGAAGAGCAGAAGAAGGTCACTGCCAATATGGCAACTATAGTGGTTGGAACCCATGAGTTCCCCGCAGGAGTGACCCCAATCCCAAAGGGTAAAATGGTTACAAAGAACCTTGATCCTCAAAACAAAGCCCAAGAAGGACTTGTCCCCATAACGACCCAAAAGGGGGAAGTTATGTGGGTTCATCCCTATTTGCTAGAGGATGAGCAGTGGACTACTGCAGGAGGTCAAGGGAAGAAGCGAACTGTTAATGCCATTTCCGCAGAGATAAAGGGAGAATATATAGCTTCGGGAGCCTTCACAGATTCTGAAGAAGAACCTGAAACTATGGCCACTCGTCAAGATGGGGCAGGCCCTTCCGGAACTCGATCAGGGAAGACATATCTTAAGGACTACACTAGAGTAGATCCGAAAGATATATATGCGGAACTTGCAAAGCCCGCAAAGTAGAAAGGACTTCGTTTCCAGAAGAACCCTATTAGAGATGAAGGAGACAGAGAGTCTACCTTCAAGTTTGACATAATTGCTCAGCTCGCCAACATTCCAGCTCAGATAGTCGAGCTGGCCGATCAAGAACAGGACTCTTGCCCCCGCTGTCACCAAGTGAGGAGGCAGGCCCTACAAATTATCTTCTCTTCATAAGATATGCAGGTGAGGAATATAAAGCACAACAGGCCTTTATATTTCACCGGATATGTCAGATCCACAAAGGTAGACCGAATTCAGATTGATCTGGGTTCTGCACTAAGTGTTTTGCCCAGAAGGTTGATGCAGCTGTTAGGGATCTCCCTCCATCGTCTGACACCAACCAATATAATGATATATGGGTTTAATGCCAATAATAGCCGTCCCCTCGGAAAAATCCGACTCCGATGTCAGATCGGGGATTTGAGGACAGAGGCTATATGCTACGTCATTGATGCAGATACCTTCTACAATATTCTATTGGGGCGGCCTTGGATCTACGCTCACATGATAGTTCCGTCGACTCTTCACCAATGCATGAAATATTGCGATGAGGAAGGAGAGGTCCGGACAGTAATTGCTGATAAGCAGCCATTCAAAGGGTTGGAGAATTACTTCATGGATGCTGGACTTTATAAACCATCCCATGAAGTCTCCAATAATGATTGCGGCAAGCTTCAAGAGCCTGATGACAGTGGCAATAAAGCAGACACTGAGTATGAGCTTCCTGGAGAAGACGATAGGGGTGACTATGAAATTAACCCTCACTTAGATTTTAATTTGAGTTTTGATAATATAGTGGATGTAATAGAGAGTGAATGGGTTATTAATAAAGATATAAAGTTAGTCTACGAGCATGCTGTAGCTACCGAGTCTGAACCCTCTTATACTTCCACTGAAGTGGATGACCTGGCCGAACTTGAAGTTCTGGCAGCATATCATTTGCCCCTCAGGTCATCCCTCCTCTCTCAATCAAGAATAGCTGAGGAAAAAAGTCACTACTTTGAAGTGCCTCCTCGACGGGGATCTCAAAGGCCGATTATGTTCGGCAGGGTAATTACGTCACCCCGACGAAAACAAAGCAGTGAAAGTGATGAACAAACATCACCCCAATTTCACTTGTATGAACAAAAAATCCCGGCAAATGATGGAGAAGATGGGCTATAATTTTACCTAGAAACCGGGATTAAACTTTGGAAAGGGGCGACGGAATCTTATACCCTCGTTCAGACCGAGAGGAAAGAGCCCTGATTATTATCAGAAGACTCGTAGGGGGTTGGGCTATGTATCTACTCCGCCCTCATCACCCTCCGGACAAGAAGAGAGTTCTTCGACCAAGGAAGGTACATCTTCACCCAATCATGACTCAGATCTACGTACTGGCGCCTGGTTTCAGTCCTTGACAGCCAATATGGTTTCAGCCGCACCAGAAAGCAACGAGAAACCAATTGATGTTCAGGATGATTCTTGGACTAAGCATATGGACACTCTCTGGGACGTCCGCTTTGAGCAGCGTGACCCGCCCACAGAAGACAAATTGGTTCAAATTAACATGGGAACGGAAAAAAACCCGAAACCCATCTTCATAAGCAACACACTAACTCTATTGGAAAAGGAGGAACTTATATCTCTTATCAAAGAGTATATAGACGTGTTCGCATGGAATTATGAAGACATGCCTGGGCTTGACCCTCAAATTGCCACACACCGGTTAAATATAAAAGAAGATGCCAAACCTGTTAAACAACAACAGAGGCATTTTCGACCGGAGTTGATGGAGGCAATAGTTGCTGAGGTCAATAAGCTTATAAAATCCGGATTCATCCGTGAAGAGCAACACCCTGATTGGGTTGCCAACATAGTGCCAGTTCGTAAAAAGAATGGCAAAATCCGGATATGCATCGATTTTCGAGATCTGAACGCTGCATGTCCCAAGGATGAGTTTTCACTTCCCATCACCGATGTGATGATTGACAATATTTGTGGTTACGAGAGGATGTCCTTCATGGATGGCTTCTCAGGTTATAACCAGATCAAGATGCACCCAGATGATGAAAAGCATACAGCTTTCAGAACACCGCTGGGGGTATACTGTTACACAGTGATGCCGTTCGGATTGAAGAACGCCGGTGCTACCGACCAAAGTGCTATGAGCACCATCTTCAAAGAACATCTGCGCAAGACAGTAGAGTGCTACGTGGATGACTTGGCAGTCAAAAGTAAAAATAAAGAGGACCATCTTCGTGATCTAAGAACAGTCTTCGATCTCATAAGGAAATATCATCTGAAGATGAATCCCACTAAATCATTTATGGGGGTGTCGAGTGGGAAATTCCTTGGGTTCATAATAACTTCAAAAGGAATTTTCCTCGACCCTGAAAAGGTAAAAGCAATTAGCGAGATGCCACCTCTCCGCAATCTTAAAGAATTGAGGGGGCTACAAGGGAAACTCGCGTATATTCGGTGCTTCATTTTCAACTTATCTGGACGATGCCAGCCATTCTCTCGACTTATGAAGAAGGGAGTTTCTTTTGTATGGGATGAGGCATGTCAACAGGCCTTTGATGACCTTAAAAAATACCCCACCAAACCTCCCGTTCTTATGGTACCAGTCCCTGGGCAGCCCTTCCTCATATATGTAAGAGCCATGGATAATGCCTTAGGAGCATTACTTGCTCAATATAATGAGCACGACCATGAACATGCCCTCTATTATTTAAGCAGAACAATGATCGGGGCCGAACAACGGTATACCCCGATTGAAAAGGAGTGTTTAGCCCTAGTGTTCACTGTTCAGAAAATGCGATACTATCTTTCTGGGCAAACAATTCACGTCATATCACGGGTTAATCCCCTGAAGATTCTGATGACAAAGCCGGGATCCTTGAATAGCCGGTTGGCGAAATAGGCATTATTGCTATCGCCATATGATATGCATTTTGTCCCTCAAAAAGCCACGAAGGGACAGGCAATCGCCGACTTTCTTGCGGACCATCCAATCTGGTCTAATTCCAAACAGACGTCAGAGGTTAACACAGTTAGCAAGGAACAACCATGGCAAATGTTCTTTGATGGTGCTGCCAGACGATCTGCTGCTGGAGTGGGGGTTGTACTGGTATCTCCGCATAAACATATATTACCTAACGGTTACTCATTGACAGAACCGTGCACGAATAATGTGGCGGAATATAACACACTCATTATCGGCCTAAAAATGACTCTGCAACTGGGGGTGAACTATCTAGAGGCATATGGAGACTCTAAACTCATCGTCAATCAGATGACGGGCGAGTATGAAGTCAGACATGAAGCCCTCATCCCCTATCATCAGCTAGCCATTGAACTAGCTGGATATTTCGAGCAATTCTACATTTATCATATATCTCGGAATGAGAACGTATATGCGGATTCCCTTGCCGCGTTAGCAGCCACATTGGCGATCCCGCCAGGTGAGGCTAAATGCATCACCATTGGAAGCAGAGAGCTCCTCCATCTAGATACTGTTCTTCAAAATAAAGAAGTATGCCAAGCAGGCTTAACTTTGGAACCCCGTGATTGGCGATTTTCGTTTATGGATTATGCTTTACATGGGATATTACCAGAAGATCCAAACGAAGCCACCTCGATAAAGAGGAAGGCCCAGAAATTTTATTATGACCATAAACTTCAGACTTTATATAGAAAGTCGAGAGATGGTCTCCTGCTACGCTGCATATCAAAAACAGAAGCAGATGAAGTGCTGAGAGAAACACACGATGGAGTATGTGGAGCTCATCAGCCCGGTCCAAAACTCGGAGACCGCATAAGAAGGCTGGGATACTACTGGCCGAGCATGATTACGAAAGCAATGGCATACGCTAAACGATGTCATGCATGCCAAATACATGCCAATTTTATTCATCAACCCCCGGAATACTTGCACAATACCGTTGCAAGTTGGCCATTTGAGGCATGGGGAATGGACATTGTGGGACCTATAACTCCCCCGTCATCCAGAGGACATCGGTTTATTCTTGCGATAACCGATTATTTTTCAAAATGGGCCGAAGCCGTGCCCATGAGAGAGGTGAAAACGATAGATGTAATCAAGTTTGTCAAGCATCATGTCATTTACCGTTTTGGCGTTCCCCATTGGATCATTCATGATAATGGTCCGCAATTTATCAGTCAGGGATTTTCCAGATTCTGCAATAAGTTCAGAATCAAAAATATCGCTTCAACGCCATATAACCCCACAGCAAATGGGTTGGCCGAAGCCTTCAACAAGACGATTATTAAACTCCTTCGGAAGTTCGTCTCTTCTAATAAACGAGATTGGGATGAAAATCTAGGAGAGTGCCTGTAGGCTTATCGCACCACTGTTCGTACCCCTACAAAAGCTACCCCATTCTCTTTGGTCTATGGAAGCGAGGCCGTTTTACCTCTTGAAATCTAGATTCCTTCATTGAGAGTGGCTTTAGCCACAAAGATAACTACAGAAGAGCGCCATCATCAAAGATTGAAAGAATTAGAGGCGTTGAATGAAAAACGTTTCAGGGCTCAACAACAAATTGAGTTGTATCAAGCCTGAATCTCACAAACGTTCAATAAGAACGTTAAACCAAGGACCTTTAAACAAGGAGACTTGGTTCTGGCTATTAAAAGGCCAATGGTGCTAACCCACAAGACTAAGGGTAAATTTGAACCCAAATGGGAAGGACCATTTGTTGTGGAGACAGTATACTCCAGTGGAGCCTATCGCTTAATGAATCAAAATGGCGACAGGATGATGATGCCGATCAATGGTAAATTTCTGAAGAAATACTATTCTTAATATCCCTGGAAGAATGCGTCTCCTTTTTCTTAGGCATGCGCAGTTTAGCGCCTCTGACCTAAACCTGGTGTGTATGGTTCTCAAGTTTGAACCACCTCCAGTCTTTTCTTAGGCATGCGCAATTGAGCACCTCTGACCTAAACCTGGTATGTCTGGTTCTCAAGTTTGAACCACCTCCAGTCTTTTCTTAGGCATGCGCAGTTGAGCGCCTCTGACCTAAACCTGGTGTGTCTGGTTCTCAAGTTTGAACCACCTCCATTCTTTTCTTAGGCATGCGGAGTTGAGCGCCTCGGACCTAAACCTGGTGTGTCTGGTTCTCATGTTTGAACTGCCTCCAGTCTTTTCTTAGGCATGCGCAGTTGAGCGCCTCTGACCTAAACCTGGTATGTCTGGTTCTCAAGTTTGAACCGCCTCCAGTCTTTTCTTAGGCATGCGCAGTTTAGCGCCTCTGACCTAAACCTGGTGTGTCTGGTTCTCAAGCTTGAACCGCCTCCACTCTTTTTTTTAGGCATGCGCAATTGAGCGCCTCTGACCTAGATCTGATGAATTATCCAGTGCCGATTAGGCAATGGGGAGAGAAATAGTTTCTCGCCAACCCTTTCATACTGGAGGTAAAAAGTATGAATTATCCAATGCCGATAAAGCAAAGGGAAGAGGAGAAGTTTGGCATTTAAGCCCAAACAAAATCCTCGACAACTCACTATGTTGAGGGGAACAACATGGCTAGCCCAACTCAAACGGTAGTTGGTAAAGGCTAATCAAATCCGTTGATAGCTGGGGGTTTGCTAAAAATCCCATAAACCCTGCCATGTTAAACTCTTACCTCTGACAGTACGATTCGAAAAGCTGTACCTAAACAACTAAATCATTTTGATGACAAGTTATCTGTTGAGCAAACATATTTTGTAGCCAGCAGGTAAAAGAATCAAATGATTATCTTTATTTCATCAAAAGAATGAAGTTACAAAAATTCTTTTATTACAAGTTCTTATTACAAAAAGAATTAAAGAATAGAAGAAAACTATGAATCTCCTAGAAGCTTCAGCTTGTTCTTCACCTCGTCAATCACCTGACGACGATTTGCTTCTATGGAGTGTTGAGCCTGCTGAAGTAAAACATCGTCATTTATTGCAAGTTGATGAGTCAGACGCTGACGAGAGTCTTCTATAGCACGGCTCCTTATTCCTACCTCCTGTTCGACCTGCCCCTGTTGGAGGATTAGCGCTTCTCGTTTTTTAACAGATTCCCCCAACTTAAGCTCATTAGCCACTATGACCGCCCGAGCTTTAGCAATGGTCTCCTGGGCTCTAAGGATTTCGGCCTGGCTTCCCCCAATTTCAGAGTCCACTGTCTCCAAGCTCTTAAGGATGGACTCCCGACTAGTTTGAAGCTCTGCCAACTCCCGAGACCATACTTCTTCCTGTCGTATCAGCTCTTCCTGACGCGCTGTCAATTCTACCCGAAGTCGCGCCATCTCTATTGCGGTAATCGCTTCCACGTCCGCTTGGCGAACAGTGTTTAACGTGTTCACCTGCTCTTCTAAGGCATTAAAGCGGGCTCGGTAGGGAGCTGCTCGGTCCTGTCCCCCGATTCTTTCAATATTATCCAAATAGCTGGACAGCATCGGACGACCAAGACTGAAGAAATCCATGCCGCCAGAGATCATCTCGACACATCTTCTGAGCAACCGCATGAAGTCATTAACGCTATAGTTGAAGAGCTCCTCAAAATGATTCACGACGCCTGTATTCAAAACAGGCAGCGCTAAAGAAGATGTCGCTGGAGGAGGAGCGGTACCCACTGGAATTAAAGAAGAGGAAGCTTGTCCCTGCACCAGGTTCATAACGTGCATAGCCAATAAGGCCAATGCAGATCTGGCAGAGCTGGGAACCTGAGGGGAAGCGACGCTAGTACAGATCACCTAGGCAGCACCACCGACAGGAGAAGAGGAAGGAGTATTTCCACCAGAAGCTCCCCCAGTTGCGGAAGTAGCTTCGAATGAGAACTTCAAGTTATCCTCATCCCCTGCAGGAAGACTCGAAGCTGGAAGAGTTACAGGTATCTCGACAACCATTATGATAGAAGGTGTTGACATTGCTGGTTGAGGAGCAGAAGGTGCACCAAAGACCACTGGAAAGGTCTCAGTGGAGCAGACCGGTGGTGTTGGAGACGGCATACTTGTAGACGGTGTAGCTTCTTTTGCAGCGGCATCAATAACTACTTCTGTTCTCTCATCTCTCCCTAGTTCATCAATCGGGGGAACTGAAGAAGGAACAGAAGCAGGAGCGGGTGTGAAGTAATCAGCATCAAATTCGCTGACAGAACTACCCAAACCACCCACTGAGCTAGTAGCGCCCGAATAGTCCACCCTGTCATCGGACTCCACCTGGGTAGTTGAGTGCATTGGCGAGAGGAGCTGACCGCCTGCATCAGGAAACAAGCAAATGGTGTTATAGAGTAAAAATAACAGACAAAAGACAAAATATTAAGAGTCATACCTGGAGATACAAGTCCAGTTGTCAGACTTGAAGGGGGAGCTGCTGTCGTTTCCAACAGCGTACTCGTCTCGCTACCTAGCGGTTGCGCCACGGGATGTACAACGGGTTCTACGGTCGGAGGAGCCGGAACCTCAGGAATACTTGGAGCTCCAACAGGTCCACTCTCCCCTGTCGGCGCCGGAGGTAGAGCTGAAGCTAGTAGGTCTGAAGCAAGTTTGATAGCCACTTCTTGGGGGGCTATTAAAGTTCCCGGAGCCAACTTCTGCTTCTTACCGGGCCTTTTCTTTAAGGTACCGCTGCGTTTGAGAGTTGGACTCCAGGGACGAAAGACAACAGGTTGGGGAGCACCTCCGACGTCAGGGTTGTCATCATCATCATTATCATCATCATCGCCAGACTCGCTGACGTCTGATGGTTCAGCCGCTGCGCCAAGGAATTCTTCCATTCCTTTTATTCTCACTCTCGAAGCACCCTGGCCACTAATGTAGAAAGCCTCAATCTCCTTGCAACAGCTTCGGTTGAGGGAGAAATGAGGCATATCAGTATTTGCGACGTGATACCATGTGCAAAAGCTGAGAGTCATGGCCAATTCTGGCGACTTCTGTGGAAGAGCAAATTCAGCTCCGGTCCCGCCAGCTGTGAAATGAAACCAGCCCCGGGCACCCTCGTACAAGTTCCCCTCATAGACAAGATTCTTGCTTGGATTACCCACATAGAGTTGGGAGTATCCAAATTGGCGAGCAAAGCGAGTCAGGATGTACGGTTCAATAAGACATTTACTGTTTTGACGTATACCAGATGCCCGGGCCGAATATTAAGAAGCCACCAGAAAGCTCCTGAGGATAAGGCAGTAAAATTGTTTGCTCCTACAGTATCCTTCAACTTCAATCCGTATCCTCCACCAGAAAAGTCGGGGAAGCACCTGAAAATCTCATAGTTCTGGTGTTGCAGGAGAGTCTTACAGATTTGGGACATATAATATTGCTTTCATGAGGAACGCTCATATAGCTCCACAAGATAACACTTGTCACCTGAGCGGCGTGAAGCAGCACTCATTAGAGAAGGGCAGTGTATTACGAGCCATGCCATCAGATAAGTGTAAGGAAGCTCCACCCTAGGGTTCGGAGTCTTCACTTGAGCGATCTCCTTCAACTTGCCGTTCCCTTTTCCCTTGCCCTTGTCGGCAGGGATGAAGTCATTGCAGAGGATTTGTAATCCATGCTGTAGATTGAACACCATAGCGGGAAGAAGGCCGAAAGGTTGGCCGTATGCAAGGAGAACTGCTGGATATACTACAGTCATTGCAATTGCTTCTTTGGGCAGCGACGGCACGACACATCTCTTTAGCCACAGCATCAAGAAACCGGCAATAAGGCCTCTGTTGGATATCGGGGACTGTGCCTGATAATGGTAACTCTTGAATGAGATACCAGGATCGAATCCACCTTCGTTGGATTCAGTAGTATAAAGCGTTAGCCGAGTCTTGGCAATGCGGCGCTCAATCTCTGTGATGTAGATAGGAGTGTGGCCATGGACAGTCGTTGAACTATCCTTAGAATTCAAATTGGCGAAGAGGTAATCAGCCCATTTCTTGTGGCCGATATCTTGATTACGCACACCTGCTAAGTCAGCACAGATACGGTAGTGGCACATCATCTCCCAATATGTGGCATAGATGCGCTCATCCTTCACCAGTAGCATGTTCAATTCCTCGGTGGTGGGGATATACTCCTCATAGGGGACTTCGCCCATTGAGAGCCCAGAGACTTCAAACATCTCGTGGAGAGCAAACCCTAGCTCACCCACTGGTGTAAAAAGAGTGCAGGTCTCGGGGTTATACATCTCAAGAAAGCAGAAGAAATGATATGCACTCTGAGGGAACCCGAATTGAACATTTCTAATGGCCTTGTATAGACCAATCTCCTTCAAAATGGGTTCATGAGAATCCAACATGTACTGGACAAGGCGCGCCCACCACATGTTGCCAGAAGAATAAACCCAGCCAGGCATTCTAAAGTCGCTAGCCGAGTACTGACCATCTTTCGCCAGGAACTCACTTAAGAAAGTTCTTGCGCGGATGGGAACATCTCCTACTGGGAGCTCCTTGCCAAAACGGCCTGGAAGTAAACCAGTAATGCATCTGGGGGAACCATCTTGATAAACTCCTTGGGCACCAAATTTGCCCGTTGGGACGCCATCTTGCTCTTGAGTTAGTCCCCACTTTAACTCTCGAGGCATCGCTAACCTCTGAAGATAGATCAGGGGATAGCTACGATCCATTTCAGGCAGAAACATTAAAGCTTCGCCAGAGTTATATAGCCATATGCAGTCCTCTTCAAATAGGATCACGTCTGATTGCCCCATCTGGTCCCCAAAGAGAAACGTGGGCTTCTCTAATGCTTCTCTGTTCACATCTTCGAAAGCTGCGTCAGTGATAATCTCGCGAGCAGTAATAGGATGATATTTGATCAGTTTTTCCCTATGGTCTCTCAAGTTAGGGTTATATTTAGCCAGAATGGTGGAGAAGCAGAATTGAGCTGATGGATCAGAACCACCAGCAAAGCCAAAGTAGTGCTTATGGGGAAGAGCTTCCGCTGAATAACCTACTGCAAAAAGAAGCACCAGAGTTAGAGAAGTTTCTATAAAACAGAATTTTTTTTCTAAGTATGGACGCGCGAAGCTAAAACCGTGCGAAGTTAAAGTAACTCCGCGCGAAGCTAAAAATTAGAACGCGCAGAAGTTAAAGGAGCCTCGCGCTTTAACGCGACTGCTACTTAAAAGAGCCTCGCGTTTTAATGCGACTGCTACTTAAAAGAGCCTCGCGTTTCAACGCGACTGCTACTTAAAATAGCCCCATGCTTCAAAACGCGAGGATGACGCGATAGCTTCGCGTAGGAAGAAAGCCAGAGATTTTTCTTCTTCTCCAAGCCTTACGGCCGGAGTACGGCGATCTCGCCGATAAAAGAGGTGATCGATCAGCTAGAATCAAGTCAAATCACTTTAAAAACGTTCTAAAAAGTCTCGATAGAGAGATTCTTACCCCCAATAGGTGAAGTGTGGGCTGGCGCGTCGCTGCCATGGCCGCTGCCACCACTACTTGCGCCAGTCACCGATGATGGAGCTGCGCGAGAAGTAGCATGGGTTTTAGGTGCCATTGCTTGAAACTTGAGGAAAATCGACGGTAAATGGGAAGAAAATCGGTCGGAGAACGCTCGGGTCACCTGAGCTCTGATCGCCTGAATCTCTAGGGTTTCTGGAAAATTCTCAAGTAAAGTGAGAAGAAAAGGAATAGAGACTTCATTTAAATGAGGGAAACTGCCTCTTGGAATTTGGCACGAATTTCGGAGAAAATGACTGATCAGTTACTCTCCAGAAACGCGGAGCTATTAGCCTCGCGTGGCGATAGAAAACGTTCATTTATTAACTTCGCTCTACTCTGCGCAACTCCACGAAATGCGAAGATAACTTGGTATTTTAGCTTCGCGTTCTCATGAAGAACTTGGATTTTTGGCTAAGTTAAGATGGTCCTTATCCGATCACTTCAGATATTAATGATCTACGTTACGCAAGTGAGCCTTAGGTTATTTTACCAAAATTATAAACCATCTATTTGTTGAGCAAGCAAAATTCTTGAAGCCGACAGATGGAGAGGAAAATAATTGCCTTTATTCATAAAAGAAAAGATTACAAAGAAGAAGGAGATATAGCTCTCCCAAAAGCTTCTACATATTCATCGACTCATCAATAACCTAACAGCGAGATTCCTCCGCGGGGTGTTGAAGTTCAATTCCATGATTCACATTCAAAAGATCTCCTCTGCAAATGTCAACTATGATCTGTCATCTAAAATGAAGCACAAGTTGAATTTGAAGTGCTACAAGCCCTTAGATGATCATCTCTATCGCTTTGGAAAGCAACAAAGATTGTCATCTAACAGAAATGATCCTCAAGAAAACTTAATGGGCTGCCGCAGAGTTCTTGTAACTCCTTCAAAAGAAGCCAGAGCTTGAAAACTGCAACTATGTTGTAAGGCATATGCTTTTGGCTTCCTCGGAGCTACTTTTACTGATGAAGATCGGTGCACAACTAGCCTTTGAAGATATTTCAAGGAAAAAGCTACACTCCACGTTGACTGGAGATATCAGCAAGTCATCAGACTGAATCTGGTTCACTGCAAAAGAGGAATCAGGAGTTCGACAAAATTTGGAAAATCTTCTAAGTATAAAAATGCGGAGCTAAACTAACTTCGCATACAGCTGAAATAGCCTCGCATTTTAAAATGCAGAGGATGACGCGATAACTTCGCGTAACAGAGTTTCTCTCTGTCTTCTCTTTAATAGCCTTGCGCTTAAAACGCGACTGCTAATTAAGATAGCCCCGCGTTTAAAATGCAAGGATGACGTGGTAACTTCGCGTAGAGAAAGATCAGAATTTCTCTCTGACTTCTCCTTCTCCTTCAAGCCTTTACGGCCGGAGAACGGCGATCTCACCGGTAAAGTAAATAATTGGCCGGATTAAAACAAGCCAAAACATCTCAGAATGGTTCTTAGAAGACACCAAGAGTTAAGGTTTTTACCTTCGGAAGATGCTGCATAGACTGGTTCGCCGTCGCGTCTGCTTCCACGGCCGCTGCCATTAATGCCGGCCAACGTGCGTTTAGCCAAACTCTTCTGGAGAGACATCCTAATGATGAAAATCTATGGAGAGTTAAAGGGAGATCAGTTAAAGATCGCTCGTTGACATCGCTCACTCGGTTGCAGGGGTTGAGAACTCTTCAAAATCTCCGAATGAAGAAGAAGATGAGCCGAGAGCTCTATTTAAATAGGATTTCCGTCACTTGATATTCGGCGCAGAAATTCGAGAGTAATTAATAAAATAATTACTCATTTCACTGAAAATAAAGTGAAGCTGATTAGCTCCGCGTAAGCGAGCATAACGCGAAGGAGACTTGGTATTCTAACTCTGCGTTTCAGTTTAAGTATCTAAAGTATTTTAAAATTTGCCAAGTTCTAAGCCATTTTGAAAACTTTGGAGGGGGTTCTGTTGGCAGTGAAAATTTCTGAATAAAAAGAGTTTTCCACAACAGAACGCGGAGCTAATCCATAGCCCCGCGTCTGGCTATTTTTAGCCTCGCGTTTGAGTAAAATACATAGATGATTAATAGCTCCGCGTTAGCTCCGCATTCTGGATATTTAGCGCCGCGTTTTGATGCGATTAAAGCTCCGCGTGAGCAGATAACCAGAATCTCAATTTGATTAAGATTATGATTTGGGCTTATCCAAACACCCAAATCAAGTCCAATCAGAATTCTAAATTAAGAAATTTAAATCAATATTAAATATTTGATTGGAATCCTTGATGAGAGGAAATTCTATTTAGATAGAAACTCTCAAATCATCCTGGGGCTATAAATACCTTCCTGGTGAAACCCTAGGGGTCCTCTTTTGGTCTTCTTTTTGGCATCTGAAGTCTTCCATCGATCCTTTGGCAATTCAAGTACGCGAGAGAGCCTTGAAGCCTTTGCTGATCATCTTCTTTTCGGCATCTTAGAGAATTCAAGTTACGCACAGAGCCTTGAGTTCGGGAAAGACCAGAAAAGATCATCTACAGTCGACCGATATCTTCAAGAGAGAAGAGTTTGACGTTCAATCGCCCAAAGGAACTACTATAGATCCCATCGCCACAGATCCCACACAACATATTGTAAAAGAGAGCGATTGAAATATAAAATCCTCTCGTTTGTTCTCTTTATCTCTTGTTCACTTCTACTGTAATCTAAGCTGTATTCGATGGAAGAAAGCAAAGAAACTTTTGCGGCGAACACCTACAAATAAGTGTGGGCGTGCCCGAGCAAGATTGTTAGAACGACCTAACAAGTGCAATAAAAGAGGAATAATAGCACATTGACATCTTATGTGTGATATACATATATACATAATGTAAAAAATATTATAAAATATAAAATTAATGAAAGCATCTTGAAAAATAATTGAAAAGTGAATCGTGTATTTTATAATACTTGTCTTGGAGATGATAATGATCAACAGCTAATATATGTATGTTATGAATGTTATTGTAATAGATATAGAAAAATGAAAATCAATGCGCATGTAAAACATCATATGTCACATTGATATCTGTTGTGAATTAATTTGGAAATGTTAAGATGAGTGACTACATGTTTTAAGAGGCTCTCATACATGTCCGGGACCACAATCTCGTACTTCAGACGTACTGCTAGATACTTATTAATGATGTATGAGCATATACTCCAAACCGAAGCCCTATAATATGACATGTCGGTGATTCAGTAATCACCCAGAGTCTACATGGTAGGCCCCTAAAATTTGATTATGCAATTAAGAAAGATAAACCTCTAAAAATATGTGTTCAAAATCCTTCATTCAGTTTCCCTACAACCCTATTATTTTGTTTGATGTTCCAATTACATAACAAAATCAAGCTAACATGTACATGATGATGTAAAATTACTCGCATACAATGGTTTTTAATAAGACTAAAGTGTCAAAAACATGGATTCAATGCAAACATGCACAGAAATCTTAGACAATTCACATTCAATTGAGTTTAAGAGTTTATTAATTTACTAGTATTATAAACATATTCTAATGCACCATGAAAATAAATGTGGGTCCACAAAACAACCAATTTATTAAAAAAGGTGCATAGAATAATACTATGAAAAGAATGTATAGACTTTCTTAAAATATAGAGAAGGTAATTATAATATATAACTATAATTACCAAACTAACAAAAACTGGCTACTCATTTGTGTTCAAAAAAATTTTGAAACAATATTTGGAAATAGTGGAAATAAAATAAAGCATGTTTAAATAGATACACAACCTTTGTAAATAGATGCACTGTTCTAGTCGTCTCTCTGTTTTTTTTCCTATTCATTCTTTTTTTTTTTTTCTTCTCTTTGAGATTTTTTTTTCTCTTTTTCTTTTAACAAATTCATAGCCCAAATCAAAAATTAATTTTAAGCTTTAGCATTATGTGATAAGGCAGCTAAACTACAACTTACCTATTAATTCAATTTAATCAGTGACCATTATTTTTGTTAAAATAGCTAATTTATTCTTTCTACATTTTTTCCCAAAACATTGTGCTACCAAGAATCCCATGAGCCATCAATAATAATATTTATTTTTAAAAAATCTTACTGTTTAACACTTAAAAACATTTACTACTTTAAAGTCTAATAAGAATACTCAAAACTAAGAGTTCAGATTTTTAGCGAAAAGAAAAAATAAATTTAAACATGTATAAATTCCTCTAGAGAATCAAACATTATGTTGTCAGAAAACCCTAAAGAAAAAATTACATAAAATCACGGTAGTAAAACGTCAACGGGAAAATCCATTTACTTAGAAAAAGAGAGATTGTTGTTCTAGAATTGAGTATCTTGACCAAACATTATTTCCTTTTTTATTTTTTGCAGCCATTAATCATTTTCTTGTCATACAATTTCTAAAACAATTATAATCAATTCCCTTACGTCAACATTTCAAACAGTCAATGACCTCAAGAGTATAAAGAGTAGCACATTTAGCACTATTCTTCTCAAAAATGATGTCTATAGAAGTATAGGCATACATACTCTATAAGGCTATCTGTAATGGCCTGCTACCCAAAGCACATGACAGTCGAGCCGTTCGGCAGCATACTTGTGAAAATATACTAAGTCTCAGTAAAATATTAGTCATTGTCACAATTAAATACACAATAATATTTTAAAGAAAGATAGAACTTTTATTCAAAGGAAAAAAATTTGGATTACAATGGATAATGATGGAAATAAGGATAGAGAAATAACTAAAAACGAAGATAACATTTCAACAACAGAAGAAACCTAAAATAATAAATACAAAGATGAAAAGGAAATAAGGTCCGTCTATTAACTTTAGTTACTCTATCAGATTTTCAATCTGCTTCATTGAATCTATCTCAAAATTTGGGCATACACACCTAAGTCGTCAGATCGTGAGTAAATATAAAATAATACTAGTACGAAAAGTTAAAATAGTAAGAGTAACTAAAATAAATATGTATGAATAATATGAGTGACAAAGTGCATATGAATATCAGTATAGAGTATGAATTAATTCGTTAATTAGGTACTTGATAATGGTTATTTTAATCAAAATTAAGCTCTAGCCTATATGTCAAATCTTCAAATCTTAATGTCAATAATTATTGGAGAAACTAACTGAAACTATATTTGTGTTTCGATTGTCTCCCGCACACCCAAGAAAGTGGTCACTAGATTGTCCTGAGCTGATCTAGACCAACACTATGCCAAACAATAATTTTCATATGTGATCTAACCAATCATCATGCACCTATAGTGTACGCAAAAATCAGTTTTACAATTTAACAGTACAACCGAAATATAGTTTTTACATCGATAAGTATCTCTCCTAAGCCAGTATTGTTTATAGTTATTAAGATCATGTTAAGTCCAGTATAATCATTTTAAATCAATATGACCCTGATTCAGTTCGAGTTCAAGTTTATTATAGTCTAGTGATTTTTAGAAATAAGTTTTTCGTTGTAATGAGTTACTGAAATTTCAACAACTAAGTTTAGAGATTTCTAACTACATATCATAATGACACATGACCAGGTTGTTGGCAAAATTTTCGAGAAAAAGAAAGAAAAAGAAGGACTCATAATGTTAGCCAAAAATTGGCTGACATGTAAATCATCTGTCATAAAGAGATCCGCATCTCGGAACCAAGAAAGGCTAAAACGCGACCCCTACAGAGCATTTTATCTCTCAAGTCAGCCAAAAAGCGGGTCTTCATCTAGAGAGACCCGCGAATTGAGCTGACAGAGATGGGCCCCACAAGATTGCATTTTGCCTAGGTGGAAGGATAATCCATATAGACTCTGAATTGCATTAAAACACAGATCTAATCCACTACTCAAACTCAAGATCACATCCTGGCTTATAAATGCCATGTTTCAACAAAAATATGAGTCCAACTACGAAACAAAATGTGGATTATCAATTAAAGAGAGATCTACGACTTTAGCTATCTTTTGAGCTTATAACTAGAGATAAATTAACGTGAATCCCAGAGGATCGATTTTCCACTCCAAACTCTTAAAGGATAAAAACTATCCTCATTTACACCCAAACGTGTGTCTAATCAAGCAATACATGTTGCTGGAAGCTAAAACACATATCACTTATTATAGAGAGATCCGCATTTGATATTTCTGAGCTCATAATTGGAGTTAAGTACAACCAACACGCGAACCTCAGAAGGTCACATTTTTACTCAAAAACCTCAAGAGGTAAAAATCATTTTCAGTGACACTTAAACGTAGGTCTGAACATACCACGCGAACTACCATAAGCCAAAATACAGATCTAAAGACTTAGATCCACATTTCAGTTATAAATCTAGAGGATTAAAAATATTGGTTACAAATCCTAAAGATTTATAATAAATCCAATAGATTAAAAAATAAAGAATTAATTCTCAATCAAGGAGGCCATTAATTGGATCGTTACACTAATTCAAAAGTCTCCAAATCTCTATAAATAGACAGAAGCTGAGCTAGAAAAGAGGTACACACACTAGAGATGGGATTACTCAGTTAATTATCTCCCTTTGAGCACTTGTGCTAAGATTTAGAGCCCTTGCTTCCGAGAGTTTTACAAAGATCATCAACTGAAAAACTTGTTTGGAGTGTCAACGGAGAAAAAGATCGTCCTCCATGACTACTACCAAACCCGACTTTAAACAAAGAGGAAACTAGATTTTTCCCATCTTCTATAAACAGAAAACCGTTAAAATTATAATCTTTTTATTGAAAAGTTTTCAATAAAAGATATTTTAATTTTGACGGTGAACTGAAGATTGGTGACTCCACTGGGGACACCTATCATCTCCGATGATATTGTTGTAGCCCAATCCAAAGAAATCCCGGTTGGCAATGGTCAAGATACTTGTCATCGAGTTTGACTAGGAGAAATATGAGGACTTGCTCTCCTTTGGCTCCATGAGCCTAAGATCCTTACGAAAATACCGTAAGGTCTCAAACAACAAACCCTCTTGTGAGACTCCCAAGATGATGGTCCAGCTAAAGGATTTCCTAGACCAATCCAGTCTTATAGGAGTGGTGTCTTCTTCATCAGCACAAGGCTCCAGGCCTAGCTCGTTCAAGACCCACATTGATCCTAAGAGAATGGGTCAAGATCTCTGCAACAACAAAGGGAAACGATCATTTTTTGATCTTTAAGGCGATGATTATGAGGACAAGATTCTTCTCACCTGCACCATGAGAAGGAACCTGAAAAGAAGAAAGGCTCGCGCTTCCCGTAGAGCCATGAGAGAACAAATTGTTGGCGAACCACAACGACGTGAAGCTCTAATTCGTGTATGATGACCAAAAGTGAAGTTGTGGTCCCTAACAAAAAGTTAGACTAAGATGTAGATGGGTTCATCCACATTTCTTAGAAGAAATGCCGCTCACCCACTAAGACATTTTTTTATTACAAACGTGCTGTTTACATCCGCATTTCATAGACTAAACACGGGTCCCACACTCGCATTCTTGAAACAAAACACAAACCTCAAGGTCGCATTCTAGAAGCTTAACGCGGGCCACAGACTTCGCGTTCTTGAAGTCAGACGCGGATCTCAAATTAACGTTCCAACAAAAAAGCGTGGCCCTCAAACCCATGCTTCTAGAAGAGAATTAGCCTCTAAGGCTCAAGGACTTTCAGTCCTGATTTTATCAGAAGTTTATCCTTCAGCTGCTATACCTAAAGTAAAGTTTGCTTTAGGAATTTTCAAGGGGATAGAAACTCCCCTCTCGAAAATATTATTTGGAAGTGAAATTATCTCCACTAACAAGTCAACGAGCTCCAATCTAGGGGGACCTTAGAGAATTTCTCAACAAGAAAGAGAAAAATCCCAAGAGTCTAGTTGTAGTTGTGAACAGTTGATCAACGCAGTGCTCTCGCATTGCCGTTGCGTAGCAACTCCTACAAAACTGCCTGTCTTTAATAGACTTGTATTGTCTCCAGTCCAACCTTCAAAGAGAAGATAACGCACCATCAAACAAGAATTCTCTGAACTAGAGTACCCCGAAGTGTTATCCAATATGATAAACTTCAGGGGGAGAAAGAAGAAGAAAACGTAGAACATTCCTCGAACAGACTCGTCAGACTCTGAGAATTCTTCTAGTCTGAAAAGTGTGTTAGTGAGATGTAGGGTGTCTTTTGAAACACCCGATGTTCGCCATAAAAATTGTAAATAACGCTCTATTGAGATTTTTCAATAAAAAAATTACAATCCAACGGTTTCCCGTTTACAGAAGATGAGGAAAATAGATTTTCTCTTTGTTTAAAACTGGGTTCTGATATAGCTGTGGAGGACGATCCTGCCCTCCGTTGACACTCCGTACAATCTCTCTCAGTTGGCTGAAAAAGATAGGCTCTGGACTCTTGATCACAATAGGTAATTAGAAGAAGATGATCGATACTTTCTCTTTCGTTCTCCAACATTTTATCGGGGTTCTAGGGTAACGTTCCGCTTCATTTGCTCGACCGTTAGCCCCCACTACTCAAGAAGTATCGTCATATTCGTTAGGTGGGTGCTCCCACGATCGAAGTAATGCCGCTGCATTCGTTTAGCAGTTAGCTCCACGATCCGAGGTGGCAACTCCCTTGTTCAGATCGGGTGACTTTGTATTAAACCCCTACCCGAAAGCTATGGGTAGTATCGCGAATCTCAGTTTTACATTCGCGAACCTATTCTGTCGTTACTGGGTCGTGAACCTTGATCTTTAGGTTTGCGGATCTGCCGAGTTGCGGATTTCCAACCCTAAATTCGTAGATCTGCTTTGTTTTTCAGAATTTTTTGTCGACAAAACCCCCTCCAAAGTTTTCAAAACTCTTGTGATTTTTAAGAAGTTTTGGAATATTTTGGATATATCATTCTGTATTAGAATCTCCATTTTTCATATTTCTGAGAGTACAATTCTGTATTAGAATTTTTTTTTAATTGAGGGCAGCATGACTCTGTCTCAATATCTCAAACTCCCATTTTAAAAAGAACACGACTCTGTATTCGCGTCGTGAATTTACTGCTTTTGAAGGAAAATGCGACTCTATATTAGCGCCACAATTTGCATCTTGGAAGGAAATGTGACTCTATATTAGCGCCACAATTTGCTACTTTTGAAGGAAAATGCGACTCTGTATTAGCGCCACAATTTACATTTTAGAAGGAAATGCAACTCTGTATTAGGGTCGCGAACTTTCATTTTGCAAGGGAACGCAACTCTGTATTAGGATTATGAACCTTCATTTCGGAGAAGAAGACGACTCTGTGTTGGGTCACGAACTTTCACTTTGGAGAAGAAGACGACTCTATGTTAGGATCGCGAACTTTCACTTTGGAGAAGAAGACGACTCTGTGTTAGGGTCGCGATCTTCATTTTGTAAGGGAATGCGACTCTGTATTAGGATTGCGAATTTTCAATTCGGAGAAGAAGATGACTCTGTGTTAGGGTCGCGAACTTTCACTTTGGAGAAGAAGACGACTCTGTGTTAGGGTCATGAACTTTCACTTTGTGCTTGATGAATTTGATAATATCCAATGACTTTACTTCGATCAGGGAAACAACTTCAGTCCATTTTCAAAAGTAATCTGTTATGGCTAAAATGAACCGGTGTCCTCTTGTTGATGGCGGAGAAATTGGCCCAACAATGTTCATACCCCATTGCTCAAATGGCCACGATGTAGCCGTTGGGTGGAGGTACTCCGGAGCTTAATGTATAAAGTCTGCATGTATTTGGCAGGCCCTACACTTCTTGGCGTAGTTAACCACTTCCGTTATCATCTTAGGCCAGCAATAACCCATCCTTCAGATAGAGTTTTGGCCATGGCTGGTGTGCTCCGCAGATGCCAGCATGAGCTTCTTCGAGTACTTTTTGAGCTTCGCGGTTAGAGAGATAGTGAAGTAAAATTCCATCATAAGATTTCCTGTACAATGTCTGAAGCTCCGCATTGTAGTAGAACCGGATAGCCCTTCTTTGAATTGCCATGGTTTCTTTTGGACCTTCGGGTAATATACCGTAAAGGACATAGTCTATAAGGAAAACGCCAATCTCTCTGTTCTAGGCTTGATTCAAAAATGTCAGCTTCGTCTTCCTGTGATTCCTTCATTTCCTCTTTGAGTTCGTCTTTTGGACAAAATAATTCTTTGCTCCATACAGTAATTTGCCTTCTAGCATGCTTGGGCAAAGCTAATATAGCAGCTAAGGAAGCTAGTAAATCTGCATAACTATTTCGGTGACGTTTTACGTGGCTGACATAGAAACCATCAAAACTATTGGTGATCTTGACCACCGCACGATAATACGGCAGGAGGTCTTCATGTTTGACCTTGTACTCTCCTTTTACTTGATTTACAATAAGTTGAGAATCCCTATATGCTTCCAAATATTTGACCCCCAATTATTTAGTTATTTTTAAGCCGATTAGGAGGGCGTTATATTCCACGACATTGTTGGAGCATGGACTTGTTAATGAGTAAGCTCGAGAAAAAATGTGGTTATGAGGGGAGACGAAAACAGCTCCTACCCCTACTGTCATTTTTCCCTCAGATCCTATTCGGGAGGCACCATCGAAGAAAAGTTGTCATACACCTTTCGAGACTGTATTTGCCTCGGGAGTTTTTTGCGAGCCGTCTTCTTTTGGAATCGGGTTCCATTCTTCTAACTCTCCCGGGATTTGTTCGTATAACTTCGAGGATGCCGGGATTGGATGTTCGGCTAGGAAGTCGGCCATGGCCTGTCCTTTAACAGACTTCTGCGGGACAAAATGCATATCATATTGTGATAGCAAAATAGCCCAATTCGATAGTCTTGAATTTAACGATCCGGATTTAGTCATTAGCATTCTCAGGGGGTTAACTCTCGATACAATGTGGATGGTTTGTCCAACTAAATAGTGTCGTATTTTCTGTACTGCAAACACTAAAGCTAAACATTCCTTTTCTACTGGATTATACCGGTGTTCTGCCCCGATCATCATTCTGCTGAGGTAATAAATAGCTTGTTCATGACCTGACTCATTCTTCTGTGCTAACAAAGCTCCCAAGGAATGGTCCATAGCCCTTACGTATAGCAGAAAAGGTAATCTCGAGACTGGGGTTACGAGCACTGGTTGTTTCATGAGATATTGTTCGACTTCTTCAAAAGCCTTTTGGCATGCGTCATCCCAAACAAATGACACTCATTTCCTCATTAATCTAGTGAAGTGCTGACATTTACTAGACAAATTTGATATAAACATGCGGATGTACGCCAGCCTACTTTGCAGTCCCCTTAACTCTTTGAAGTTACGGGAAAGTGGCATATCTTGGATAGCCTTAACCTTATCTGGATCGAGATAAATTCCTCTCGACGTTATGACAAAGCTGAGGAATTTTTCACTGGAAACCCCCAGGAAAGACTTAGTTAGATCCATCTTGAGCTGGTGTTTCCTCATGAGGTCGAACACCGTCTTCAAATCCTTCAAGTGATCGCCTTTGTTTCTGCTTTGAATTGCTAGGTCATCTACGTAACATTCCACTGTCTTCCGGAGATGCTCTTGGAATATTACGTTCATAGCGCGTCGATACGTGGCACCTGCATTCTTCAGGCCAAAGGGCATGACTGTATAGCAGTATACCCCGAGTTGTGTTCTGAAAGACGTATGCTTCTCATCATTAGGGTACATCTTTATTTAATTATACCCTGAGAACCCATCCATGAACGTCATACGCTCATACCCACAAGTATTATCTATCTTAATATCTATGATGGGTAACGGGAATTCGTCTTTAGGGCAGGCCTCATTTAAATCCCTAAAGTCTATGCAAATTTGGATCTTTCCGTTCTTCTTGGTTACGGGAACTATATTCGTGACATAATTAGGGTGCTGTTCCTCGCGAATAAAGCCTAACTCAATCAACTTCTTAATTTCAACTTCAATAGCTTTCATGATCTCTGAGCGGAATCTTCGTTGCTGTTGTTTTACTGGCTTAACATCTGGCCGGATGTTCAATTTATGAACCGCTACACTTGGGTCTAATCCCGGCATCTCCTCATAACTCCAAACGAAAATATCAATGTATTCGCAAATGAAGGACATCAAATCCTCTCTTTCTTCCGAGGATAGATTCTCACTTATAAATATGGGTTTAGAATTCTTTTCATCCTCCATATTTATTTGGATCACTTTATCTTCGGTTGGAGGCTTGCGCTGTTTAAACTTGTCTCCCATTTCACATTAAGATGCTTGACTCAGGGGTCGTCTTTTATCAGCGAGGCTTCCTCTAAGTCTTCATCTTCTTGGATCGCGGAAGCCATGTTCGCGAACACTTCGCAGAAAATCATGCCAATACTGACATCTGAATCCCAGCAGGACGATTCTGACGAATGATTGCATTATCTTTCTTCGGTTCTCTCACTTGAGGAATCCTCGGGAGTGGTGACCTATCCTAACCCCTACCAGTTTTCTGGTAATAATCTGGTATTTTCCCTTCTGGGTCAAAGGGCTGAAGGATTGTCCTTCTTCCTTTTCCGACGTTCAACCCCTGCCTTCAGCCAGATTATATCCCATTTTCTTTACTAATCTATGAGAGTTTTCATTGTAATGGAAGAACTCGGAATTTTCCTATTCTTCCTCAGAATCTAAGCATTTCTTTTTGTTCTTGTGACTTGCCCTTCCAAATACTATGGCTTTCTGGGTTCCGTACTTGGGAGGAACCTCAAAAATGACCCTGTTAGCACTTTCAACATCATTACTTAATTCGTGTAAGGATGATCTGATAGATGCTTGGAAGGAAGTCAGATAATATATCTCATTTACACAATCGCTGAATGCATCTGTGCTAGTGCTTGAGGGCTCAGAATCAACACCAAAAGAATAAGGAAACTCTAAATTTTCATTTATCACCCATTCACCATCAGAGTGAACGGTGTTATTTACATCAAGGCCTTTGAGGCTTATCACAATGGGCTCACCGTCCCAAATTACATCCTCAGATTCTGAATCTTCGGATCCTGATTCTGTATCAGCTTCCTCGCCGCTATTAGAGTCATCTGGAACAGGCTGATCTGAAACACCGAACGCATCTTGATACAGCAACGCATCAGTAAAGTAGTTTTCAACTCTTTTAAAGGGTTGCTTTTCTGCGACCAACATTCTTACGTTCCCGTCTTTGTCCAGATACTTCATGCATTGATGTAACGTGGAGGGCACAATGAGATTGCTATGGATCCAAGGTCTCCCCAATAGCAGATTGTACGATGTGTCTGCGTCTATCACGTAGCACGTGACTTTCGTCTTCAGGTCGTCAATTTGGCAGTTAAGCTTTATCTTATCCAACGGTCTACTACCGTTAGCATTAAATCCAAAGATAGTAGTATTAGTCGCTGCTAATCTATTTATTAGAACTCCAAGGTATCGTAGCATCCTCCGTGGCATGATGCTCAAGACCGAGCCTGGATCAACTTGAATGCGATCAATCTCTGTAGACCCTATGTATCCCTTGTAATACGAAGGACGGTAATGTTTATTGCTCCTGACTTGCATATCTTCCGGAGAGAAAGCGATGTAAGGGACGTTCTTACCAGAGACCTGGTGACACATCGCTCAAAGAGATTCTGCTTCCTCAATCACCTCTGGTATCTGTGCCAAAAATACTTTCGAATCTTATAGAGCTTCTCTTAAAACTTCTCTAGTAGATTTGGAAAGTTTTAGGAGCTCGTACAAGGTTATCCTCGCAGGAATATTGGCTAACTGTGTTAAAATGTTGAACTGGAATGACTTCCGCAAATCCTCCGCAGGCTCTTTTCCCTTCTTCTTCATAGCTTTATCAAATTTAAGCTCTTTTTGCATGGTCTTCTCTCGAGATGGTCGAGATTATGCGGCCTGGCCATAGTTCTTCAAATAATCTTTTTCCGAACGGGTTCCTGTGGGTGTGGGATCCTCATCAGCCACCAGAGAGTCTCCTACTTCTTCTTCCGAATCTGTTTGAGTAGGAATGCTTCCGTCATCTTCGGAAATTATGGAGACGATATTAGAAGTAAAGATCTTCCATTTTTGCCTTCTTCCAGAAGAGTTAGAAGTCCATTGCTCATCATTAAGGAGATCTGGATGCACCCATAATATTTCCCCTCTATCAGTTTCGAAGGGGGACAATCCTTTCTCTTGCTGTTGATACGGATCAAAATTCACGACCTGCATAGTGCCTCTAGGAATGGGTTCTAATCCGTCTTGAACTGTTAACTCTATCCAGTTGGGCGCTTTACCGAACTTGACAGTCATCATGTTCGCGGTCGCCTTTTTCTGGTATTCTTGGAGCTTGATGACATTGGCATCCACTAAGCCTTGAATCTTGTCTTTAAGAATGTAACAATTTTGGGTAGGGTGGTTAATAATTCTATGATAGATACAGTAATTAGGATCATTAACTCTCCCTGCTTCTTCCGGACGTTTAGATTCTGTCAGCTTCAGCATTTTCTTACTCATGAGGAGATTGAAGATGGTTTTTGTATGCTCATCCTTGAAGGAATATTTTTTTTAAGACGTACGTGTTTGAGGAGGGAGCTTCGGAGAATATTTTACGGGTTGCGGGGCATCCGTCACTATTGTCTCTTTCACCTTATATCTCCGAGATCAGTACTTATGGTTGTTATCGTTATTTCCCTTCTGTTTCTCCTCGCCTCCTTCTTCTTTGAGCCTTTGTGCGATCTCCTCAGCCTCATCAGCTTGTAAGGCAAGGTCCTTTCAAGTCGAGGACTTTACTGCTCCCATTCTGGCTAGAACCTTAGTTGACAAATTATGTCGGTAGGTTTCTACCAAGGTCTTTTCTGGTATCCCATGTGGGCATCTGAGAGGATCGTTCTGGAATCTTTTAATGAAGTCTCGGGCCGACTCCCCTTTCTTCTGCTTGGTGGCTAAAAGCCCCGACATTAACACTTTCATATCGTCTTCATAAAATCTACTCAGAAAGGCTTTTTCCATGTCGTTCCATGAATTTATGATTCCTGGTTCTAACCTCCGGAACCATTCAAATGCTAGTCCTGTCAAGATACTAACAAATACCCGCGTAATGATGTGGTCGCTTCCGGCTAAATGTCCGATTTGCGACTTAAAATAGTAAATGTGTTGGTTCGGCGATCCTTTACCATCAAAAGATTTGAGTTTCAATGGCTTGTAGCTTTCTGGAAAGGACATGCTTTCCCATTCCACTGGAAATGGCCATATAATGCCTTGCTCCTGCAAATCATTTTTATGCATGAGGGCATTCAATTGATTTTGGAAGCTTTCTACCCAGACAGCGTTCGCGTTCCCTTCCTGATGCGCAGAGCGGTCACCATCATCCTCATGATATTCTGATTCTTTGTCATTATTGTGAAAAATATGACCTTCTTCCACCTTCTTTCTCTTGTCAGTTTTTGGGTGCAAAGGTGTATCCTTCAACCTAATCTTCTCCAGTTCCATCAGAACATGTAGCATATCTTTAAATTCACTGATAGCGTTCTGCTGTTGCTGGATATGCTTGTCTTGTTCATCCATTCTCCGCATGAACTCTTCTGGGATGTTATTTTGAGTCATATATGCGGAGGCGGAGTCTTCCAGGAGCGAATCGGACGTTTGTAATTCAGCCATAACAGACTTGACCATGTCTTCTTCATCGGAAGAGATTCCCACCATTTGTCTACAATTCATGGGGACTACCATCCCACTTTTGAGTCGAGTGTTTTGAAAAACTCCTCGCTCTTCATTGAGTACATCATTCAGACCCGAAGAGAGCTCCGAGTCGGAAACATCTCCTTCGAAGACTTTCTTCGCCTTCTTTTTCTTCTTCATTTCCCCAATACTTATTATATTGGATGATACTTCGGGGTATTCGGGCTCAGAAAACTCAAGTCTATTTCGTCGTCTCCTCTTCACCGAGAGGGATGATGAAGCAATAGTCGATGGACCACCGACAGTCTAGTATGCGCTGAACAATGATAGTGAGATAGTACTGTATTGATCAGTCGTTCCCAATGGTAATGAGATGCGTGGGATTCTTCCCTTTTTCTGTGTGAAGTTCCCTAAGATCTTTTGCATTGAAAGTCTTTGTGATGGTGTCACTTGTGAAAGATAGCCCTGGGACCGGCATCCCTCTTTCGTTGAAGGCTCTTGGAGCAGGTCTCACTCTTGCAGGGACAGTGAGTGAGATAGGCTTAGCCTTAAAGATAGATGCACATCTTCCGTGAACTTGAGGTTCGCGAGCTTCTTCAATTGTGTGATCATGCTTCCCTCCTGGAACATGAGGGATGCGGATGTATGCTCCGTGTTTGAAATCATAGATGGCTTTGGTAGAGTTACCCCATTTCCTATAAGAAACACGAGTAAATCCTTTCGCGTCTTGATCTTTTGCAACCTTACATTTTGGCCTCCATACTTGTACAGTAGACCTTTGCGATGATGAGTTGGCGGCTTCCTTTGGCTGCGTGGTCCTGCGAAGGGCACGAGCTTTGCTTCTTCCTAGGTTCCTTTTCGTTGTACGAGTGAGAGGAACCTCCTCCGCATCATAGACTTGCGGAGTAGGTAGTGATAGTTTTCCCTTGTTGAAGTGGGGACCTTGGTCCACCTTGCTTGAGAGATCAGGAGTCTTAGCCGAAACTGGGTTAGAGCCCAATGTTGAAGAAGAGGATTTCGGACCATGGTCCGTCGATTCTCTCGGCTGAGTTATTGCCATTAAAGGCTTCTTAGAAATTGACCCCTTGGAGACTTTATGGCATCCCCATAGGGAAGTAGGGCTCTTGGAGCCTGAAGAAAGGAATTCTTCATACCTTTCCTAGTCAACCTGAATGGTGAGTGAGTTGACCAAACTGCCAATTGGAATATTGTCGGATTGAGCTACAACTAGATCACCGGAGGTGATGGCAGTCCTTAGCGGAGTCGCCAATCTTCTATTCGCCATAAAAATTGTAAATGACGCTCTATTGAGATTTTTCAATAAATGATTACAATCCAACGGTTTCCCGTTTACAGAAGATAAGGAAAATAGATTTTCTCTTTGTTTAAAACTGGGTTCTGACGTAGCTGTGGAGGACGATCCGGCTCTCCATTGACACTTCGTACAATCTCTCTTAGTTGGCTGAAAAGAAAGGTTCTGAACTCTTAATCACAAGGGGTAATTTTTAGAAGAAGATGATCGATGCTTTCTCTTTCGTTATCTCGCCTTTTATAGGGGTTCTAGGGTAACGTCCCGCCTCATTTGCTCAACCGTTAGCCCTCACTACTCAAGAAGTGCCATCATATTCGTTAGATGGTTGCTCCCACGATCGAAGTAATGCTGCTGCATTCGTTTGGTAGTTAGCTCCATGATCCGATGTGGCAACTCTCTTATTCGGATCGGGTGACTTTGTATTAAATCCCTACTCGAAAACTATGGTAGTATCGTGAATCTCAGTTTTAGATTCGCGAACCTATTCTGTCGTCACTGGGTCGCGAACCTCGACCTTTAAGCTCGTGGATCTGCCGAGTTGCGGATTTCCAACCCTAAATTCGCGGATCTACTTTGTTTTCTAGAATTTTTTGCCAACACCCGACTTCAGAAAGGAGTAACATTGCCATTGGACTATAGGAGGATAACTAGAGTCTCCTTTGATGAAAAGGAAACAAGAAATTCGGCTGTAGCTGAATCCGAGACTTCAGACTCATTTCTTGAAGAGTCTGCCTCTACGCATATGATGCAGGGAACTCCGAAAGAGTTTATGGAGAGGATGGATGAACAAGACAAGATCATTCAACAATAGTAGAGTACCATAAACGAGATCAGGAATATGCTTCAACAATAGTAGAGTACCTGATCGACGAGAGAAAAAAGAAGGGAAAATCTTCTTTTAAAGATTCCGGCAACCCGAAGAAAGACAAAGGAAAGGGAAAAGAAGATGAATCTCATGCTCCTCCCGGAAACACTGATGGAGATGACGAGAGTCATCATGAGGAAGAAGATAACCATTTAAACATTATCATCATCAATCTGGGATTCAGAACATGAAGGCAATCCAAATGCTACCTTGATGGAAACCTTCTAGAATCAATTCAACGCTCTTATGTATAGGAACAACTTACAAGAGCTGGAGTCGTAAGCCCATATCCGATAGAGTGGGAAAATATACCATTCCTGAAAAATTACAAGCCTTTGAAGCTCAAGTCCTTTGATGGTAAATGTTCGCCAAATCAACACCTTTATTATTTTAAATCATAGATGGGTCAGTTGACCGGAAATGACCTGATCATCACATGAGTTTTTGTTAGTACAAGTATATCATTAGAATGGTTCTGAAGACTAGAACTAGGAACCATTAAATCGTGGAATGACATTGAAAAGGCTTTTCTGATGAGGTTCTACAAAGATAACGTGGAGATCTCAATGCTAACACTCCGCGCGACAAAGCAAAAGAAGGGGGGGAGTCAGCTTGAGACTTTATCAAGAGATTCAGAAATGATTCTTTGAATTGTCCGCATGGGATGCCTGAAAAGACTTTGGTGGAGACCTATAGATATAACCTCTCAATCGAACTTCTTGCCAGAATGAGGGCTGTAAAGTCCTCCACCTAGAAAGATGTTTCACTTCAAGCCGAAGAAATTATACAGAGACTTGAGGCTGATGAAGGAGGAAAGCAAAGAAGAAACAATTTTAGAACATCTCAATCGTCTCGACCTAAAGGGAAGGAGACAATGGCAGTAGATATTTCAAGCCCAACTAAGCCTCCCCCAAGGACCCCTCCTCCGTCACGGGTTCCTCAGAAACAGTATTCTTTTAAAGCTGAGCACACCATCACCATTTTCAACTTGCTCATGACAAAATATATTAAAGTTGCCAGAGTCGAAGCAACCTGAAGAAGAAAGAAAGGTTAATGATTCCAATTACTGTATGTATCTTACGATCATTAAACATCCTACCAAGAATTGTTACATCCTAAAGGATAAGATTCAGATCCTGGTGGATGCCAATATCGCCAAGCTGCAAGAAGATCAGAAGAAGGTGACAGTAAATATAGTGACTTTCAAATTTGGAAAGGCTCCAGATTGGATATAATCAACTATTTAAGATGGAGTTCAACTAATTCCCAAAGACACAATAAGAGTCATAAATTATGATCCTTATCAGCAACAAACGAAAGGATTAACTCCTGTAGAAACAACTAAAGGGGAGATAATATGGGTGCATCCAGACCTCCTTAAAGATGAGCAATGGATTTTAAGTTCATCTAAGAATAAGTCAAAAGGAAAGGCGTGCACTTCCAATGCAGTTCCTTAAGATAACATAGGAGTTTATCTTCTTTTAGACTCAGAAGAGGAACTCTAAGAATCATTGACAGTTAGTGATGACAAACAGAAACCTTTTGGGACTCGCTCAGAAAAAGACTACTTGAAAAATTATGACTAAGTGGTTGAACTTCAGCCTCTAGAGAAGAATAAGTGGAAAGAGCTTAAGTCGATAAAACTCTTAAAAGCAAAGAGAATGAACCAACGAAAATTTCCAAGAAGCCTTTCCGATTTGATGTGTTGGCACAATTGGCCAACATTCCTGCAAAAATCGCATTGTATGAGCTCCTGAGACTATCCAAACAAACCAGAGAAGTCTTAAGAGAGGCTCTGCAAGATTTCAAAGTGTTTCTGGCTCAAATTCCAGAAACAATATAAGAAGTATGTGCAGCTTGTCATCAAGCTTCCAAGAAGATACCATGCATAACTTACTCTCCAGAAGATATGGAAGTAAAGAATAATAAATATCACCGGCCTCTATATTACAAAGGCTATATAGAGTCAACTGAGATTGACCAAGTCCAAGTTGACCCTGGATCTGCTCTAAGCATAATGCCAAGAAGAGTGTTGTGGTATCTTGGGGTCCTAATAAGTAGACTAGCGTCAACAAATACAACCATTTTCGGGTTCAATACTAACGGTTATAAACCCTTATGCAAGGTGAAATTGAAATGCCAGATCGATGATCTAAAGACAGAAGTCACATGTTACGTGATAGATACTGACACATTTACAATCTCTTATTTGGGAGGCCATGGATTCACCTCAACCTCATTGTCTTTTCTACACTTCACCAGTGTATGAAGTATATGGACAAAGAAGGGAATGTAAAAAACCTGGTGGCAGATAAGTAACCCTTTAAACGGGTTGAAAACTAGTTTACAGATACACTATTATATCAAGACACATTTGAAGCAGCTGAACAACCTGCCCAGAAGAATCAGATAGCAGCAATGAGGCTAGTAGTGAATCAAGAACCAAAGATTCTAGATTCGATGATGAAAATTGGGAGGTTGAACCAATTGTAATAAGTCTTAAAAGCCTAGATGTAAATGACATCGTCAATTCTAATGGCGGGAATGAGAATATAGAGTTTGCTTATTCATCGGGTGTTGATTTTGAACCCTCAAGTACCAGTATTGACTTGGTTAGTGATCAACTAGATAAAATAAACTCATTAGCATCATTCCAAGCACCTATCCTTCATCCTTTTATATATAAAGAGATGATGATGGAGATACGAGTGAAGCGATATTTGAAGTCCCTTCAAAATATAAAGGTCAAAGACCTATATTATTTAGAAAAGCAAACAATAACAATAAAAGTAAACAAAAATGTTTAGATTCTGAGGAGGAATAAGAAAATCCCAAGTTTTTTCATTACGACAAGAATTTCCATAAAATGATGAAAAGATGGGATACAATCTAACCAAAGGCAGGGGTTGAATTTTGGAAAATAGAGAAGAGCTATGCTCCGACCGTTTGTTCCAAAAGAAAAAAATACCAAATTACTATAATAAGACTGGTAGGGGGTTGGGATATGTTACCACTCTTGAAAATTTCTCAAAAATAAATTCTGAAGAGCTTCAACAAACTCATTCATCTGAATCATTATGTTGGGATTCAGATGTAAGTGTTAAAGCCATTTTTTAAGAAGTCTATATCAACATGGTCTTTGCAAACCAGAATAAGAATATGATGAAGAACTACTGCCAATCAAGGATGATTCTTGGACAAAACATCTCAATCTGAAGTGGAAAGTTCAGTTCAAACAACGTGAACCTCCATCTGAAGATTAAGTGATCCAAATAAATATGGGCAACGATTAAACCTAAATCCATATTTATAAGTGAAAATTTATCTTCCGAATAAAAAAAGAAATGATTTCTCCCATTCAAGAATACATTGACATTTTTGCTTGGAATTATGAAGATGTGTCAGGATTAGACCTAGAAGTAGTGATGCACAAGTTGTAAATCCAACCGGATGCGAAATATGTCAGACAACAACAACGAAGGTTCCGTCCTGAAATAATGGAAGCCATTAAAGTCAAAATCAAGAAGTTAATTGAGCCAGGCTTTATTCGCGAAGAACAATATCTAGATTTGGTCACAAATATAGTCCCCGTGACTAAGAAGAATGGAAAAATCATGGTCTGCATCGATTTAAGATATTTAAATGAAGCATGTCCAAAAGATAAATTTTCATTGCTCATTACAGACGTCATGATTGACAACATTTGAGGCTATGAACGGATGTCATTCATGGATGGATTCTCAGGGTACAATTAAATTAAGATTTATCCTGACGATGAGAAGCATACGTCTTTCCAACGCCACTAGGGGTGTACAGTTACACCATCATACCCTTCGGTTTAAACAACGTTGGCGCCACATATCAACATGCCATGAACACTATATTCCAAGAGCATCTCCAGAAGACGGTGGAATATTACATAGATGACTTGGCGATCACAAGTAAAAGTAAAGATCATGTTCATGATCTGAGAGTGGTGTTTAACCTCATGCAAAAGCACTAGTTTACGATGAACCTACTAAGTCTTTTTTGGGAGTCCCCAGTGAAAAGTTTCTTGGCTTCATAGTTACTTTCCGAGGAATTTATCTTGATCCAGATAAGATCAAAGCAATTCAAGATATGTCACCACCTAGAAATCTCAAAGAATTGAGAGAACTACAGGGAAGGCTGACATACATTTGCCGATTCATATAAAACTTGTCTGAAAAATGTCAACCTTTTACACGACTGATAAAGAAAGGAGTGTCGTTCATTTGGGATGACACATGTCAAAAATCTTTCGAAGAGATTAAGGGATATCTCACGAAACTGCCCGTCCTTATAACTCTAATTTCAGGAATACCCTTCCTGTTATATGTGAGAGCCATGGACCATTCTTTGGGAGCATTATTAGCCCAAAAGAATAAATTTGGAGAAGAGCAAGCTATCTACTATCTAAGTAGAATGATGATTGGAGCTGAATATCGATATAACCAAGTAGAAAAAGAATGCCTAGTTTTGGTGTTTGCAGTGCAGAAAATGCGACACTACTTTGTAGGGCAAAAAATCCATGTTATATCAAGAGTTAATCTATTAAGAATATTAATGACCAATACAGAGTCATTAAATTCATGGTTATCTAAGTGGGCTATTTTGCTATCGCAATACGATATGCATTTTATCTCAGAAAAGTCAATTAAGGGTCAGGCTATAGCTGATTTCCTAGCTGAGCGCCCAATTCCAGCTTCTTAAAAATTGTATGAAGACGTCCCTAACAAAATAGCCGAAAGAAGCATAGCTCCAGGAGACGATAATCTACAAGAAACTGTTAAAGTGAACGCCCCTACAGAAGAAGTCTAGTAACTTTTTTTGATGGTGCATCCAGAATGGGAGCCAAAGGAAAAATGGTAGAAGGAATGGGAGTGGTCTTTGCCTCTCCTCATAATCAAATCGTCCCTAAAGCATATTCATTAACAGAGTCATGCTCTAACAATATTGTCGAATACAACACCTTGATGATGTGCCTAAAAATAACCAAACAATTGGGGATGAAATACTTAGAAGCATATGGAGACTCTCAGCTCATTATCAATCAAGTCAAGGGAGAATATGAAACCAAAAATGAGATCTCTTGCCCTATTACCAAGCAATCACAAAAATGGTTGATAGTTTCAATGGGTTCTAAATTAGTCATGTGTCGCGCCATCAGAACAGCTATGTAGATTCACTAGTTTCATTAGCTACCACATTAGCGTTGTCCAAAGATTCTAGCAAACGCATAATTGTGGAAGCAAAAAATTATTCTACCCAAAGAATGAACTTAAATTGGAGTTAGGTTCAGACAAGAAACAAGAAGCACATGAATTGCATACTTTTGAGTCTGATCTCAAACGAAGGGATTGACGATTTTCTTAAATAGACTATGTTCTTTATGGAATATTACAAGAAGATTATAGAGAAGCAGCAGCAATTCAATGAAATGCGGTTCGATTCTATTAGAATGCCGAAGTTTGGACATTATATAGAAAATTATATGATGGAATCTTGCTTCGTTGCCTTTCAAATAGAGAAGCCCAAGAAGCACTTGAAGAAGCTCTTAACAGTATCTACAGAGCGCATCAATCATGACCAAAACTCTGGGATCGATTCCGAAGAATGGGATATTATTGGTCTAAGATGATGATAGATGTAGTTGCTTATGCCAGAAAATGCAGAGTCTGTCAAATACATGCAGACTTCATACATCAGGCTCCAAAATATCTTCATCCAATGGCTGCATCATGACTATTTGAACAGTGGGGAATGGACATTATCGGGTCAATTTCACCGCCATCAACAAGGGGTCACCGATTCATGTGGGCTATAACAGATTATTTTTCAAAGTGGACAGAAGTCATTCCCTTAACTGAAGTGAAGATAACATACATGATCAAATTCATCAAATATCATGTCATATATCGCTTTGGAGTGCCAAGAAGAATTGTTCATGACAACGTACCTCACTTCGTGAGTCAGTCATTCTTCAGATTTTGCAACAAGTACAGGATTGAAAGTATGGCCTCATCTCCATACTATCCTACAGCCAATTGTTTAGCAGAAACCTTCAACAAAACTATTGTGAAGCTTCTTAAGAAGTTTGTTTCATCCAACCAACGTGATTTGAATGAAGAGCTTGGAGAATGTCTTCGGGCATACTGAACTACTATCGGATATCTACAAATGCTACACTTTTTTCTTTGATATACGGATCCGAAGCAGTACTTTCTTTGGAGATCTAGATTCTATCATTACGAGTTGCATTAGCAACCAAAATGACTCAAGAAGAGAAGCATCGGCAAAGACTTCTAGAGCTGGAAACCCTCGATGACAAGCACCTCAAAACTCAACAAAGCATTGAGCTGTATCAAGTGTGAATCTCCAAAACTTTTAACAAAAATGTCAAGCAGAAAACTTTCAAGAAAGGTGATATGATCCTTTTAGTAAGGAGACCGATCATAACTAATTAAAAAATCTAAAAGAAAGTTACAACTAAAATGGAAAGGACATTTTGTCATTGACGTGGTATACTCAAATGGTGCATATCAGTTGGCAAAACCTAACGGCGACAAAATGATGATGCCGATCAATGAAAAATTTCTAAAGAAATATTACTCCTAATGTAATATTCAAGAAATCCATCACAGAAGGCTAAGTCAGTCATCTGATTTTCGACAAATGTTGAAAGAAGTTTTCGATGAATATAAAAAAGAGCCCCAAACTTTTTAAAAGGCAAAATAGATTGCATACAAACAACTTATGTAATAGTAAGAAGTAATCAAGTCAAAAATTGAGTGGTTTAAGATATATATTCTCTTCAAAGATCCTCAGTTGCGTCTTCAACCGAATCAGCAAATCCTCGACTGCTACCCAGAGAAATGGTAATAAGAAGATTTCATAGGGAAACTTCTTACAGTACTCCTTCAGAAGGGCGCAACAAAAAAGTGATGCAACTTCTTGGTAAAAGCTATTCAGTATATTCTCAACGGGTATCTCCGAAAAGAATACAGAAGTATCAAATAATTTGATACACATACTTGAATTTTTTTTCTCAACAAAAGAAAAATTCAACACTATAACTTGATCATCGGTCTGCTCTAACACCGGAGCATACGAAGGCTATAAAAAAAATTAATAAATGTGTCTAATTCTTGACACTATTATCTCCAAAATAGGACCAATTTGTCCATCAATCAAATGAAGTTCATCTGTAAGGAGTTCATTTCTATCAAGTTCTACCGGAATTTCATAAGACGAAATTCCTACAATAGAATAGTCAATATTTTGTGGCTAGCTACTTCATCAATTTTCCCAGTAGAGTACAGCAGATGAAGATATGTTAGCATGTCGCCAACATGTAGCTACACACACCAACTGATGAAACCAAATGAAAATTAATCCTATATCTTTATGACTAAGGATAGAGGAAAAGTTGGGTATGCAAAATCAAACTAAATCCTCGCCAATCCATCGTGCTTGGGATAAAAGCATGAACTGCCAAATACCATCAAGGCAATGGAAAGAGAACAAGTTTCTCGCCAATCTCACCATGCTGGGGGTAAAAGCATGAATTTTCTTAATCTGTTAAGGTTAAGGGAAGAGGAAAGTCTAACATTTAAGTCCAAATTAAATTCTTTACAACTCGTCATGCTGAGAAAAATAGCATGGTTAGTCCAACGCAAACAACGATTAGTAAAGGCTAATCAAATCAGTTTATAACTGGAGGTTCACTAAAATTCCTATGAACCTGTCATGTTAAGCTCTTATCTCTGACAGATCAGAAAATTTCATTTCCTCAAAATTTTCTAAGTTAAGAAGTATCTCTAGCAAACTAAATTTCATTCCACAAAAAATTGTCAAGTTAAAAATTATCTCTTGCAAACCAGAATTTCATTCCACCAAAATTTGGTAAATTAAAAATTATCTCTGACAAACCAAAATTTGGTAAATTAAAAATTATCTCTGACAAACCAAATTTCATTCCATCAAAATTTGCTAAGTTAAAAATTAACTCTAGTAAACCAAATTTCATTCCACCAATATTTGCTAAGTTAAAAATTAAATTTAACAATTCAAAAACTGTTATGATATGAGTCACTGAACAGCTAAAATTACAACTTGGTTAGAAATATTAATGATTACTTCTATCCTGATCAAGAAAATTATCCATGAATGACAACAAAATTTTCCATTCTCGAAAATTTTCATTCATTATCATAAATTCATTATAAGAGTTCCATGACATCAAATAGTAAATGAAAATTGTTACAAACTATTGAGTCAAGAGAACCTTAATCTTTTCTTCAATATCCCTTATTTCTAATTGACTGGCTTCATAAGCTTAGGTAAGAGCTTGCTTCTGCAATTCCTTCTAGCTGATGGTTAAGAATTGCCAATTTGTATGATCAGTTATGTTAATATCAACGTCACCAGTGACTTGATTAGTTTAAAACTGGGTGTACCAAATGCATGTTCTCAATGCACAAATATATGTGGGTCCACAATTATTGGGAAACGGTGAAAGGCACTTTGGAAGTACTAAGCTATCTACAACCATTTATGATTCTTACCTTATCTATGAAGGAGAATGAAAGGCGATAAGATAATAATACCATAGATTCAAAATCTTTTATCTCATGTAAAACACATGAGACCTTCTGGTTCTCCAAAGATATTGGAAAAAGTTGAGAACCAGACAGGTATAAGCATTGTTTTAGAAATCGTGGAGAGTAATATCTGCATCAAATCCAAAGTTCTGTCAAAAGACATAAGTGGAAAGAAATCCACAGATGTTGGTGGAGTTTCGATAAGGAAAAGTACCATAGTTAAGGAAGATAATTACGGTTATAGGGATCTTTCCAACAGGATGTTGCTTCTTTAATGAACCTGGCAGCAGATTAGTTGCAGATTTTCAAATATTTGCAAGAGACCTACTATCTGGAGGTCTTGTTAAATGCTAACCCCGGTTCACTGTGTCAATAGAGAAAAGAATAAAGAAAGAAGTTCGGGGAAATCCAAAACACAAAACACAAATCAGTGTCCCTAGCAACAAAATCACAAAAGTCAAATGATACAAAAACTTGTTGACTTACCCCCAAATCGCTAGTATTTTCTGAACCATGGCTAGAGAAGAGCTAGGAATAACTTGAGAATGTTGAAAGCCACCAATAGCTTGATTAAAAGATGAAAATTTCCTCGCCATTCTCTATCAGAAGAGCCTGAAGGCAAAGAAGAAAAACTTGAAAAGAGTTTGAAGAAGTTTTTAGGCAAAGAATACATAAGAGTTTGAAATATTTTCTAAATGACTTCTAAGAAAAGAACAACGTGTCTTATTTAGAAGATTTGGTGGTTGAGTTCTTCGGCCAGAAGATTTGATGGGTGAGATTTGCGGTCAAGATTTTTTAATCCGAATCCCATAAAGATTTCATCATTAATCAATGGATAGGATGCTTCAATCTCTGCATTAGAAGAAATTTAGTACCTTATATAAAAGATTTTATAAACGAGATCTTCGGTCAAAAGATTTGATGGCCGAGATCTTTGGCCTAAATCTCGTAAAAGTTTTCTCATTAGTGAGCATATGGAATGTTTTGATCTTTGCGCTAGAAAGGCAGAGAAAGCGACGATGCTTCAAATACGCCACCTAAAGCATAGACCCGTATTTTTAAAACAGGGTCATGTTTTCCTCTTAAAGCATAGACCCGTGTTTTTAACTATAGGGTCGCATTTTTTATCATCAAATTATCTAAAGTATTTCAAAACCCCTTTAAAGTTATGAAATTTTGAAAACTTTGAAGGGGGTTTTGTTGGCAAAATTTTCGAGAAAAAGAAAGAAAAAGGACTCATAATGTTAGCCAAAAATTGGCTAACATGTGGATCAACAGTCATAGAGGGATCCGCGTCTCGGAGCTAAGAAAGACTAAAACATGACCCTCACAGAGTCGCATCTTATCTCTCAAGTCAGCAAAAATGCGGGTCTTCGTTTAGAGAGACCCGCAAATTGAGCTGGTAGAGATAGGCCCTACAGGGTCACATTTTGCCTAGAATTTGGAAGGATAATCCATTTGGACTATGAATTGCATTAAAACGCGGATCTAACCCATGACTCAAATGTAAGATAATGTCCTGTCTCATAAAGGCCATGTTTCAATAAAAACACGAGTCTAGACAAGAAACTAAAACGCAAATCATCAATTAAAGAGAGATCCGCAACTTTAGCTATCTTTTGAGTTTATGACTAGAGATAAATTAACGTTAATTCAAAAGGGTCGTGTTTTCACTCCAAACTCTTAAAAGATAAAAACTATCCTCATTTACACCCAAATATGGGTCTAATCAAGCAAGATATTTTACTGAGAGCTAAAATGCGGATAATTTACTATAGAGATATTCGCATCTATTTTTTCTAAGGTCATAATTGTTGCTAAGTATAACTAACATGCAAACCCCAGAGGCTCACATTTTTACTTAAAAACCTCAAGAGGTAAAAATCATTTTCAGTGACACTCAAACATGGGTCTGAGCATGCCACGTGAAACTACAAGAAACAAGGAAATTCGTGACAAAAAAAGTTGCCACTAAATACATAATTATTGTTACCAAAACTTTTTAGTGACGACTTTCGTGATGACTTTTAATTGTTACGTACATAGCCATTGTGAATGCCATCTTTGGCGACTTTATGATCTCTACATGAAAAATCGTCCTTTAGTGATGATATTTAATTATCACTAAAATGTTCTACTATGATGATATTTATTGTCACTGAATGTCTGTCGTTTGTGTCAACGACAATTGTCACCATATATAATATGTGACTAGTAAATTTTGTCACTATAAAGTGTTTACTATGATAGTGTTCATTGTCACTAAAACTCTTCCTTTCGTGGCAACAGTCGTTGTCACCATATATCTTATATGGCGATATATTATTATCACAAAAACATATATGTTGTTACGCAATATCCTCTTTTGTGAGAAAATTTATTATAATGAAAAATGTATAGTGACATGCGATATATGTTGTCACTAAAACCATATTTTGTGACAGTCGTTGTTATCACTAACTATCCTTTGTAGTGACAATTTTTGTCGTCATGATATACTTTTTAGTGACAATACTAGAAAGGTGTCATTAAAGAAGAGATTTACTCATAGCAAATTTGTCACTTAAAAGTTGATTTAGTGACAACAATTTTGTCACTAATTTTTTTTTTAGTGACAGCACATGACTCATGTCACTAACATATATTTTCTATGATAACATATATCATAAATACAAATATCATCACATTTACAGTAATCAAAGTCCATTAAATATAATCAAAGCTAATTTAATAACAATCAAATATAATTTACAACATTTTATAGACAAAATATTTGAATCAACAAGTCCAGTAATAATAGAAACATACATGTTTAATAATAGAATCATGCATATAAAATAACATGTTTAAGTATATTTTAAATATTCAAAAGTTTTGTCTTAATGTTAAATAAGTTCGCCATTGGAAACAATAAACAGTTTCTATCCAAATACTGAATAATACTAATTAACCACAAAACAATTAAGATTTGGGTGGTTGCATAGAATTGAATAAAATATCATACGTTCTTCAACCATTGAATCGAACTCAGCTTGTATTTCAGCTTGAATCTATGAATTCATTTCATCTTGTGTCTGAATTTGAACTTCAGTTTGTACCTCTCTAATTTTTTCTTCAAACTCTATCCTCATTGCTTTCTTGACTTCTGCAAATTCTTCCTTCATTAAATCTTTGACTTCAGTAACAACCCTCTGTACTTGCTCTTCCATATCTTGTCTTTTCTTTTTAGTTGGAGGTTTTTCCTGCTCCTTTTCCATAGACATAACCTAATTTCTCTCCCAGAATACAAATCAAAATCTCATAATTAGTCATCTGTGGTTGACTCTCCTGTGTCTGCTGCACAACAAACTGTTGTAGTTCGTCTTGAATTAAAATAGAACCAATTATAGTTTCTATAATGGGAAACAAATAAACAATATTTATTGCACTAACTTTCAAGAACAGTGATGAAACTTTGCTTATTAAGTAATGTCCGTTTTGATGAATGCAGCAACTACATGGACACAATATCATATACTCAACAAAAAAAACACCCATCATTTGGAGTGTAATATTGCATACCAGTCATGTCCAATTTTTTTATAATAAAGTACATGCCATGAACAAAAAAGTCTTGCGGTATTGAATTTGAATAGTGCACCAGGAAACTATAACCATGAGGTTGAGAAGATGGTACTGATGATAAGGTATTGAATATGACAGTGCATACCAGTTTCCTTTTATCCCTCATAAATGCATTTTTCTTCCAAAATAATATTGCAAGGCAAAGTTGCAGCTCTCAATAGGTCACTAGAGATACTTAAAAGGTGCAACACTGACACAACCTTAGATTTTTAGATTTTTTTTCTCACAACACAATATACACAACACACAACAAATATAACAAATACAACACAACACATACAAGTACAACAAATAGCAAAACAAAAAAAAAAAAACACAACATGCACAATATCCATAGTGCCTACAACATTTACATATCCAAAATCCCTACGAAATGCACAACATGTGCATATTGTGTGTGTGTGTGTGTGTCTATATATGTATGTATGTATGTATGTATATATATATATATATATATATATATATATATATATATATATATATATATATATATATATATATATATATATATAAAGAAACTAAACAAACTAGTTATCGAGAAGATTAACTAACAAGTGTCCATAAGGTAACACATACCAATTATTTGAAATAAATTACAGACTAAAGAATGTTAGAAAAGTGTTGTTCACTAAAAATACATTCCCAAAATTCATGATTTGTTTATATGCAGTGTATATAAAATGTTAAAAAAGACTTACATGGATTTCTTTAGATTTCGGATCCAACCATTGTAAATATCCATCTAAAAAATATTAAAAAAAACTTACATTGATTTCTCCTACATAAGTTCAAATAAAACCATATTATATATTAATTAGGATGAAAAAAATATTTTCAATAAGAAGAACTTATTTAGATTTATTACTTTGATTAGTTTCAAATATGTCAATTTACTTTTACTTTTATATTCATTAACCTCTTTAATTTAATATATATCAGAAGATTATTCCTAAGTGCTTCAGCTTGATAGCTTATAAAGTTTTTTTAGGCATCACTCTTGTGGACTAGGTTTTTTTTAGGCCAACTTCCACTATAAAATATCTCTAGGCGCAGTTAAGTTTAAGAGTTGGAAAATTATAAAGGCATACACCTAAGCGCACATCCCTTCTATATGGACACCTTTTTAAGGGAAGAATTTATAATTAATTATAACTAAATTCATTACTTAAAAAATATGTAATGAACGAATGACTACCTTATTTTTCAAAAAAAAGCCTTACCAAAAGGTGAAGCAGTCATGTGTGTGGATTTTTAATTATTATATAGGAATCAATGGTTGTCAATGGACAAGCTTTCTCATCTAGTCTAAGTACTGCAAGAAATATATTAACATAAATAGTTGATCATCTTATTAAATATAACATTATTTAATTATTTACTGTCATATACTAATATACCATATATGCGCTAAAAATCACTTCATTCGATATGATAATCTCGTAATTCTGTATACAATAACATCAAGGTTTTTAAGCCAATACAATTCTAGTATCATCATTTAACACCAAGCTCACATACAGAATAACCAAAAAGTAGTCCATATTCAATTTATGATGGAATTTATTTGTAACCATGTCTCTATTAACCATATCTATACTAACTATAATAGAAATACAAAGGTTATCACTAAAATTTAAATACATAATAGGTCTTTTACACTAAAGAGTCAGATATGTTTATTGTAATCATAATGTGTATAACATGACAACAAGATTTGAAAAAAGTTATATCATGTGAATGGAAAAAAATATATTTAAATGTTTTAAATGTAAATCTGTAATGAGAAAAGGACATCAAAGAACACATGTGATATTATTGTTTAAAGAGGATATTATACTCAAATCTGCATCATTTACCAACCTAGATTTAGTAATGTATTTGTATCTTGCACAAGAGTACATCCTACAAAAATACAGTCTCAAACAGGGGCCTAAATACAAAACAAACAAATAGAAATGAGGCGGGCGATAGGAAAGTGGAAACCCTTGCCTGCTCCTCACAACAAACACATTCCTCACATAGGCGCCTTTTCTCTTGAGTGGGTTCAAAATTTTAGATGAGAATTACTCCAAGCATTTCCTATACTAATTTCTGAATTTGCTATACCAACCAAGTATTCTGATAATCTATTGTAGCACAATAATATGCAATTATTATTATTATTGTTACTATTATTATTATAAATATTACTACTACTACTATTATAATTATTATTGTTCTACAAAAATTGCATACAAAAAGTGTAGTGAACTTTCCACTACTCACAACATTAAAATGCACTCAATTTTTTCCAGATAGCACATGATTAAAATTTTTAAATTAATGGACCAGAACTTTGCATGATGAAACTCTATACAGTGAATGTGCAACGTAAGCATCGATTGAAAAAAATAAAAAAATAAAAAGAAGAAGAAGCGCACCAAATCGCGAAGGCAATTCAATGAGCGAGAGGACGAGGAAGGGATGACTGGAGTTGGGACGGGTCTTGACAACTTGCGTCGCTTGACGGCTGCGGGAGTTGGGGCGGGCTTGCATCACCACTGCAAGAGTTGGGGCGGGCTCGCAGATGGCTTGCAAGGGTGCGTGGATCTTGCCGGCAGCTTGCGAGGGAGCACAGATCACGCGTGTTGAGAGACGAGTCTCGCTGGGCGGAAGGACTCGCGGCGGGTGTAAGACATGCAACTTCCGGTCTCGTGGCACTGTGAGAGAGGGATTTGAGATGGCGGGGGTGGTGGTGTACTCGTAGGGGCGGCGGGCCGAGGGTACTAAAGCGCGTTCTGCAGTCTCTCGTCAATATCATGGAGGTCTCACGTCAGTTTTTCAGAAAAGAAAAGAAAATAAAATAACTAATTTAGAGGTAACGAGAAATAAATTTAGGGATACTAGAGATAACGACATATACAATGCTAGAGTAAATTGGAGTGGGAAATAAATTTAAAATTCTAAATTTAGGGATACCCAATAATTTATTAAAAAATTATTAAAATTATTTGACAATTTTATCCATCACAAAAACCCATTAGTGACAACCAGGTAATACTTATCACAAATATTAAAATCTAAATTATACTTTGTAACAAAAAATATTTATCGTGACAAAAATAGAAAATTACGATTAAGTTACAATTATTAATTTTCGTCACAAAAAACATACTTTTTAGTGACACAATTTATTTATTTTCACAAAATACTCCCTTTTAATGAACCACTTTTTTATTCCTCACAATAAATTTGCAACTAAAGCATAAATATGTGACAACTAAAACTTACTATCAAAAAAATATTTAGTGACAAATTCTAATATGTTGTCAATAAAAATGAGGATTACGTGACTAATATTTATTTTCATTACAAAAAAATAAATATTTAGTGACAAATTTTAATATATTGTCACTAAAAATGAGGATAACATAACTAATACTTATTTTCATCACAAAAAATCCTAACCTTTAGTGACAAGATTGATTTGTTGTCACAAAATACTCTCGTTTAGTGACAACGTTTAATTCATCACAAAAAACTTATCACTGAAGTACAATTTTGTGACAAAAAATTTATCGTCACAAAAAATAAATATTTAGTGACAAGTTTTAATATGTTGTCACTAAAAAATAGGATTACGTGATGAATATTTATCTTCATCACAAAAAAATTCTTTTTTCATAACATGGTTTATTTATTGACACAAAATGCCTTCCTTTACCAAAACCAAAACACGGACCTAAAAACTGAGATCTGCATTTTAGTTACAAATTCAGAGGATTAAATTCTAGAGATTTAACACAAATCCAATGGATTAAAAGACAGAGAATTAATTCTCAATCAAGAAGGCCATTAATTGTTGACCGTTACACCAATTTAAAGGTCTCCATAACTCTATAAATAGCTAGAAGCTAGACTAGAAAAGGGGTTGGGGTCACACACACCAAAGACGGGATTACTCAGTTAATCATCTCTCTTTTAACACTTGTGTTAAGATCTAAAATCCTTACATTCAAGAGTTTTACAAAGACCGCTAACTGAAGAACTTGTTGGAAGTGTCAACGGAGAGCAGGATCGTCCTCCATGGTTACTACAGAACCCGACTTTAAACAAAAAAGAAATTAGATTTTTCCTCATTTTCTGTAAACGAAAAGCCGTTAAAATTGTAATCTTTTTATTGAAAAGTTATCAATAAAAGATTTTTCAATTTTCATGGCGAACACGGGCAAGAGTAAGAAAGTGGAAAGTTTTCCGTGCAAGCGCATTTCCTAATTAAATAACCACTTTCCTTTTAGAACTCTTTTCTAGACATCGTTACAATACAACATTACATACATCATCATCATCAATTAGCATTTCTATTTACTATTTTTAAGTCACTTTATAGCATATGCTTCATTTGAATAAGTTTGTAAAATAATCAAGTTGTATGTTGGGCAATTCTAGAAATAAAATATAAGTTTATTTAAACAGTTCTTGTTGATATAAACAATAACTTGTATCATGACATAAATATATAATTGTATAAAATTGAAACATAATTCATTCCTATCTACTAGGAACGGTGCATAGAAATGTGAGTTATAGAAGGAACTCACCTTGGCCTTGAATTGCATTCATCAAATAACTTCACATTTAAGTTTTGAAATTAATATTTACTTAAGAAATCATAACAAAAATATTAACATAACTAAATATGAATTTTAATAATTTTAGGAAATTTTCTGGAATTAAGGAGAGGTAAACATCCACTTTTAGTTATGGAAAGATAGCAGGTTTGAAACAAATTAATTAATAGGATAGTCATTTTATTGGGTTTATAAGATGAAAAGTAAGACATTTTAGTTAGGTTCATGTTATGAGTTATCTTCCTAAATCTAGTAAGATATAATCTAATTAAGAAAGGGGATAGTTCCTATCTCGTGATGGATTCCAAGGGAGAATAAGGGAAAGGAGTTGCCTCAACGAGTGGTGCTTTGGCAAGAAATGTTCAAAATGATACTAGTTGTATAGCTCAAATGGCGTGGTGTTTGTCCGAATAGCAGAGGGTGCTCACTAGATGGCTCCTCTGGTGGCTGACGACGATCTAGTGGTTGGCGACTCTTCGACAGCCGACGACGCTTTGACGGTTGGTGAACTATTTCTGGCAACAACGGTATTGGTGATCAATGGCACTTCAATGGTCGGCGATTCTTCTGTGGTCGACAATGCTCTGAAGGTCAATGAAGGTAGAGAGAAGGAGAAAAGAAAGAGTTTGATTTACAGGTAGAAAACAAAAATGAATAGATGGTTTATATAGGATTTAGGGTGTTTGACCTAAGGGAGAGATTAATGTAATTGAATGAGTAAAAACTCAAAAATATGACTGCTTTGGAAGGTTTTTAAGAACATAGTTTGAAATTGGTCAAATGCTCATAATTATAGTTGACTGCAGAGTTTTTAATGATATATTTTAAATTTGAATTCAAATAAAAAAGGCTTATTAATATATTTGACTAATGAAAGATTTTAAGAATTGAATGATTGAGATAAATTTGAATATTCAAAATGGAATATTATTATTTCACTATTACAAAATAAAATTTGACTAAGTAGTTGAAATATGAGGCTAATAAATGTTATTGAATTTTGCATTCAAGTCCAATCTTATATATTATTATTATTATCATCATCACTACTATTATATTATATTATTAATATTATTATTAGTATTATTACTACTACTATCATTATTTTGAGTTTATGCTAAGGGAATGGGCTTGGACCTTAATGAGATAATTCAAATATTATTTTCTTAAAAATAGTTTATAAAAATATTTTGTTGCTGTAAAATTATATTTAAGTTAATTTATTTTAGCATAAACAATATTTTCGGTGAAAATTTGGGTTCTCTTCATTGCCATTGCTATTAAGTTACAATGATCTCAAAATTACAATGAAAAGAATAAAATTACAATAAAAAGAAAACAAGAAGAGAGGATTTATATATTTATTGCTCTCTTTTTACAAAAGTGTATGAGGTTACTTTAACCCTCATAGGCTATCCAACATAGATAGGAGCAGCTTGGCGATGGTCAACTTGCTTATTTTCTTAAACGCGCCTGGTCACGTAAAATTGGCCGGATAACCAGTACACACTCGAGAGCACGTCGAGAGGTTGACCTTGGATCTCTCCAAAGGTTCCTCCCACAATGTCTGAATAAGTTGGTTGGATCACCTGCCTTGTAGATAATCATAGAATTATATCACAATCCAATCAAATATTTGGTTTAATTTAATCAAATACTTGATTTGTTTTTTAATCTGATTTGATTCAATGTATCTAGTCTTGATTTGATCAAAAGATTCAATTAGTGGAATATTTGAAAGGATCTCCTGATTTTCAGTTTGATTATATTAGATTTAATTTAAATTTGATTAGATCTGAGATCTACATCCACTTTAAAATTTTGTTTGGATTCTTTAAGATATTGACAGATGTGGGCTCCTCCTCATCAATTTTTTCTCGTCAATTGGACCCCCTCCAAAGTTTTTAAAATCTCGTCGTCAGTTTGTAACAAGTTTTAAAATACTTTGGAATCTTTTGCTGTAATTTTGTCATGGGATTGAATCATTCTTTGACCAATGAGAATGAGAGTATCCTTTGATCGATCTTCTTAATGTATCTTTTTGGTTGCATCTGACTCTTTCTTTAAGAAATACCCACACGAGATTATTTGCCTTTGTTAGTTGAAGCTATCAGTTTCGTGCTTCTGTTGCACCATGAAGAGTAAACCCATCAGCAAGCTAAGATCTAACATGAGGTAATTATGAGAAATAAGCTCTTGAATTCAAGTTGCTCAGCAAATGACCATCAATGAGGTAGAGCTGCATCATCATGATTGTTGCTGAAGAAGAACATCAATAAAAATTGAAGGTGATGTGGAGAGACTGAAGGCTCTTAGGAAAGCTAAAACCCTCTATATATTTTTCTTTATTTTGGTCCTTATAGCTTTCCTTTTGTTTTCCAATAGATGATGATTTATCCACCTTATTCCATATTTTGTCCTACAAATATGAAGAAAGAAATATTTCAATTGCCTTGAATTTAATGCATCACTTTGAGCTGTTGCAAGGCATGTGATTGTGGTGATGGAATTGGCAAGAGGTAATAGTAACTTGATGATTTTGAAAATAATTATGGTGTTGTGATTGATATGAATAGGCAATATGTGAGCAAAGCTGGGAAGAATGGATGATTGGTGGATGGAATTGTGGGAGATGGGACTTGCTAGGGGTATGGTGATACCTTAGCAAGTAAAATTTCTTGATCATTAAAGATATAATGACCAAACCATAGACAGAGATGCATTGTTACATAAGCCAAGATGATTAGATCAGGATCGTGAGGTGACTCGCCTAGATGACTGACAGAGCTGATAGGCAGATACATATTATCGTATATACCAAGATGATGGGATGACTCGTCTGGATGATAATAAGAGTCAGTAAGCAGAGGCACATTATCGCACATACTAAGGTGACGGGGTGACTCGCCTGATTAACAAACATAGTTAGTAGGCAGAGGCATATTGTCACACATACCCAGATGATGGGGTTGAAAATCATAAGTTGACTCGTCTAGATGGCAAACAGATCTGGTTGACAGAGGTACATAATCACACATGTCTAGAAGATCAGGTTAGGATCATTGGGTGACTCGTCTGGATGATAGATAGAGCCTATTGGCAGAGGCACATAGTCATACATACCGAGATGATCGGGTTAGGATAATGGAGTGACTTGTCTAGATGACAGACAAAACTGGTTGGTAGAGGCACATAGTCATACATGCCGAGATGATTGGGTTAGGATTATAGGGTGAGTCATCTGTTGACAGAAAGAGTTGGTTGCCAGAGGTGCTTAGTCACACATGCTGAGTAATCATGTTAGGATCATGGGTTGGCTAGCCTTGATGACAAACAGAGCAGGTTGGCAGAGATGCATAGTCACACATACCGAGATGATCGGATTATGATCGTAGGGTAGCTTGCCTGGATGACAGATAGCACCGGTTGGCAAAGATGTATAATCACACATGCCAAGATGATCGGGTTAGGATTATGGGGTGACTCGTCTGGATGACAAACAGAGTCAGTGATTGGGTTAAGATCACAAAATAGATTGTTTCTTGTACTGTATGAGATAATTCAGATTTTACTGTCAGATGTAAGAACTTAATGTGACAAGTTTGTGAGGTTTGTGATGAGTGACCATATGAAGCGATATAGATAAGATAATTTAAATCTTTTTGTTAGAGATAAGACCTTAACATGATACGTCCATAGAATTTTTAGCAAACCTCTGCTATCAATGGATTTAGTGTGTCTTTACCAATTATTATTTACGTTGGGCTAGCCATACTATTCCCCCTCAGCATGGTGAGTTTGTTGAAGGTTTTGTTTGGGCTTAAATACCAAACGTGCTCTCTTCTTTCGCCTTTTTGGTCTCGGGTTGTCAATGTTCATATTTCTACTCCTAGAATAATAGGATTGGTCGAAAATTTTAGACTCCTCTTGCCCCTTGCCTCGAAAGTGTTGGGTTGTTCGCACATTGCTCCCTATCATAATAGGTTGGCGAGAATTTTGTTTGGACTTACATGTTAAATGTTTCCTCTTCCCTTTGTCTCTGGAGCTCCAGGCTGTTGATTTCATACTCTTACCTCCCATATGATAGTATTGGCGAGGTTTTTGATTTCCTCTTCCCTTTACTTTGTTAGCATCGAGCAATTCATGCTCTTTATCTCAGCATGATGAGTTTACGAGGATTTGATTTCCTCTCCCTTTTACCTTTGTGGCTATGGGTTATTCATGCTTTTTACCTTAGCATGATGGATTGAAAAGAAGCATGTTCTCTTCTCATTGCTTTAGCAGCATTAAGTAGTTCATGTTTTTTTATCTCAGTATGATAAGTTGTCGAGAATTTGGTTTCCTCTTCTTTTTACCTTTGCGGCTATGGATTGTGATGTCTACTTATAATTAAATAACGATGTTACGATAGATTTGTCATTTTAGCAAACTCCCAACTATCAACAGATTTAAGATGCTTTTACCAATTGCTATTTGTGTTGGGCTAGCCATATTATTTCCCTTAGCATGAGGAATTATCGAGGATTTTATTAAGGCTTACATGCCAAACGTTCCCTCTTTCCTTTACCTTTGGGCTCTTGAGTCATTGATATCCATACTCTTACCCCAAGTATGATAGGGCTGGAGAGAATTTCAATTTCCTCTCCCTTTTGGCTATTGTGGGCTTCGGGTGAAGCTCTGCTACTACATGTAGTATTCCTTTAGGAATTTGCCATGATAGGCAACATCATTCTGTCACTCTTGGTTGATTAGACGGTGAGCTCCATTCGAGTAGACCGTCTCTACCATGAAGGGTCCCTCCCATTTGTGTTTGAATTTTCCTTTTATTTTGTAGGTCAAGATCATTGATCTTTTGACTACTAAGACCAGATCTTCTTCTTTGAAAGTTCTCCATTTGACTTTTTGTTGAATGCTTTCGAGATGTGCACTGATATAATTCAATCTATTGATGCACTTTCAAGCGCTCCTTATCCAACACTTTCAATTGTTGAAGCCTTCGTTGATACTTTTCTTCGGTTGCATTCCTATAGCTAACATGACTCCAAAGATGGAATCTGGATCTCGAGTGGTAAAATCGCTTTGTAGCCATACATCAAGGAAAAGGCGTAGTTTCTGATGGAGTTCACGCCATGGTTCGGTAAGCCCATAGGCACTCGCTTAACTTTTCATCCCAGTCATGTCGACTTGAAGGGACAGACTTCTAGAGGAACTTCACTATGATCTTGTTGAAAGCTTTTTTCATACCATTAACTGCCAGATTATAGGGTGCTGAGACAATATCGTGGCTCCTAAACTTGTTGTAGAATTGCACGAAGCCTTGACTAGAAAATTGCAGCCCATTGTCATGGATAATCCGCCAAGATACGCTGAAGCAGTAGATCACATAGTGCTTGACGAATTTAACTACATTTGTTGTCATAACTTCTCTCATTGATACGCCAGCCCACTCAAAGAAGTGTTCATTATTGTCAGTATAAACTGATGTTATTTGGATGAGGGCAGAGCAATCGACCTGATAATGTCCATACCTCAAGTTACAAATGGCCGACTTGCAGCATAAGATGCAACTATTCTACCGGTTGGTGAACTTTGCGTGCACTTGGCAAGCATGACAATGTTTGGCATATGTCACCATATTCATGATTATTTTCAGCCAGAAGTAGATGAGTCTTCTTATACCGTTCCAAAGTTTTGGCCCTAGTTGGTGGGCTCCATAGGTCCCATTGTGGGTCTCTTTGACTACTTCCTGAACATCTCTTCTTGACAGAAAGCAGAGTAGATCACTATCATAAGATTTACGATACAGGATTTCCAGGACTGCATTGTAATAAAATTTGGCTGCCTTATTTCTTATTGAGGTAGCTTCTTTGGAATCTTCTGAGAGAATGTCATATAGCGCATAATCCACAAGTTGGAAGCACCAATCCTGGAGCTCAAAGTTCATTCCAACCTAGTATACTTCATCTACCTCCAATACTATCTTGGGGCAAAGGAGGTCACAACTTCCAATAGTGACATGTTTACTTGACCCAAGTGGCAGCACTAGAGTTGCAACGAGTGACGTCACGACATCTGCTTACACGTTCTCATATTACGATACATGATCGATGTAAATTTCTTTGAATTTGTTGGCCAATCTGATTGCCACTTGATAGGGTGTGCAAACTTCATGCTTAACCTCCTACTCTCTTTAGTTATTTGGTTGACTATTAGCTTTAAATTGACATATGCTTCAAGACGTTTCATCCCTAGCTGTTGAGTTTTTTTGAAGGCCAATTATGAGTGTTTGTACTCTGCTACGTCATTTATATATGGCTTGGTGAGTGAATACCCTTAAGGGATCATATATTTGTGAAGAGATATCAATCAGTATTACCCCCATCCCTACCGATCTCTTCTTGCTATACAACTAAAGAACAATTGCCAAGTTTGTTCTATGGAAACCATATTAATCTTTAGCAAATTATCTCTGAAGAAGTATATGTGAAATAGGAGTTGTAATGTATCACCACCCCCTGTGAGAAGTAGGAGTTGTAATATGTTCCAACCCCCTACGGATTCTTAGATATATGCTGCCAATGATAACTTTTGTAATTTTTCATGATTTTAAATAAGCTGCAGCGTGATATATAAAATTGAATGCAGATTTGGATCTTCTTACTTTCTTGGTGTGTTGGGAAGATGTTAATTGTGCTTGCAGAATTTGCCATTCTTAATCATGTTGCACGGGTATGCATCTTTAATAGTTCTATGCAAGGCTATGTAATAGTCATGCGTTCTATGCAATATTTGCTTTGCATTCAGATTGCAAGCTTAGCCTCGCATTGTGGATGCGACTTAGCCTTGAGTCCGAATGACGTTATACCGGCTTAGCTTCACATTATGCATGGGCATAATCTCGCATCTTGATAACTTTACTCTCCCTTGGCCTCGCATTGTACATGGCCATAACCTCGCATCTATATGACTTTACGCTGGCATGGCCTTACGTTGTTCTCGGGGTTTAGCCTCACGTTCTAAATGACTTTACGCTGACTTGGCTTGGCATTGTACACTGGCATAGTCTCGTGTCTGAATGACTTTACACTGGTTTGGCCTTGCATTATACACTGACATAGCCTCGCGTTTGGATGATTTTACGTTGGCTTGGCATCGCATTATATGTGGGGTATAGCCTAACGTTTAGATGACTTTACACTAGTTTGACCTCGTGTTATATGCGGGGTATAGCCTCGCATTTTGGTTTTAGATTTAAACTTGCATTATACACAAGGTTCTCTTGATATGGGTCCCACTCCTGTGAGGACCTCATTTGGCTGTTCATGAAGTGCGTTTTGTAGTGCCAAATCACTTCTATCTTTGTATAGAGTATGTAGGGCTGACAATTAGTTTGGTGTTCAAATCTTCAATGCAATGTTGACTCTTGCATTTTATGTATTTTAAGTGAGACTGAGTGATAGCCTCGCATCCTGGTTTTTGTTGCGGCGGGCTGAGACTTAGCCTCACGTTCTACGCAGCATAGCCTCAACTTTTTAGCCTTGTGTCTTAGGTGGTTGTAACGCCCCGCATCCCAAGATACGGGTAGCGTTCGGCGACGTATCACAAATGAATATGCCAAGCCTAAAACACATAAATACATATGTACAACTGCCACAAATACATACACATATACCAGAAGATAACAACATGGATTTAAAAACAATGGGCTTCTTCCATAAATAAAGATCAATACGAGTTTATAGGAGGGCCAAACAATCTTTATTACATCATCGAAAAGTTTAAGTAAACGAAAGAAAAGTGAATAATAAAGTTTCTTAAAAAAAATTGAAAACAAACTAGAAGAGTCTCTATCGTGTCCCTCCTACAGTAAATACACTTATTGAGAATTTGCTAACTCCTTAAAATATGATTCTAACTGTGGTGGGTCTTCCTTTTTGTTAACCTGCAAATCAGTATCTGGACGTGCCAAATCAGGGTCGTTAGAACGACCTTGCAAGTGCTATAATAACACACAGGCATGCTATGCGTGGTCTATATATGTACACATATACATAAAATAAGTGATATAGAAAATATATAATATGATAATAAAAAAAATGTCTAATAGATTGATTTATGAATTTAATATACTTGTTTTGCATATCATAGTGGTCAACACGTAGTATCTGCATGTTCTGAATGATATGATAGCAAATATAGGAAAGATGAGATAAATATGCATATGAAACTTCTTATGTCTTATTGATATCTAAAACGAATTAGTTTGGAACTATTAGGAGGAAAGACCACATATTTTAAGAGGGTCCCGTACATGTCCGCGACCATGACCCCATGACTCCTGGTACTGCTCCAGGACGTACCGCTAGGTACTCAAGAATGATGGACGAGCATATGCTCCGGGCCCGAAGCCCTATAATATGACATGACGGTGATCCAGTAATCACCCGGAACCTCCATGGTAGGTCCCTAAAGTTCGGCACTGTAACGCCCCGCATCCCAAGATACGGGTAGCGTTCGGCGACGTATCACAAATGAATACGCCAAGCCTAAAATATATAAATACATATGTACAACTGCCATAAATACATACACATATATCAGAAGATAACAACATGGATTTAAAAACAATGGGTTTCTTCCATAAATAAAGATCAATATGAGTTTATAGGAGGGCCAAACAATCTTTATTACATCATCGAAAAGTTTAAGTAAATGAAAGAAAAGTGAATGATAAAGTTTCTTAAAAAAAATTGAAAACAAACTAGAAGAGTCTCTATCGTGTCCTTCCTACAGCAAGTGCACTTATTGAGAATCTGCTAACTCCTTAAAATATGATTCCAACTGTGGTGGGTCTTCCTCTTCGTCAACCTGCAAATCAGTATCTGGGCGTGCCAAATCAGGGTCGTTTGAACGACCTTGCAAGTGCTAAAAAAAATGGATAATAACACACAGGCACGCTATGCGTGGTTTATATATGTACACATATACATGAAATAAGTGATATAGAAAATATATGATATGATAATAAAAAAAATGTCTAATAGATTGATTTATGAATTTAATATACTTGTTTTGCATATAATAGTGGTCAACACGTAGTATCTGCATGTTTTGAATGATATGATAGCAAATATAGGTAAGATGAGATAAATATGCATATGAAACTTCTTATGTCTTATTGATGTCTAATACGAATTAGTTTGGAACTATTAGGAGGAAAGACCACATATTTTAAGAGGGTCCCATACATGTCCGGGACCACGACCCCATGACTCCTGGTACTGCTCCAGGACGTACCGCTAGGTACTCAAGAATGATGGACGAGCATATGCTCCGGGCCCGAAGCCCTATAATATGACATGATAGTGATCCAGTAATCACCCGGAACCTCCATGGTAGGTCCCTAAAGTTCGGCTGCGCAACCTAAAAATGTATACCTCTCAAAATATGTATTCAAGTTCCTCCATTTAGTTCCCCCATACCCCATTATTTTGTTTTATAATTTTATTCATTAGGACTATATCATAAACTATAAAATTTGGTATGTTAAGGTCATTCAATCTGTATATTTGCTTTAGCTTGTATTAAAGGTTGTAAGCAAAATGAACAGTGAGTTGGTGTTGATTTGCTGACGCCCTTTTTTTTTTTCTTTTTTCCAAAGTACAATGTGTGAGCAAATTATAACAAGTAAAAAGCTGTGTACTCAAGGTGATAGGTGTTGGAATTTTAGCAAGCCCAATTCCAGTGGCTTTTGTGCTAGGGGCTCAATGACAGTGTACTGTTAAGGTAGCATTTTAGAGATAGTTAGTCCCTTCATGGGTATTTATATTTATTTATTTTTAAATGGTTAGTTTCAGAAAGTTGTAAGTAGATAGACTAGAAGGCCATTTATGAATAAAAATGGATTCGCTAAAATTACAGACAGATTTGGTTAAATTTCTTTACACCTCAATAGGACTTCCAGTAAAAACTGCTAAAATTGACATAAAAAAAAGAATGAAATTGATACATTAAAACTACAGACAGATTTGGCTAAATCTCATAGACATACAAACTATATATAAACCTCAAGTAGTGTTAAATCTATAGCACAAATCAAAACAATCTTGCATTTATAAAAATAATGTTAAGTTGTTGATTAGGAAATGATATAGAAAATTCTTAAAATAATAGTAAATTACTTGCATCAACACATATATTTCAAAAAAATATTTAAGTTCTTGATTTTAAAAAAAAAATATAGGAGAATCATAAAACAATAACAAAGCACTTGCCTCAAATAAAAGCTCCACTTGAAAATTGGCTGCTAATGATTTGGATCAGGTTATGTTTTTTTTTTTTTCCCTTTTCTTTTGTCTCTCTCTCTCTCTCTCTCTCTCTCTTCTTCTCTTCTTTTTTTTTTTTGCTATTTTTCTTTTGTTCTCTTCTACCCGGTGCGGAAGAGAAAAAGATGCGTTTTTTTTTTAGTTCCCGTATCTTTTTTTTAATAATAAATATTTACAAATTTAGGTTTGTTTAAGATAAGTTTAAATATATGATAGATCTTTCTAATCAATCTAGATTCAGCCAAATCTATTATAATCAAACTAACCAGTGTTTTGGATAAACTCAAATCATATGATAGATAAAAGATAATATTGGTTAATTAGTAATTATAAATAATCACTTTAATATTTATGATAATGCATAAAAAAAATAAACACAAAAATATTGTATAGGAAAACGGGATGTTACAATCTACCCACCTTAAAAGAAAATTTCGTCCTCGAAATTTAATTTAAGGCAGAACATATATATTAACAATAATAAGAAATGATATGAAATAGAAAAGAGCCAACAAGTTTAGTTGTGCACTCTTATTTAAAAGAAAAAAAATGATGAGAGGGTTACTCAACTCTCACAAAACACAAAGTCTCTATATTTAGTGAGAAGTTAAATAGACAATTGAATAAAACAAATAAGGGAGTACGAAATCAAATAGAATATAATTTAAAATAATTTAAACCAAAATAGTACCTATTATCGCATTACTGTTCGCACTGGCTTGCTTTGCTGTCAGTGCAAGTGCATGCCCATGTCTCTGGTTCTCTCCTGCATGTGCCATTTGGAAAGCCTGCTGCTGAGTTGCAAGTGGAGGACCCTTCTGAGTAGGCTCCAAAGGTCTCTGTTGTGGTGGTGCCAGGAGTCTGCGTTGTTGTGGAGGTGCTGAAAGTCTTGCCCGCTGGGATTGTGATGCTGGCATCTGAGACATGTTTCTTGGCTCACTTCGGAAAGGACATGATCCAATCTGATGTTCTGCTGATCCACAAATCAAACACAAATTGTGTGCCCGCCTACACTCCTTCTGAATATGTCCTGGTTTTGAACAATAACCACACACCACTAGTCGATTTTGTTGAGTGAACTGACGTTTCTCTGGTAGTTGGGCATCATTATTAGCCAAATCTCCTGCTACCTGTGTAATATTCCTCTTCTGGGATCCAAGTTGAGCCTTTTTCCTCTTGGTTGTTATTTGTTCTTGAATTCTGGCAGCATTTAAAACCTGAGCATACGTTTCGAACTGTGAGGTAGCTATGTGTTCCTGAATCTCAAAATCCAGTCCATTCTGGAATCTTCGTGCCCTATCTACTTCTTGAACTACCAACAATGGGGCAAATCTGCTCAATCGAACAAATTCTGCTGCGTAATCATCTACTGTCCGATTTCCTTGCCTCAAGTGGATGAACTTATGCTCCAGTTCCCATTTTGCCATCGGCGGGAAGAACCTTGTATAAAAGCTCTCCTTAAAGGCCTCCCATGTTATCGTTTTTGCCAACCGATTCTTCTCGGCCAACCACCATGTGCGAGCAATATCCATAAATTGTATTTTGATCACCTCTACACGGTCTTCATCCACTACTCGTGCTGCACCCAACAGGTTCTCAGTATCCACCAACCATTGTTCTGCCTTTACAGGTTCCTCAGTTCCATAAAACTGTGATGGGTTCAACTTTCTAAAGTCCGAAACACTGCCCGTCTTCTGTTTTTCAGTCACCAACTCCTATCGCAACATCTCAGTCTGTTGCTGTTGGTTCTCAATAAGCACCCTAAGCAATTCCAACATGTTGGGATCTTCTTCTTGGAGAGTGGTACTTGAGGAAGTGATGCGACGATTAGTCATTTCTCTAAAAGATGAAGGATTTGGATTAGATATGGAAACAAAGGATAAAATGAATGAAAGGATATAAGGAATCAAAGAAATAGGACAACTACAAGAATCAAAGGCAATTGCAATTTATGCATATACATATGTGGCAGTAATTCTAGTTTGAGATTTCTAACCAGAAGCTATTGTCGAACCTGGCTCTGATACCAACTGTAACGCCCCGCATCCCAAGATACGGGTAGCATTCGGTGACGTATCACAAATGAATATGCCAAGCCTAAAACACATAAATACATATGTACAACTGCCACAAATACATACACATATACCAGAAGATAACAATATGGATTTAAAAACAATGGGTTTCTTCCATAAATAAAGATCAATACGAGTTTATAGGAGGGCCAAACAATCTTTATTACATCATCGAAAAGTTTAAGTAAACGAAAGAAAAGTGAATGATAAAGTTTCTTAAAAAAATTTGAAAACAAACTAGAAAAGTCTCTATCGTGTCCCTCCTACAGCAAATGCACTTATTGAGAATCTGCTAATTCCTTAAAATATGATTCCAACTGTGGTGGGTCTTCCTCTTCGTTAATCTGCAAATCAGTATCTGGGCGTGCCAAATCAAGGTTGTTAGAACGACCTTGCAAGTGCTAAAAAAAATGGATAATAACACACAGGCACACTATGCGTGGTCTATACATGTACACATATACATGAAATAAGTGATATAGAAAATATATGATATGATAATAATAAAAATGTCTAATAGATTGATTTATGAATTTAATATACTTGTTTTGCATATAATAGTGGTCAACACGTAGTATCTGCATGTTCTGAATGATATGATAGCAAATATAGGAAATATGAGATAAATATGCATATGAAACTTCTTATGTGGTTTTGGACAACCCTTAAATCTTTCATCCTCTCTTTCTTTTCTGCTTTTCTTTTTCTAAACAATAACGTTGTTTGTACCGCTTTACTTTCTTCCTTTGCCTTGTTATTGAATAAATAATTTAGTTTCAATATACTGCATTGTTCATTGCTCTAGAATTGCTGTGTGACATTCTTACAGATATCCTGGGGGTCTTGGGGTAGATCTTTTGGATCTGTTATACAATGCATTGCTTCTATAGCCACTTTTTTTTAGCAGACTCATCTGGAGAGCAAACAGAGTCAAGATGATAAATTGGAACTATGGAGTTGTGGATTTTGAAAGATAGAATTGCGGAAGATGAATGGCTTTGTGTAGAAGAAATTTATAGAGTTCTGCATTATTTCTGAAACGTCACTAAAAACAGCTCAATCTAAATTTGTATGAAAAATTTATGGTCATTTTGTTGAAACGTTGCAGAGTATAAGATCCAATCCAGCGACTTACAAGTGTGTTAAATTTAATTTCGGATTCTGGACTTGAAAAATAGTATTTTAAGTCATCTAATCTCAATCATCAGTTTCTAATAACTATGGATTGGATTAGGACTAAGTATTTTGAGATTAATTTCTGTTTTGGATTAGGATTATATCTTTTGTAGCAAAGTTCGAGTAGGAGCAGAATTGTTTTCGAGTCATAAATATCCCATGAATTCTTGTAAATTCATATGGCCTTTTAGATGGCTTTTTGTACTTTTTATTTAAATTAATAAATATGAGGTTGATATCTAGAGAGGAATGGTCGTCATCCTGAAACTCAACAGTGTTAAAACCTTCGTAAGTCTTGTGTAGGTAATTTTTATTTTTTTTATTAGTTAGATTTAATTACTTTTTAGATTAAGGTTTTACTTGCTTTCTAGGTAAATTAGATTTTCTTATGCTTCATAAATAAAAATATGTTTTTTATAGTTAAAGTCACGCATAACTAATTGCATTAGTCCTAGGACATAGATGAAATTAGTTTAACAACTCTAACATAGATTTTTCTCATCTTCTTCCTAAAAAGAAACATGCAAAAATTAGTTTAACAACTCTAACATCTTCTTCCTTAAAAGAAGATTTTTCTCATCTTCTTCATAAATATGCATATGAGATAAATTAGTTAAGCACTAGAAGCTCAGAGCCCACTCACCGAAATTTTGCTACCAAATCTCAGCATCCACTGGCAAACCACGGTAATTTGTGATCTTCTCCCCCTAAAACTTCAAGGGAGGTGCGTGCTTCTTTTCTTCTATTTTCTCTGCAAAATTAGGCTAAATATCTGCAAGCATGATAGATTTGTTGTAGAGAAAAGCTTTAGGGAAATTTTTGCAACATTTGCAGTTTATTTTATGTCTGTAATAGAACTATCATGATGGGACTCTTTGATTTACCAGCCCACTTCCTATTACGCTCTTGATCTAATTGAGGAATTTTATGTCAGGTTTGTGAAGTCCAATGTTTCAAATGATTGCAAATCCTTTAAACTCAAATGGCGAGTAGGGCACTTACAATGCATGCAGAGACCATCTCTGCAACCACCGGTATTATCCTCCATAATGGGAATCAAATCATGTATGCTATTTAGGAATATATCACAAAGATGGGTCCTAATTGCACCATAACACAAGATAGAGGATCAACAACAAGACTCTTTATTGCAATATTCACGCCACTTTCCGCTGTATCAATTAGAATATCATGGGGATAACACACTATAGAGTAGAAAATGTCTCGAAGAGGGAAGCATGTGAGGCTGATTGCCCCGCGTTGAAGGGAAATGCGATGCTATTAGCCATGCAATTCTTTGAAACCATGCGAGGCTATTAGCCCCATGCTAAATTCAAAATGCAAGGCTAATAGCCCCGCATCCCAAAATATGTCAACGAGATATTGGTTGGATTCTAATCAACTTCAGTTAAGAAACACCAATTTAATGAATAAAATCCGGATATGTTGAATCATGGAAATCAATTCTCAGCATAACAGGAAATTATATATTAAGGAAATTCTATTCCTATCTATAAGAAAACCACATTAACTAGCTCTTGCCTATAAATAGGCATTGAAGGGGAGTTGGAAAGGACCTTTAGCAATTTCATCTGGTGCGAAGAGCATGTCCAACAGTAAGAGACCTCAGGTGGGCCCTATTCTTCATCGAATCTCCACTCCAAGAGTTCTTCATGCATTAGATTGTCAACGGGATACGACGCCAATGCCCCATAGCCACAACAAAGAACCCACAATTTTGTAAAAAAGAGTAGTCGATTGATAATCCTCTCTCTTGTTTTCTTTTTGAGTTTTCTTTTTTTATTGTAATTTGAAATATTGTAATTGAATTCAATGGCAACGAAAAGAGGCTCGATTTCCACAAAAAACAAAATGGCCCAACTACAGTGGGAGATATTTTCTACACGGATGAGAAGATTGTAGTCCAATATGATGCCAAGAAAATTGGTAAGACCATCAAGATGTTAGTGGTAGAATTCGACCAACAAAAATATGAGGAATATCTATCCGCGAAATTGGTAAGCTCGATCAAGACGTGATGTTATCGCTATATAAATACCCGAATTATGAATTCGAATGATGAGGTGATTCCCATTCAACAGGAATCCCTTGGATTTTTTACTTATAAAACTTCAGAACAAGGAACATCTTTCCCCATCATTAGAGAAATAGCTGCTTTGACTGCCAAAGGAGAGCAGTTTTTCGTTCAGACTAGAATGCAGATTTGGAATCAGAAACTTTGAGTTGATGATAAATGCTCAAAACTTGCATTCAATATGGATATGAATTAAAATACGAGGCTACATGGCAACCCTGTGTGTTTACTGAAGGGGAACCAAAACTTCAAGATAATTCTCAAATTGAAGTAAAGGCCTCATCACATGAGGTTAAACCCACACGCGAGACTAACTCGAAGCATGGGGCTATGCCAGAGAGCAAAGCTATCTTTACACGATGGCCTAAACCCACACGTGAAGCTATTTTGATACACGGGGCTAAACCCTTGCGTGGAGCTAAGTCACCGCATAAGATTAACTCACCGCGTGGGGTTATATCAAATGAACCAAAATGTGAGGCTAATTCTTATACTTGCATAAAGAAGGTAAAATGCGAGGCTAATCCTTAGCCTCTCGTAGAAAGCCTAAGACACATGACAAATCCCCAACCCCGTGTAAATAAGGTAAAACGTAAGGTTAATCCTCAACCTCCCATAGAAAGCCTAAAATGCAGGGCTAATCCGCAACCCCGCGTAAAAATATCCAAGAAGCAAGCCTAAATGCAAGGCTAAAGAACAGCTCTACATATCACCTCAAAAGACTTTCATGGACCCCTACAGATGGTCAAATAAGGATTGCGGAGGAGGAGAGGCCCATGCCCAGGTGACTATTCCTTCAACTCTTCTTGATGGTGTTTCCAACTTACAGAAATACCTCTTGAATAATAGGAAAACAACACAGCCTCACCCACTCTACTGATGTGACAATTGATATCCATAGTACTTACTAGCTGCTATTGTGGTCATTCGAACCTCTTAGTTTTTTGCTAATTAACTGACCCAAAATGGAATACTGCCAAAAGGAGGTGTGTCCAAAAGCAAAGAACCACTATTGACGATAAACCCTTAGCCATTACGTCAAACATGGTGAATAAGGGGAAAAATCCAATCGTTGAGGAGCGCTCATCCGATACTGAAGCTGAAGAAGAGCACTATTACACACGCCTCAAGACGGGTGTATTGGCGCCCTGAAATTATAGAAGGCTAGCATGAAGAACACGAAAAATACAATGATCACTCAACTATAGCAATCTCACGGTCGTACAAATCCTCTCGATTATGAGGAGTGATAGCCCACATGACAGATGGTTCGAATGGAGTAAGCCTAACAATGGATGCCCAAGAACAGCTAATCAAGGAATAACAAAAGAGTATTGATGAACTCAAGACAATGCTTCTGAAACATTTAGAAAATTCACAAAAGAATTCAGAAGACAAGGTAAGGGGTTCTTCCTCAGAGCAGCCTCTATCAAATAAAGAAAAGAAGGATAGGCATGTGATAGTCGGAGGAGACAAAGAAGAGATACCCTTTAGGTGAAGGAGAAGACTTCATGATCATCATCAATTCTCATGCAGAAAAGATGCAGAAGCTACAACATTAGTAGGAAGTTTTGATGCACGGAGAGGCAGGGATCACAAAGCCATATCTTGTGAAATGGGAATGTGCTCCCTTCTCCAATAAGTATAAACTTTTGAAATGAGAATCTTATGATAAAAAGGATTTGCCCAACCAATATATGTATTATTTCTTATCATAAATGGGCCATCTTATGGAAAATGATCCCACGATGACTAAAATCTTTGTAAGTACCTTGCAAGGGCCAATATTCACGTGGTTCATGCAGTTACTCTTAGGACTATAAACATGGTCCGACGTAGAAAAAACATTTTTGGGTCATTTCTTCGATGACGACATGGAGGTCTCGATCCACTCTCTTCTCACAACTAAACAAAAAGAGGACGAGATAGTTAAAGTTTCGTAAAACGTTTCTGAGAAATGTCAGTGTGATGTCCACATGGCATGTAACAAGAAAATTTAATGGAAACTTGTAAGCATAACTTGTAAACTAGCATGCTTATTAAGATGGGAGTCGTAGAGTCAAGAGCCTAGAAAGACCTGGTTAAATAGAGAGAAATAGCGGAGGACGTAATCCATCATATAGACAAACATTGATCTCAAAGGAGATATCCACCAACAAGCCGCCACCACAATCATCCCCTTCCAAGGGGAAAGAAGTTATGGCAGCAGGACAGGCATCAATCAGAAGCCACAGAACAATAGGGATTTCTTTAAGTCACACAATGATAAGACATATACTTTTAAAGATGAGCAGGCAGTTACATTTTTTCATTTGCTTAACAAACCCAAAAACCAAAAGCCAGAAGAGGCTGGAAAGATAGATGACCCTAAGATACTACTTTTATCACCAAAATATTCATGCCAACAAATATTGTTATGTACTGAAAACAAAATCCAGGTACCGATTGACGCCAAAGTGATTCAGCTGAGACATGAATAGAAATGGTATCAGCAAATATGACCACAATCACTGTGGGATCCTTGGAAATCCCAGCCAGCACGGTGCCCATACTCGCAGGAAAAATAGTGATAGTCAACCATAAGGGAAAAATTATATGGGTACACTCAGATATGCTGAGTAATGAACAGTGGTCTTCTTCGACCCACTCAAAGAAATTTAAGAGAAAGATGAAAACTTGTAATGCGGTTTCCATGCTTGGTGAAAGAGATCAATCTGAAATCATCGCAAAAACAAACTAGGGCTGAGATGGTAGCAATTACTACTCACCATGATGAGACAGGACCATCGGACACTCGGTCTAGCAAGAACTACCTTTAGGATTACTCAAGAGTGCGACCGAGTAAGTCTCTAGAGACATCTGGAGAGCCACACGGTAAGCAAAGAGAGCTCCACTTCCAAAAGGAATCAAAGAAAGATATTGAGGCAACTGGTGCAACATTTCAATTTAATTTGTTAGCCTAGTTAGCCAACATTCCTTCTCGAATCACACTTTATGAGCTGCTACGGTTATCAAAAACAACCAAGGACTTGAGGGAAGCTCTAGCTTATTCAAAACCTTTTCTCATGCAAATCTTTCTCATGCAAATTGCAGAGATGTCCATAGATGAAGAGGATTCGTACGCTCACTACTACCAAGTGATGAGGCGAATCCCATACATATCATTCTCACAAGAAGATATGCAAGTGAAGAATGTAAAGCACAGTAAACTATTATATTATACAGGGTATGTTGGTTCAACTACAGTGAACTGAATTCAAGTTAACCCAAGTTCCGTGTTGAACATGATTCCACAGAAATTATTGCAATTGTTGGGTATCTCAGTGAGTCGGGTGACTCCCACCAATATTACTATCTATGGCTTCAACACCAATGACAGCCATTCCCTAGACAAGATCCAGCTTCAATGCTAGATTGGGGATTTGAAAATGGGAGTCACGTGTTATGACATTGATGTAGACATGTCTTACAACATCCTTTTAGGACGCCCTTGGATTCACGCCAACATGGCGGTCCCATCAAAGCTATACCAATGCATGAAGTATTGTGATGAACATGGAGAAGTCTGCACAATGGTTGCAAAAAAGCAACCTTTAAAGAGCATGGAGAACTATTTTACAGATACCATCTTATATTAAAACGTCCTCGAAACTTCTAGAGAGCCTATTAGAGAAAGTTACGATAATAGCAATGAAGTAGACTTAGAGCCTGAGCTAGCTGAAGATGATGACCTTAAGTATGAAATAAATCCAATTGTAACAAATATTGGAAAGTTGGATGCAATTAATACCCCCGATGAGACAGGCAAATGGATTATGAATAAAACTTTCGATTTGCTTATTTGTTTGTTGTTGCTTTGGATTCTGTGCCTTTTTGCATTAGCATAGAGATAGATAGTTTGTCTCAGAAACATTGGTAATTTTTCATTTGCTAATATGATCATCACTTACCACACGATCTAAAATATTCAATGTTGAAGGTACTATCTTTGAAGTACCTGCTCAGAGGCTAGACAAATACCCCATAATATTTAGGAGAGTAGGGTCGCAGCCGAGTCTGAGTTTAAATAATGAAAGTGATGATCAGGCGTCACCCTAGTTCGGCCATTATGAACAAACTTCACATTGAATGATGAAGAAGATGGCCACGACCTCATCCTGAAACAGGGATTAAATTTTGGTAAGGGGCGATAAAGTCGTTTACGTTCCTTTGTACCAAAAGGAAAGAATTCCGACTACTACCATAAGACCGCAAGAGGTTGGGTTATGTCATGACTCCTACGCCCTCAGTAATAGAACCCAAGGAACCAGCCAATTCAAAGGATGGTATAGACACAATGGATTGGCATTCCGATGTCAGCACAAGCGCGATATTCCAAGCCCTAGTTGCGAGCATTACTTCGGTGAATCACAGTTGGAAAAATAGCAAACCACCCCTTTTGCAAGTTGATTCTTGGGTCCAAGAAATGGACATTTAATGGGACCTTCGGTTTGAACAGCAGGTGTCACCTACTAAAGATAAAGTGGTCCAACTCAATATGGAAACCGAAGAAAACCCTAAACCTATCTTCATAATAGAGAGTTTAACTCCTCTTGAGAAAGAAAACCTTGTAGCTCTTATAAGAGAATATATCAATGTTTTCACCTAAAATTATGAAAATATGGTGAGCTTGGATCCGCAAGTTGCTATTCACTGGCTCAATATGAAACCAGAGACCAAACCTATAAAATAACAAGAAAGGCGCTTCCAGCCGAGTTGATGGAAGCAATAGAAGCTGAGGTAAAGAAGCTTATATATTCAGGCTTCATCTGCAAGGAGTAACATCTTGATTGGTAATGGCAAGATCCGGATATGTATATATTTCTAAGATCTTAATTCAGTCTGTCCTAAAGATTAATTTCTTTTGTCGATCACTGATGTCATAATCGAAAACACATGCAGACTTGAGAGATATCATTTAAGAATGATTTCTCAGGATACAATCAGATCAAAATATATCCTGAGGATGAGAAACACAAGGCCTTTAGAACATTGCTGAGAGCGCACTACTATATAGTGATACCTTTCGGATTAAAAAATGCTGGTGCCACCTACAAACACACCATGGGCATTATTTTCCAAAAACATATATGCAAGACAGTCAAGTATTTTGTGGATGATCTTGCAATCAAAAGCGAGAAAAAGGAATACCATCTTCAAGACTTACAAACAATGTTTGATATTCTGGTGAAGCATTAACTGAAGATGAACCCACTAAATCCTTTCTGGGAGTGTCCAACATTAAATTCTTGGAGTTTCTTATGACTTCCAAAGGAATCCATCTTGATCCCCAACAAAGTTAAAAAATTCAGAAAATGCAGTCGCCTTGGAACTAGAAAGAACTTGGAGGGCTGCAAGGCAGGTTGGCTTATATTTAATGGTTCATTATGAAGCTATAAGGACTGTGTCAGCCGTTCACAATGCTCATAAAGAAAGAAGTGTCCTCTGTTTGGTATAAAGCATGTAAACAAGCCTTCGAAGATATTGAGACTCCTGTCCTGATGGCCCCTGTATCAAAGAAACCTTTCCTCATTTACGTACAAGCAATAGATCATGCCCTCGGTACCTTGTTAATGCAGTATAATGAACAAGGCTAGGAGCAGGCCATTTATTTCCTAAGCTGCGCTATGTTTGGTGCTGAATATCGGTATACCCGATTGAAAAAGAGTGCTTGGTTTTAGTGTTTTCAATTTAAAAGATTAGACATTACACAACTGGCCACATGATTCATGCCATTTTCCAAGTCAACCAATTAAGGTTACTCATGATGAAACTGGAATCGATGAACGACAAATTTGTAAATTGGGTGTTGCACCTGTCACTGTTCGATATACACTTTGTCTCAGAAGGTAGTAATGGGACAAACGATAGTAAACTTCCTAGCAGAACACCTTGTCCCTAAAAGTTCTAAACTTCATGAAGACATCCTAGACGAAGTCGTTGAAGTCAATGCAGTCGATGAAGAACAAGCCTGGCAATTGTTCTTTGATGGTATAGGGAGAAGAGCCACAACCGGAGTGGAGGTAGTATTGATATCCCCCAGAAGCATGTTATTCCTAAGGGGTATTCACTTGCGGAGCCATGTACAAATAACGTTGTGGAATATATGCGCTTACTGCTGGCCGCCAGATAGCTCAACAGCTGGGAGTAAAACATCTCGAGGTATACGACGACTCAAAGCTTGTTATCAACCAAATGACTTGAGAGTTTGAGAATAAACATTAGTCCCCATCCTCTACTGCAAAGCAGCAATCAAGTTGGTTAATAAATTTGAACGGATCTACATTAGCCATGTGCCATGCTATGAGAAAGTATATATAGACACTCTCGCATTGCCAACTGCAACTTTAGCTATAGCACCCGAGTCAAATATGTGTATCGCCATTGGGAGTCGAGATCTTCTGTGCCCTAAAACTATGTGAGGCGTAAGAGGCACATCAGGTTGGACTAAACCTCAAGCCTCGGGACTGGCGCATCCCACTCATAGATTATGCATTATATGAAATACTCCCAGATGACCCTAAAGAAGTAGCCTCAATCAGGAAAAAAAAACAAATACTACTATGATGCAGTTTTGCAAACACTACATTGCAAATCACATGATGACATCTTAGTTCATTGTCTCTCAAAGAAAGAAGCTCATGAAATAGTTGAAGTAACCCACAACAGAATCTATGGGGCCCACATCTAGGACCAAAACTTTGAGATCACATAAGAAGACTCGGCTTTATGGTTGAAAATGACTACGGATGTTGTGGCCTATGCAAAACATTGTCATGCTTGTCAAGTGAATGCAAATTCTATACATCAACCGCTAGAGTACTTGCATAATTCTGCTGCTCACTAACCATTTAAAACTTGAGGCATGGACATTATTAGACCAATTACATTGGGGTTTATCCAAAAGACACTTGTTTTTTACTTACTATAACTGACTACTTCTCTAAATAGGCTGAAGTTATCCCGATAAGAGAAGTTAAAGCAACTAATGTAATAAAATTTGTCAAGCATCGCTTGATCTAGTGCTTCGATATTCCTCGGCAAATTATCCATGATAATGGCCCCGTAGTTTGCCAGTCAAGGTTTCACACGATTCTGCAATAAGTTTAGGATCCAGAATGTCGCTTCTACGCCCTGTAACCTAGCAACTAATGGATTGACCAAAGCTTTCAACAAGAATATTGTGAAGCTCGAAGCTCCTTCAGAAATTCATCTCATCAAGTCGACGTGAGTGGGACAAAAAGTTAAGAGAGTGCTTGTAGGCTTACCAAACCACAGTTCGAACTCCGAAGAAAGCTACACCATTCTCCTTGGTGTACGGATGTGAGGTTGTTTTAACACTCGAAATTCAAATCCCATACCTGCGAGTCATGCTAGCTATGGAAATGACGACTGAAGAAAAATACTAACAACGACTTTGAAGGTTGGAAGCACTAATGATAAGGGTTTAAAAGCACAACAAAAAAATCGAGTTATATCAAGCACACATCTCGAAAGCGTTAAACAAGAAAGTCAAACAAAGGACTTTCAATGAATGCGGTTTGCTCTTGGCTGTCAAAAGATGGATGATCATGTCCCACAAAACCAACAGTACGTTTAAACCAAAATTGGAAGGGTCCTTTGACGGTGTATCCGAATGGAGCTTACCATCTAATCAATCAAGACAGTAATAGAATGATGATACCTATCAATAGTAAGTTTCTAAAAAAAATGCTACATGTAGAAGTATGACTTCACCCATAGCCATAAAGACAAAGGGAAGAGGAAATCAAGCTCTCGACAACCTATCATGTTAAGGTAAAGAAGTATGAATCACCCAATGCCAATAAAGGAAAGAGGAGAGAAAACTAAATTCTCGACAACCCAATATACTGAGGTAAAAAATATGAAGTACCCAATGCCAATAAAGTAAAGGGAAGAGGAAACCAATCCTCGCCACCCCATCATACTGAGGTAAAAGCATGACTTGCTCAATGCTACTAAAGCAAAGGTAAGAGAATAAGTTTCTCGCCAACCCTATTACACTGGAGGTAAGAGTATAAAATCAACAGTTCAGAGCCCTAGAGGCAAAGGGAAGAGAAAACGTTTGGCATGTAAGCTTAAACAAAATTCTTACTAACCCATTATGTTAGGGAGCCAAGCACAAACAACCATACACTTTCGAGGCAAGGGGTAGGGGAGGCTAAAATCATCATCCATCCTATCATATTGGGGTAAGAGTATAAATATCATTGCCCAAAGCCCAGAGGTAAAGGAAAGAGGAAATTTTTGGCATTTAAACATAAACAAAATCTTCGACAACTCATCATGCAAAGAGGAATAGTATGGCTAGCCCAATGTAATGAGAGATTGATAAAGACCCGCCAAATCTGTTGATAGCAGGGGTTCACTAAAAATTCATGAACATATCATATTAAGCCCTCAACTCTAGCAACAACATCTGAACCATCTAACTCACGTCACTTCATGTAATCTCCAACATAAATCCATAGTGTTAAGCTCTTACCTTTGGCAACAAGATTTGAACAATCTCACCCATGCCATCATGCAATCCTCACTGTGATCCTAACCCAATCATCAGTTTGTCTGCTTTCTAAACAAGGCACCTTCGTGATCTTGACTCGATCACTGGCTCTGTCTGCTTTCCAGGAAAATTATCCTCATGATTCTGACCCGATCACTTGCTTGGTCTACTTTCCAAGCGAGTCGCCCTCATGACCCTGATCCGATTATCAGCTCTGTCTGCTTTCTAGATGAGTCAATTTCGTGATCCTGACCCGATCACTAGCTCTGTCTACTTTCCAAGTGAATCACTCTCATGATCCTGACCCGATCATAGATTCTATCAGCTTTTCAAGCAAATCACCAGCTCTATCTGCTTTCCAAGTGAGTCACCTTTGTGATCATGATCTGATCATGGGCTCTGTCTGCTTTCTACATGAGTCACTCTCATGATTCTGATCCAATCATCAGCTCTGTCTGCTTTCCAGTCGAGTTACTCACATGATCCTGATCCGATCATAGATTTTATCTATTTTCCAAGTGAATCACCAGCTCTGCCTACTTTCCAGAGAAGTAACCCTCATAATACTGATCCAATTGTTATATCATTAAGCTTGCTATATCAACACCACACTCTTAGAAAATTCCATTTCCCACAATCCTACTTCTCAATTATCCACAAGTCCCTCAGTCACACCAAATCATCATCAGTTCTTACCAGTACTACCAAAACATCCGTTGAATCACAAGCACATTACATAAAGATTTTAGAATGATGCAATATATTCTAACTGACTAAAATATTTATTTTTTTTGTGTTTGAAGAAAAAAAAAGGAGAACAATGCAAAAATGACTATATTCTCCATAAAAGTAAGTATAAAGAAATACAAAAGAGTTAAGCTCCCCAAAGCCTTCAAAAGAGCCTGAGCTAGCTTGATGACTTGTTGTCGAGTTTCCCCCACAAAGGCCAGCACTTGATGTTGGCGAAAAATTCTGAAGTCATCTGTCAAAAACAAAGCAGATCCGCAAATTTAGGGTTTGAGATCCTCAACTCAACAGATCCGCGAATCTAAAGTTCGAGGTTTGCGACCCAGCTACGACAGAACAGATCCGCGAATCTAAAGTTGAGATTCGCGCGATGCTATCCATAGCTTCTGGAGGGAGGTTTAATACAAAGTCACCCAACCCGAACGAGGAAAGTTGCTACCTCAGATCGTTGAGCTAACTACCGAACGAATATAGCAGCATTACTTCGATCGTGGGAGTAACTACCTGACGAGTATGATGGCACTTCTCGAGTAATGGGGCTAACGATCGAATGAATGAAATGGGAACATTGCCCTAAAACCCCTATAAAATGCGGGAAGCAGAAAGAGAGAAAAAAAGATCATCTTCTTCTAAAATTACCCTTGGTGATTAGAAGTCCAGAGCCTTTCAGCCAATTGAAAGAGTCTGTGCGGAGTGTCAACGGAGAGCAGGATCGTCCTCCATAGCTATCTCATAACCCAGCTTTAAACAAAGAGAAATTTGATTTTTCCTCATCTTCTGCAAACGGAAAACCGTTGAAATTGTAATCCTTTATTGAAATAGCTCAATAGAGAATCATTTATAATTTTATGGCGAACAGAAGATTGGTGACTCCGCTGGGGACTACCATTACCTCCGGTGATCTGGTAGTAGCTCAATCCGACAACAATCCAGTTGGCAGCCTGGTCAACTCGCTCACCATCCAGGTTGACCAAGAAAAGTATGAAGAATTCCTTTCTTCCAGCTCCAAGAGCCCTACTTCCTTACGGGGGTGCCGTAAGATCTCCAAAGGATAAATCTCTAAGGAGACTTCAAGGGCAACAACTCAACCGGTGGATTCAGTAGACCAAACTGGTCTGAAATCCTCTTCTTCACTAACATTGGGCTCTAAGACAGTTTCGGCTAAGACGACTGATCTCTCTAGCAAAGTGGATCAAGGTCCCCACTTTAACAAGGGGAAACGACCACTACCTACTCCGCAAGACTATGACGCGGGGAAGGAGGTTTCTCTCACTCGTACAATGAGAAGGAACCTAAGAAGAAACAAAACTTGTGCCCTTCGCAGGACTGCGCAGCAAAAGGAAACCACCAACTCATCATCGCGAAGGCCTACTGTACAAGTACGGAGGCCAAAATGCGAGGTTACAGAGGATCAAGATGCGGAGGGATTTACTCGCATTTCCTATAGGAAACAGAATAAATCCACCAAAATTATCTATGACTACAAACGTGGAATCTACATTCGCGTCCCTCGAGTTTCAGGGGAAAGAATGATCACGCAATTGAGGGGGCGCGTGAACCTCAAGCTCGTGGAGAGCCTATCTCAAAAACTGAGACTATCTCTCCCACTGTTCCAGCTAGGGTGAGACTTGCTTCCAAAGATTTCGACGAAAGAGAGACTCCAGTCCCAAGAATATCTTTCAAAGATGACGCCATTGCCAAGAGTTCCAATGCACGGGATCTTCGGGAGCTCCTAAAAAGAAAGAGGGAAGAAACCCATGCATCTCACTGCCATTGTGAACGGCTGATCAATGCAGTGCTATCACACTGTCATTCTTCAACCCATACTAGGCAGTCGGTGTTCCGTCGACTATCAGCATCATCAACGTCTCCATCACAACCGACAAAAAGGAGACACAAAACAGGCTCAAATTTTATGAGCCCGAATTCCCTAAAGTGTCATCCAATATGATAAGTGTCGGGGAAAAGAAGAAGAAAAAGAAGACGAAGAAGGTCTCCGAGGGAGGCGCTTCCGACTCAGAGCACTCTTAAGGCCTGAAGAACATGCTCAATAAAGAGCGAGGAGTTTTCCAAAACACTCAACTCAATAGTGGGATGGAGATCTCGATGAATTATAGACAAATGGCTGGAGTCTCCTCCGACGAGGAAGACACGACCAAATCTGTTATGGCCGAGTCGCAAACGTCCGATTTGCTCCTGGAAGACTTCGCCTCCGCGTACATGGCCCATAACAGTACCCCGGAGGAATTCATGTGGAGGATGGACAAACAAGACAAGAGTATCCAACAACAGCAGAACGCTATCAGCGAAATTAAAGACATGCTGCATGTTCTACTGGAATTGAAAAGGACAAGGTTGAAGAATGCATCTTCGCAGACGCCACCCCTTGACCCAAAAACTGACAAGGGAAAGAGGGCGGAAGAAGAAGATCATACTCTTCACAATAATGAAGAAGAAGAACATCATGAGGATGATGACAATCGTTCCACGCATCAGGAAGGAAATGCGAATGCTGTCTGGATGGAGAGTTTCCAAAATCAACTGAATACCCTCATGCATAAAAGTGATTTGCAAGAGTTGGGTGTTGTAAGACCATATCCGGTGGAATGGGAAAGCATGTCGTTCCCAGAAAGCTACAAGCCATTGAAGCTCAAATCCATCGATGGTAAAGGGTCGCCGAATCAGCACCTTTACTATTTCAAGTCGCAAATCAGGCATTTAGCCGGAAACGACCCCATCATTACGAGGGTATTTGTTAGTACTTTGACAGGACTATCATTTGAATGGCTCCAAAGGATGGAACCGGGAACCATCAATTCATGGAACGACATGGAAAAAGCCTTCCTAACTAGGTTTTATGAAGACGATATGGAAGTGTCAATGCCAGTGCTTCTGGCCACTAAATAGAAGAAGGGGGAGTCAGCCCGGGACTTTATCAAAAGGTTCTGAAATGATTCTCTCAGATGCCCACACGGGATGCCCGTGAAGACCTTAGTGGAAACCTGTCGACACAATCTCTCGTCTAAGATTCTAGCCAGGATGGGAGCAGTAAAGTCCTCAGCTTGGAAGGATCTCGCCCTACAAGCTGAAGAGGCTGAGGAAATAGCACAAAGGCTTGAAAAAGGAGGTGAAGAGAAACAGAGGCGAAATAACGACAACAACCACAGGCCTCGGTCCCGAGGGTATAAGGGGAAGGAAACAATGGTGGCTGATACTCCGCAGCCTGCAAAGTCTTCTCCGAAGCTCCCTCAGTCACGTGTGCCTCAAAAACAATATTCTTTCAAGGATGAGTATACGAAAACCATCTTCAACCTCCTCATGACTAAGAAGATGCTGAAGCTGCCCGAGTCCAAACATTCGGAGGAAGCAGGGAGAGTTAATGATTCTAATTACTGTGTCTACCATAGGATTATTAACCACCCTACGCAGAACTGTTACGTTTTCAAGGATAAAATTCAAACCTTAGTGGACGCTAAGGTCATCAAGCTTCAGGAGCACCAGAAAAATGTGATCGCAAACATAGTGACTTTCAGGTTCGGTTAAGCGCCTGACTGGATAGAGTTAACAGTTCAAGATGGAGTGCAACCCATTCCTAGAGGCACGATGCAGGTCGTGAATTTCGATCCGCATCAACGACAGGAGAAAGGATTATCCCCTTTGAAACTGATAGAGGGGAGATAATGTGGGTGCATCTAGATCTCCTTAATGATGAACAATGGACTTCCAATTTGTTTAGAAGAAAGCGAAAAGGGAAGATCCTAACTTCTAATCTCGTCTCCATAATTTTCGAAGATGACAAGAGCATTCCTACTCTAACAGATTCGGAAGAAGAAATTGGAAACTCTCTGGTGGCTAACGCGGATCTACCTCCCTCTGGGACCCATTCGAGAAAGGATTACTTGAAGAATTATGGACGGACCATAGAATCCCAGCAACTTCCAAAGAAGATCAAACAAAAAGAGCTTAAGTTTGACAAAGCTCTAAAGAAAAAAGGGTAAGAGCCTGCAGAAGATTTACAGAAGTCGTTTCAATTCGACATCTTAACGCAGTTAGCTAATATTCCCGCAAGAATAACCTTGTATGAGCTCCTGAAGCTTTCTAAATCAACTAGAGAAGTATTGGTAGAGGCTCTGCAAGATTCAGAGGTATTCCTGGAGCAAATACCAGAAACGGTTGAGAAGGAAGAATCTTTTTGCGCGACATGTCACCAGACCTCTGGTAAAAACATCTCTTGCATCACTTTCTCCCCGGAAGACATGCAAGTTAGAAGCAATAAGTAGCACCGCCCTTTGTATTACAAAGGGTACATAGGATCGACGGAGATCGATCGCATTCAAGTTGATCCAGGCTCAGCCTTAAGCATCATGCCACGGAAGATGCTACGGTATCTTGGAGTTTCGATGAACAGGTTAGCAGCAACCAGTACCACTATCTTTGGATTCAATGCCAACGGTAGTAGACCATTGGGCAAGATAAAACTTAAGTGCCAAATCGGCGACCTGAAGGCGGAAGTCACGTGCTATGTGATAGATGCCGACACGTCTTACAATCTGCTACTGGGGAGGCTCTAGATCCATAATAACCTCATTGTGCCGTCCATGTTACATCAATCCATGAAATATGCGGATAAAAACGGGAACGTAAAATCGTTGGTCGTGGAAAAGCAACCCTATAAAGGAGTTGAAAACTACTTTACTGACGCATTACTATATCAAGATGCGTTCGATGTTTCAGATCAGCCTGCTCCAGACGACTCTGATAGCGGTGAAGAAGTTGACACAGAGTCAGGATCCGAAGATTCGAAATCCGACGAGGTAATTTAGGACGGTGAGCTCATTGTGATAAGCCTTGAAGGCCTTTGATTTAGATAACACTGTTCACTCTGATGGTGAATGGGTGATAAATGAAAGCTTAGAATTTGCTTATTTTTCTGGTATTGATTCTGAACCTTCAAGTACTAATACGGATGAGTTCAGCGACTGTTTAGATAAAATGTGCTCTTTGGCCTCTTTCCAAGCACCTATCTGATCGTCCTTTCACAAATTGAGTGATGACGATGAAAGTGCCAACAAGGCTATTTTTGAAGTTCCTCCTAAAGACGGAACTCAGAAATCCATAATATTCGGAAGGGCAAGTCACAAAAGCAAAAAGATGTGCTTAGATTCTGAAGAAGAACAGGAAAATTCCGAGTTCTTCCATTACGATGAAAATTCTCATAGACTAATAAAGAAAATGGGGTATAACCTGGACAAAGGCAGGGGGTTGAACTTTGGAAAGGGAAGAAGAACAATTCTCCGACCCTTTATCCCAGAGAGAAAAATGCCAGATTATTATCAGAAGACCGGCAGGGGGTTGGGATATATCACCACTCCCGAGGGTTCCTCAGGTGAGAAAACTGAAGAAAGGCAATTCGATCATTCATCAAAATCGTCCCGCTGGGAATCAGATGTCAGTGTCGGCATGATCTTCCACGAAGTGTCTGCGAACATGGCCTCCGCAATCCAAGAAAGCGAAGACCTAGATGAAACCCCACCAGAAAAAGATGACCCCTAGGCCAAACATCTTAATGCGAAGTGGAAAATTCAGTTTGAACAGCGCGAGCCTCCAACCGAAGATAAAGCAATCCAAGTGAATATGGGGGATAAAAAGAATCCTAAACCCATATTTATAAGTGAGAACCTATCCTCGGAGGAGAAGGAGGAACTAATATCCCTCATTCGTGAGTACATCGATATTTTTACCTGGAGTTATGAGGAGATGCCAGGATTAGACCCAAGTGTCGTGGTTCACAAACTGAACATCCGACCAAATGCTAAGCCAGTAAAGCAACAGCAACGAAGATTCCGCCCAGAGATCATGGAAGCCATTGAAGCTGAAATCAAAAAGTTGATTGAGTCAGGCTTTATTCACGAGGAACAGCACCCTGATTGGGTCGCGAATATAGCTCTTGTAACCAAGAAAAATGGAAAAATTCGGATTTGTATTGATTTTAGGGATTTGAATGAGGTCTGCCCTAAGGACGAATTTTCGTTACCCATTACAGATGTTATGATAGATAGTACTTGTGGGTACGAACGTATGAGATTCATGGATGGGTTCTCAGGGTACAATTAGATAAAGATGTACCCTGATGATGAGAAACATACGTCTTTCAGAACACCGCTCGGCATATATTGTTATACAGTCATGCCCTTTGGCCTGAAGAATGCAGGTGTCACGTATCAACGTGCTATGAACGTAATATTCTAAGAGCATCTACGGAAGACAGTGGAATGTTACGTAGACGACCTAGCAATTAAAAGCAAGAATAGGGGTGATCACCTGCAAGATTTGAAGACAGTGTTTAACCTCATGAGGAAACATCAACTCAAGATGAACCCGACTAAATCTTTTCTGGGGGTCTCCAGTGGGAAGTTCCTCGGCTCGTGGTTACTTCCAAAGGAATTTATCTCGACCCGGAAAAGATTAAGGCTATCAAAGACATGCCACCTCCCCGCAATCTCAAAGAATTAAGGGGACTGCAAGGTAGGCTGGCGTACATCCACTGATTCATATCAAATTTGTCCAGTAAATGTCAGCCCTTTACCAGGTTAATGAGAAAAGGAGTGTCATTTGTATGCCAAAAGGCTTTCGAGGAAGTCAAACAATACCTCATGAAGCCACCAATGCTCGTAGCCCCAATCTCGGTAATATCTTTCCTTCTGTATGTGAGAGCTATGGACCACTCCTTGGGAGCCTTGTTAGCCCAGAAGAATGAGTCAGGTCACGAACAAGTTATTTATTATCTCAGCAGAATGATGATCGGGGCGGAATACTGATATAACCCAGCAGAGAAGGAATGTTTTGCTTTAGTATTTGCAGTACAAAAAATGCGACACTACTTAGTTGGACAAACCATTCACGTTATATCGAGAGTTAACCCCCTAAGAATACTAATGACTAAACCTGGATCGTTAAATTTGAGGCTATCCAATTGGACTATTTTGTTATCGCAATATGATATGCATTTTGTCCCGCAAAAATCTATTAAGGGACAGGCTGTGGCTGATTTCCTAGCCGAGCACCCAATCCCGGCATCCTCGAAGTTATATGAACAAATTCCTAGAGAGTTGGGTGAAGGAGCCCGATTTTAAAAGAAGACAACTCGCAAGAGTCTCCGGAGGCAAATATGGTCGCGAAAGGTGTTGGCAACTTTTCTTCGACGGCGCCTCCTGAATGGGATCCGAAGGAAAAATGGCACTGGGGGTAGGAGTTGTTTTCGTCTCTCCTTACAACCACATCATTCCTCGAGCTTACTCGTTAACAAGCCCGTGCTCCAACAATGTTGCGGAGTATAATGCCCTCCTAATCGGTCAAATACTTGGAAGCATATGGAGATTCTCAACTTGTCGTAAACCAAGTTAAAGGAGAATATAAGGTCAAATATGAAGACTTTTTGCCGTATTATCGTACAGTAATTAAGATAGCCGATGGTTTCGATGGTTTCTATGTCAGCCACGTAAAGCGCCATCGGAATAGCTATGCAGCTTCACTGGCTTGCTTAGCTGCTACATTGGCCTTGCCCAAACTTGCTAAAAAGCAAATTACGGTAGGGAGCAGAGAATTATTCTGTCCAAAGGATAAACTCAAAGTGGAATTTAGAGAGCAACAGGAAGACAAGACTGGTGTTTTCGAGTCAAGTCTAGAACCAAGGGATTGGCGATTCCCTTATATAGATTATGTCCTTTACGGCATATTACCCAAAGATCCAAAAGAAGTCAGGGCAATCCAAAGAAGGGCTATCCAGTACTACTATAATGCGGAGCTCCAGACATTGTACAGGAAATCTTATGACGGAATCTTACTTCGCTGTTTCTCTAACCGAGAAGCTCGAAAAGTACTTGAAGAAACTCATGCTGGCATTTGCGGAGCACACCAGCCAGGGCCGAAACTTTGGGATAGAATATGAAGAATGGGTTATTACTGGCCTAAGATGATGACAGAAGCGGCTAATTACGCCAAGAAGTGTAAAGCCTGCCATATACACGCAGATTTTATACATCAAGCTCCAGAATATCTCCACCCAACGGCTACATCGTGGCTGTTTGAGCAATGGGGAATGGACATTGTCGGGCCGATTTTTCCGCCATCAATGAGAGGCCACCGGTTCATTTTAGCTGTAATGGATTACTTTTCGAAATGGACTGAAGCTATTTCCCTAACTAAGGTAAAGTCATCGGATGTTATCAAGTTCATTAAGCACCATGTGCTTTATCGCTTCGGAGTGCCCAAGAGAATTGTTCACAACAACGGTCCTCAGTTTGTGAGCCAAATATTTTCTAGATTCTGCAACAAATACAGGATTGAAGATGTAGCTTCCTCGCTATATTATCCTGCAGCCAATGGTCTAGCGGAAGCTTTCAACAAGACCATTGTAAAACTCCTCAAAAAGTTTGTGTCATCCAATCAAAGGGACTGGGATGAGAAGTTCGGAGAATGTCTGTGGGCGTATCGTACCACAGTCCGAACCCCCACCAACGCCACGCCCTTTTCTTTGGTGTACGGGTCAGAAGCGGTCTTACCTTTGGAAATTCAGATTCCATTGTTGCGAGTCACACTAATGACTAGGATGACGCAAAAAGAACGGCATCATCAAAGGCTCCAGGAATTAGAAGCCTTTGATGATAAGCGATTGAAAGCTCAATAGAGTATTGAACTATACCAGGCGCAAATATCCAGGACTTTTAACAAAAAGGCCAAATGAAGAACTTTCAAAAAGGGTGATCTGGTCCTTTCAGTAAGAAGACCGATCATAACTAGCCAAAAGCCCAAAGGAAAGTTCCAGCTAAAGTGGGAGGGGCCTTTTGTCATTGATACAGTTTACTCTAATGGCACATATCGGTTGGCAAAACTAAATGGTGATAAGATCATGATGCCAATTAACGGCAAATTTTGGAAGAAATATTATTCTTAGTAAGACTACGGAACACCAGTTGTAATGTAATCTAGGTAGTTCAATGCAAATAATGAATAAAAGTCAATCTATAATTAGGGATTCAAAACAAAGATTCGCAGTTCCAGACTAAAGATTTTTGAATCGCGAATCAAAGTTTCTCTTTCTCTCTTCCAAACTTGTCAAGTTAAAGAATAGCTCTGGCGAATCAAAATTTCTCTCTTCCAAACTTGCCAAGTTAAAGAATAGCTCTGGCGAATCAAAGATTCTCTCTCCCAAACTTGCCAAGTTAAATACACACACACACACACACACACACACACATATACCTCTCGCGAATCAGAAGTCATGGTGCTGGAAATCACTGGACAGTGCGAGCTTCAACCTGATCAGCGAAGTTAACAAGAAATTCTCTCATTCACAGCAACTTTGAGTGGTTTGAAGATTTTGGGTGATTCAAAAATTGTCAAGTTAACAATTACCTCTGATAATCAATATCAAGATTGTTCATCAATCACTTTTGGTTATGCAAAAAGAAAGAGCCTCTTTATTCATTATCAGATCAAAATTACAGAGAGTTCTCTAGCACTATACAATCAACAAGAATGAATACAAATCACTGGTATGAGAAAAAGTAAAAGTTTGCTTCTGTAGCCTCTTCTTCCAAGGACGGCTTAAAGGCAATAATCTGCTCCTGCAGACTCTTCTTCTAGGATAGCGAACTTGCTTTCGTAGCCTCGTCTTTCAGTGAATCAGATCAAAAAGTTTGCTCCTATGGCCTGGTCACGATCCTTGATAACTGAGGTAGCAGTCTCTACTTGGAAGGCTAGAGATTGACTGACTGATTGGCTCTTTTCAAAGAAAGCCTTGCAAGCATCAATTTTCTCTTTGAGCTCCTTCTGCAACCCAAGTTGGTCCTCCATCAGCTTCTGGAAGGTAGTTTCAATTACTTCAGATTTGTCAGCACTCCGCGATCTCGACAAAGATTCAGCGTAGCCTTGAAGTTGAACTATCATAAGCTTATAAGGAGCAGCTTTTTCTCCCCACCAATGCTGACTATACTAGTCAAGTAAAGATGAAGGATATTGGCAAGAGAAGCAAAAAAAGCCCCTTTCAGTATGTTCTCAATGCAACGATCCAGAAAGTGGAGAAAGGTTTCCACTGTATCCTTCAAGAGGTTGATTTCAAAAGCATCAACCTCCACATGGAAAGAACCAGCAGCAACAGAAGCTGGTGCATCCTGAATTGTATTCTGTTGCAGAGAAGCAATAGCACCAGTATTAGAAGCAGCAACTGTTGGCAGTGAAAATTTCTAAGTAGAAAGGATTTTCCACAACAGAACGCGGAGCTAATCCATAGCTCCGCGTCTGGCTATTTTTAGCGTCGCGTTTGAGTAAACGCGGAGATGTCCGATAGCTCCGCGTTAGCTCCGCGCACTGGTTATTTAGCGCCGCATTTTGATGCGATTAAAGCTTCGCGTGAGCAGATAACCAGAATCTTAAATTGATTGAGATTATGACTTGGACTTATCCAAATACCAAATCAAATCTAATCAGAATTCTAAATCAAGAGATTTAAATCAATATTAAATATTTGATTGGAATCCTTGATGAGAACAAATTCTATTCAGATAGAAACTCTCTCAAATCTTCCTGGGGCTATAAATACCTTCTTGGTGAAACCCTAGAAAGATCTTTGGATCTTTTTGGAGGTTTTTGGTAAAGTTCGAGTTACGCGTGAGAGCCTTGAACGAATCAAAACTAGAGATCAGAGGTCTTCTTCTTCCTTCTTTCGATCCTTCGGCAATTCAAGTACGCGAGAGAGCCTTGAAGCCTTTTGTGATCATCTTCCTCTTAGAGAATTCAAGTTACACATAGAGTCTTGGATTCGTGAAGAGCAAAGACCAAGAAGATCGTCTACAGTCGGCCGATATCTTCAAAAGAGAAGATTTCAACGTACCGATCGTCCAAAGGAACTACTATAGATCCCATCGCCACTGATCCCACACAACACATTGTAAAAGAGAGAGATTGAAGTATAAAATCCTCTCGTTTGTTCTCTTTATACATCTTGTTCACTTCTATTGTAATTTAAGTTAATTCAATGGAAGGAAGCAAAGGAACTTTTGCGGCGAACAAACTGCTGACCACAGTGGGAGCTATCTCTTTCACTGATGAAGAGATTGTGGCGCAATCGGACGTTAACTTGATCGGATCCGAAGTAGACACACTGGTTGTTGAAATCGACCAGCAGAAGTATAAGGAGTTCTTCTCCTCTGGATCAGGTGACTTGGATGAGACACGGCACTATCGTCGCATGTACTCCAATGCCCGAGTGACAGGTAGAAAGGTATCCACCGAGAGACGGGGATCCTTGGAGACTGCGGCTATAGGTCCAGAGTTCACACAAGAAATCCTAGCCGAGGATGAGCTTCCGACTGTCGAAGAAGACCTGGGTACTGGATTGACCATAACCCAACTCCGAAACAGGAACCGGAGAGCGAGGCGTAGAGCTCTCAAAGCCCACTTTGGACGCGGAGCTAGTACCAGAGGACGCGAGGCTATGGTCCCTCGCAAACTGGCTCGCGCTACCCGCGAGACCAGTCTCTACCGCGTTAAATGCGAAATTACAACTTGCCTTAAAAGCAAGGAAAAGCCAGCGTGTGATATTCCGTGCGAGGCTATTGCTGAACCTAGCGAGAGACGCGAAGCCAGCAAGATTTGCACTAGTCACAAAATATCTGACACTCGCGAGAGACGCGAGTATAAATATTCTGTAAAGCCAGCGTGTGATATTCCGCGCGAGGCTATTGCTGAGCCTAGCGAGAGACGCGAAGCTAGCAAGATTTGCGCTAGTCGCAAAATATCTGACACTCGCGAGAGACGCGAGTATAAAAATTCTTTAAGGCCAGCGTGTGATTTTCCATGCGAGGCTGGTATTAAGCCAAGCGAGAAACGCGAGGCTACTTGCGAGAAACGCAAGACTTCTGACACTCGCGAGAGACGCTAGTATAAAAATTCTTTGAAGCCAGCGTGTGATATTCCACGCGAGGCTGATACTGAGCCAAGCGAGAAACGCGAGGCCAGTAATACTTGCAATAAACGCAAGACTTCTGATACCCGCGAGGAACGCGAGGACGATTGGCAAATAGTTGTCAGTCGTAAAAATTGTGCTAGGCGCGAACTTATGATCTGCGTTAATCGCAAAGATAAGCTAGCGTGCAAGAACTTCCCTTCACGCGGGGCTACTATTCCAGAAGCTAAATTTCTGAAGACATGCCAAGCCAGCGAGAAACGCGAGGCTAATGTGGCAAGATGCGGAGCTATTCTTCAGCCCCGCGCTATGAGACGCGAAGCTACTTCTAAGCCCCGCGAGGATCAATCCGACTACAGAATCAGGGTCGATTAGTCAAAGAAGTTTCAGTGGGTTCCTAGACCCTCCCAAAAGTCAGATAGACTTCGTGATTCCATGGTTAAAGACGCTGATCTCAGGGATTATCTCTCCAAGAAGAGAAGCATAGATCAACTTCAAAATTAACCTGTTTGTCACTGTCAGCAGCTCATGACGGCAGTGTCCGCTGTAATGGACAACTGTGGCTGCATCAAGAGCAGGGTATCTATGTTTGATCGATTGACCGAGTCGGACAAAAACTCTACAAAGAAACCAAAGACTGCTTCCCTAAAACACTGGAGAGCTGTAACCTCCAACATGGTGGGAAAAGAACATTGTGGGAAAATGAAAAAAATTATAGAGACGGATGATGATTCAGAATCGAGCGATGAAGAACCGCATCGTGTTACTCGACTAAAATCAGGAGCCGTCCCGCCTCAAAATTATAAGAGGCTCGCAGGGGGTTTTTACGATGAGGACAGCGATAATTCAGCTATAGCCTCACCTCGTTCCTCTGCATCGTCTCGACTACAGAAGTCAGCATCTCACATGGCAGATAAATCTGATGATATCAATCAGAGATTTGAAGCTCAAGAAAGAAAGATTCGAGAGCAGCTAAAGATGATTGAAGGCCTTAAAGTCATGCTATCAAGATTTGTTGAAGATAATGCCAAAAAGGGCAAGGAAACTCCAAATGAAGAAGAACAGGAGGAAAAAGCCCACTCGATGCACGAGGACGAGGATAGATTTTCTTTTCATGATCCGCATGAAGAAAAGCTTGAAAAATTACAGAATCAACTCGAAGCTTTGATGCGTAAAAAGGAGTTGAAAGAAGCAGGGGTCTCAAGACCGTATCCTCCTGAATTGGATACAATACCATACCCACAGAAGTATAAGCCGCTCAAGCTAGAGCCATACGACGGGAAGGGATCGCCCAGTCAGCATATATATTACTTCTTGTCCCAAGCAGGATATTTAATGGGTAATGACCCATCATGACCAAAGTATTCGCAAGTACTTTGCGAGGGCCTGCCTTTACTTGGTTCATGCAGCTGCCCCTAGGTACTATTAATATCTGGTTAGATGTAGAGAAATTATTTCTCTCACGTTTCTTCGAGGATGATACCGAGATTACGGTTCATTCCCTCCTTGCAACTAGACATGGGGAACAAGAAACGGTAAAAGAATTTATAGAAAGGTTCCGGGAGAAGTCCGTGCATTGTAAATACGGAATGGTCTAGGAAACTCTTGTCGAGACTTGTCGACACAATCTTAAGACCAACGTGCTCCTAAAAATGGGGGTCGTAGAGTCTAAGACATGGAGGGATCTGCTCAAACAGGGAGAGCAAGCTGAGAATTTGATTCGTCGAGTTGAAGAATCTCGTGGATCAAGAAGTGCTGGGGGTAGTAAGTCATATACCCAGAATAGTAGCAATAAGAATAAAGGAAAAGTAGTGATGGCATCAGAAACTGCTCCTCAGAGATCCAGCCCTCCACCGAAGCCGAAGCCCCAAAGTCAGCAAGGCTCAAGGCAAAATAGACCGCAGCAGGAAAGAAATTATACTTTCAAGGCGGAACAGACACCTATCCTCTTTCACTTGCTCCAGAAAAGGGAATGCTAAAACTTCCAGAGAATAAGAAGCCAGAAGACGCTGGTAAGACTAAAGATCCCAACTACTGTCTCTATCACCGGAATGTTGGGCACCCTACCAGGGATTGTTTTTCCCTTAAGAACAGATCCAAGCACTAATAGAAGCTGGAGTTCTAACACTTAAGGAAGAGAAGAAGAAGGTCACTGCCAATATGACAACCATAGTGGTTGGAACCCACGAGTTCCCCGCAGGAGTGCCCCAATCCCAAAGGGTAAGATGGTCATAAAGAACCTTGATCCTCACAACAAAGCCCAAGAAGGACTTGTCCATGTGACGACCCAAAAGGGGGAAGTCATGTGGGTTCATCCCGATCTGCTAGAGGATGAGCAATGGACTACTACAAGAGGTCAAGGGAAGAAGCGGACTGTCAATGCTATTTTCGCAGATATAAAGGAAGAATATATAGCTTCGGGAGCCTTCACAGATTCTGAAGAAGAGCCCGAAACTATGGCCACTCATCAAGATGGGGCAGGCCCTTCCGGTACTCGATCCGGGAAGACATATCTTAAGGACTACTCTAGAGTAGATCCGAAAGACATTTATGCAGAACTCACAAAGCCCGCAAAACAGAAAGGACTTCGCTTCCAGAAGAATCCTATTAGAGAGGAAGGAGCCAGCAAGACTGCCTTCAAGTTTGACATAATTGCTCAGTTGGCGAATATCCCAGCACGAGTAACGCTTTACGAATTGTTGAGATTATCAAAATCAACATGTGAAGCTCTAAGAGAGGCCTTGGCAGACTCTGAGTCATTCCTAGCTCAGTTATCGAGCCGGCCAATGAAGAAGAACAGGACTCTTGCCCTCGCTGTCACCAAGTGAGGAGGCATGTCCCACAAATCATCTTCTTTCCAGAAGACATGCAGGTGAGGAATATAAGGCACAACAGGCCTTTATATTTCACCGGATATGTCAGATCCACAAAGGTGGACCGAATTCAGATCGATCCGGGTTCTGCACTAAGTGTCGTACCCAGAAAGTTGATGCAGCTGTTGGGGATCTCCCTCCATCGTCTGACGCCAACCAATACAATGATATACGGGTTTATTGCCAATAATAGCCGTCCCCTCGAAAAAATCCGACTCCGATGTCAGATCGGGGATTTGAGGACGAAAGCTACATGCTACGTTATTGATGCAGATACCTCATACAACATTTTGTTGGGGCGGCCTTGGATCCACACTCACATGATAGTTCCATCAACCCTCCACCAATGCATGAAATATTACGATGAAGAAGGAGAGGTCCGGACACTAATTGCTGACAAGCAACCATTCAAAGAGTTGGAGAATTACTTCACGGATGCTGCACTGTATAAACCAGCCCATGAGATCTCCAATGACAATCCTAGCAAACCTCCAAAGCCCGATGACAGTGGCAATGAAGCCGACACTAAGTACGAGCTTCTTGGAGAAGATGATGGGGGTGATTATGAAATCAACCCTTATTTAGATTTCAGTTCGAGTCTTGATAATATAGTGAATGTAATAGAAAGTGAGTGGGTTATTAATGAAGACATAAAGTTAGTCTATGAGCATGCTGTAGCTACTGAGTCTGAACCCTCTTGTACTTCCACTGAAGTGGATGGCCTATCCGAACTTGAAGTTCTGGCGGCATATCATTTTCCACTTAGGTCATCCCTCCTCTCTCGATCAAGAATAGCTGAGGAGAAAGGTCACTACTTCGAAGTGCCTCCTCGGAGAGGATCCCAAAGGCCGATTATGTTCGGCAGGGTAATTACGTCACCTCGGCGAAAACAAAGCAGTGAAAGTGATGAGCAAACATCACCCCAATTTCACATGTATGAACAAAAATCCCGCCAGATGATGGAGAAGATGTGTTATAATTTTACCCAGAAGCTGGGATTGAACTTTGGAAAAGAACGACGAAACCTTATACCCTCGTTCAGACCAAGAGGAAAGAGCCCTGATTATTATCAGAAGACTCGCAGGGGGTTGGGCTATGTATCTACTCCACCCTCATCACCACTAAAAGATGAAGAGAGTTCTTCGGCCAAGGAAGATACATCTTTACCCGACCATGATTCGGATATAAGCACCGGTGCTTGGTTTCAGTCCTTGACGGCCAATATAGTTTCAGCCGCATTAGAAAGCGACGAGGAACCAATTGATGTCCAAGATGATTCCTGGGCTAAGCATATGGACACTCTCTGGGATGTCCGTTTTGAGCAGCGTGATCCGCCCACCGAAGACAAATTGATACAAGTCGACATGGGAACGGAAGAAAATACGAAACCCATCTTCATAAGCGACACGCTAACTCCATTAGAAAAGGAGGGACTTATATCTCTCATCAAAGAGTATATAGACGTGTTCACATGGAATTATGAAGACATGCCTGGGCTTGATCCTCAAATTGCCACACACCGGTTAAATATAAAAGAATATGCCAAACCTGTTAAACAACAACAGAGGCGTTTTCGACCGGAATTGATGGAGGCAATAGTTGCTGAGGTCAATAAGCTTATAAAATCCGGATTCATCCGTGAAGAACAGCACCCTGATTGGGTTGCCAACATAGTGCCGGTTCGGGATCTCAACGCTGCATGTCCTAAGGATGAGTTTCCACTTACCATCACCGACGTGATGATAGACAATACTTGTGGTTATGAGAGGATGTCCTTTATGGATGGCTTCTCAGGATATAACCAAATTAAGATGCACCCGGATGATGAAAAGCATACAGCTTTCAGAACGCCGCTGGGGGTATACTGCTATACGGTGATGCCATTTGGGCTGAAGAATACCGGCGCCACCTATCAACGTGCAATGAGCACTATATTCAAAGAGCACCTGCGCAAAACGGTAGAGTGTTATGTGGACGACTTGGCAGTCAAAAGTAAAAATAAAGAGGACCACCTTCAGGACTTAAGAATGGTCTTCGATCTCATGAGGAGACATCATTTAAAGATGAATCCCACTAAGTCATTTATGGGGGTGTCGAGTGGGAAATTCCTTGGGTTCATAATAACTTCAAAAGTAATTTTCCTCTACCCTGAAAAGGTAAAAGCAATTAGCGAGATGCCGCCTCCCCACAATCTTAAAGAATTGAGGGGGTTACAAGGGAAACTTGCCTATATTCGCCGCTTCATTTCCAACCTATCAGGGTGATGCCAGCCGTTCTCTCGACTTATGAAGAAGGGGGTTTCTTTTGTATGGGATGAGGCATGTCAACGGGCCTTTGATGACCTTAAAGAATATCTCACCAAACCTCCCGTTCTTATGGCGCCGGTCCCGGGGCAGCCCTTCCTTATATATGTAAGGGCCATGGATAATGCCTTAGGAACATTACTTGCTCAATATAATGAGCACAGCCATGAGCATGCCATCTATTATCTAAGCAGGACAATGATTGTGGCCAAACAATGGTACACCCCGATTGAAAAAGAATGTTTAGCCCTAGTGTTCGCTGTTCAGAAAATGCGACACTATCTTTCTGAACAAACGATTCATGTCATATCACGGGTTAATCCCTTGAAAATTCTGATGACAAAATCGGGATCCTTAAATGGCCGGTTGGCGAATGGGCATTATTGTTGTCGCCATATGATATGCATTTCGTCCCTCAAAAAACCACAAAGGGACAAGCGATCGCCGATTTTCTTGCAGACCATCCAATCGGGTCTAATTCCAAACAGGCGTCAGAGGTCAACACAGCTAGTAAGGAACAACCATGGCAAATGTTCTTTGATGGTGCTGCCAGACGATCTGCTGCTGGAGTGGGGGTTGTGTTAATCTCTCCACATAAACATATATTGCCTAACGGTTACTCATTGACAGAACCGTGCACGAATAATATGGCGGAATATAACGCACTCATTATCGGCCTGAAGATAGCTCTACAACTGGGGGTGAACTATCTAGAGGCATATAGAGACTCTAAACTCATCGTCAATCAGATGACGGGCGAGTATGAAGTCAGACATAAAGCCCTCATCCCCTATTATCAGCTAGCCATTGAACTGGCGGGCTACTTTGAGCAATTTTACATCTCTCACATACCTCGGAATGAGAATGTATATGTGGATGCCCTTGCCACATTAGCTGCAACATTGGCGATCCCGCTAGGCGAAGCTAAAAGCGTCACTATTGGAAGCAGAGAGCTCCTCCGTCCAGATACTGTTCTTCAAAATAAAGAAGTATGCCAAGCAGGCCTAACTTTAGAACCCCGTGATTGGCGATTTCCATTTGTGGATTATGTTTTACATGGGATATTACCAGAAGATCCTAAGGAAGCCACCTTAATAAAAAGGAAGGCCCAAAGATTTTATTATGACCATAAGCTTCAGACTTTATATAGAAAGTCAAGAGATGGTCTGCTGCTACGCTGCATATCAAAAGCAGAAGCAGATGAAGTGCTGAGAGAAACACACGATGGAGTATGTGGAGCTCATCAGCCCGGTCCCAAACTTGGAGACCGTATAAGAAGGCTGGGATACTACTGGCCGAGCATGGTTACGGAAGCAATGGCATACGCTAAACGGTGTCATGCATGCCAAATACATGCCAATTTTATTCATCAACCCCAAGAATACTTGCACAATACCGTTGCAAGTTGGCTATTTGAAGCATGGGGGATGGATATTGTGGGGCCTATAACTCCCCCGTCATCCAGAGAACATCGGTTTATTCTTGCAATAACCGATTATTTTTCAAAATGGGCCGAAGCCGTGCCCATGAAAGAAGTGAAAACAACAGATGTGATCCAGTTTGTCAAGCATCATGTCATTTACCGCTTTGGTGTCCCCCGATGGATTATTCATGATAATGGACCGCAATTCATCAGTCAGGAATTCTCCAGATTCTGCAATAAGTTCAGAATCAAAGATATTGCTTCAATGCCATATAACCCCGCAGCTAATGGGTTGGCCGAAGCCTTCAACAAGACGATCATTAAACTCCTTCGGAAGTTCGTCTCTTCTAATAAACGAGATTGGGATGAAAAGCTAGGAGAGTGCCTGTGGGCTTATCGCACCACTGTTCGCACCCCTACAAAAGCTACTCCATTCTCTTTGGTCTATGGAAGCGAGGCCGTCTTACCTCTCGAAATCCAGATTCCTTCATTAAGAGTGGCTTTAGCCACAAAGATGACGACAGAAGAGCCTCATCAGCAAAGATTGAGAGAACTAGAGGCGTTGAATGATAAGCGTCTCAGGGCTCAACAACAAATTGAGTTGTATCAAGCCCGAATTTCTCAAACGTTCAATAAAAACGTTAAGCCAAGGACCTTTAAGTAAGGAGACTTGGTTTTGACTGTTAAAAGGCCAATGGTGCTAACCCACAAAACTAAGGGTAAGTTTGAACCCAAGTGGGAAGGACCGTTTGTTGTGGAGATAGTATACTCCAGTGGAGCCTATCGCTTGATGAATCAAAATGACGACAGGATGATGATGCCGATCAATGGAAAATTTCTGAAGAAATACTATTCTTAAATATCCCCAGAGGTACGAGTCTCTCTTTTCTTAGGCATGCGCAGTTTGGCGCCTCTGACCTAAATCTGGTGTGTTTGGTTCTCAAGTTTGAACCACCTCCAGTCTTTTCTTAGGCATGCGCAATTTGGCGCCTCTGACCTAAACCTGGTGTTTAGTTATCAAGTTTGAACCACCTCCAGTCTTTTCTTAGGCATGCGCAGTTTGGCGCCTCTGACCTAAACCTGGTGTGTTTGGTGCGCCCAGTTCAAATTACGCGAGAGAGCCTTGAACCGCCTCCAGTTTGGTTCTCAAGTTTGAACCACCATAAGTATTTTCTTGGGCATGCGCAGTTTGGCGCCTCTGACCCAAACCTGGTGTGCTTAGTTCTCAAGTTTGAACGGCTTCCAGTCTTTCTTTTTAGGCATGCGTAGTTTGGCGCCTCTGACCTAAACCTGGTGTGTTTGGTGCGCCCAGTTCAAGTTACGCGAGAGAGCCTTGAACCGCCTCCTGTTTGGTTCTCAAGTTTGAACCACCACCAGTCTTTTCTTAGGCATGCGCAGTTTGGCGCCTCTGACCTAAAACCTGGTGTGCCAGTTCTCAAGTTTGAACAGCCGCCAATCTTTCTTTTAGGCATGCACGATTGAGCACCTCTGACCTAAAAGGTATAAATTACCCAGCGCCGATTAGGCAATGGGAAGAGAACCAGTTTCTCGCTAACCCATCATACTGGGGTAAAAGTATGAATTTCCCAACGCCGACTAGGCAATGGAAAGAGAACCAGTTTCTCGCCAACCCATCATACTGGGGTAAAAGTATGAATTACCTAACACCGACTAGGAAATGGGAAGAGAACCAGTTTCTCGCCAACCCATCATACTGGGGTAAAAGTATGAATTGCCCAACACCGACTAGGCAATGGGAAGAGATTTAGTTTCTCGCCAACCCATCATACTGGGGTAAAAGTATGAATTACCTAACGCCGATAAGGCAAAGGGAAGAGGAAAAGTTTGGCATTTAAGCCCAAACGAAATCCTCGATAACTCACCATGTTGAGGGGAATAACATGGCTAGCCCAACTCAAACGGTAGTTGGTAAAGACTAATCAAATCCATTGATAGCTGGGGGTTTGCTAAAAATCCCATAAACCCTGTCATGTTAAATTCTCACCTCTGACAGTATGGTGCGAAAAATTGTGCATAAACGATACAAAGGGATAAATCATTTTGACAACAAATTATTTGTTGGGCAAACAAATCTGTTTTGAAGCCGACAAATAAAAGAGTCAAAAGAATCATCTTTATTAAAAGGGTGAAGATACAAGAAGAATTTCGAAGAACCATCAAAGGTTATCTCTCTCCTGTTTGCGAAGTTCTTATTACAAGAAAAATGAGAGAATAGAGAAAGAAAACTATGAGTCTCTCAGGAGTTTCAATTTATTTATCGTCTCATCCAAATTTCGACGATGAGATGACTCCACAGTATGTTGAGCCTGTCTACGCAACTCATCGTCATTTATTGCAAGTTGCTGCTGACGAGACTCTTCAATGGCACGGTTCCTGGCCGTCTCCTCCTACTTGACCTGTTCCTGTTGGAGAAGCAACATTTCCCGCTTCTTGACAGACTCCCCTATTCGAAGTTCATTATCTATCAAAATGGACCAAGCTCTGGCGATCGTCTCCTGGGCTCTAGAGATGGCAGCCTGACTCTCCCCAATCTCAGAGTCCACCCTCCTCAGATCTCCGAGAATGGATTCCCGGCTGACTTCGAGCTCTGTCAGCTCCTGAGACCATCTCTCTTCCTGCTGCCTTAAAGCATTTCTACGCGATGTTGATTCCGCCCAAAGCCGCGCCAATTCTATCTCAGTGATCGCCTCCACATCTGCCTGACGGAGCGTGTGTAGCGTGGTCACCTGCTCTTCTAAGACTGCAAGGCGGGCCCGGTAAGGAGCTGCTCGATCTCGTCCCCCAACTTCTTCGATATTTTCCAGATAGCGGAATAACATTGGACGTGCGAAGTTGAAGAAATCGTGGCCAGCAAGGACCATCTCGATACATCTCCTTAGTAAATGCATAAAATCAACGACACTGAAGTTGAAAAGTTCTTCAAGAGGATTTGAAGTGTCAGCAGGCAAAGCAGGTAATGCCAAGGGAGATGTCACGGGCAGGGGAGCAATGGCTACCGGAGTTGAAGAAGAAGCCCGTCCCTGCACCAAATTCAGGATATGGGGAACCAATAAAGCCAATGCAGATTGGAAGAGCTAGGAACCTGAGGGGAAGCGGCGCTAGTACAGATCACCTGGGCTGCGCCACCTACAGGAGAAGATGAGGGAGTATTTCCACCAGAAGCTCCCTCACTTACGGAAGTGGCTTCGAACAAGAACTTCAAATTATCCTCATCCCCTGCTGGAAGACTTGAAGCTGGAGGAGTTGCAGGTGTCTCAGCAGCCACAATGATAGACGATGTTAGCACTGCTGACTGAGGAGCAGAAGGTGCACCGAAGACCACTGGAAAAGTCTCAGTAGAGCAGACCGGTGGTGTTGGAGACGGCATACTTGGAGACGGTGTAGCCTCGTTTGCGGCGGCCGCAATGACAACTTCCGTTCTCTCGTCACTCCCTAATTCATCAATGGGAGGAATTGATGAGGAAATTGGACATGTAGTCGGCGTGAAATAGTCAGCGTCAAATTCATTTGCCGAACCACCCACTGAGCCAGTAGCGCCCAAATGGTCCACCCTATCATCAGACTCCCCCTGAGTAGTTGAGTGCATTAGCGAGAGGAGTTGACCACCTGCATCTCAGGAAATAGGTAAAATAGTGTTACAAAGTAAAAATAACAGAAAAAAGATGAAATATTAAGAACCATACCTGGAGATACAAGTCCAGTTGTTGGGCTTGAAGGAGGAGCTGCCGTCGTTTCCAACAACGTACCCGTCTCGCTACCCAGCGGTCGCGCTGCAAGATGTACAACGGGTTCTGCGGTCGGAGGAGCCGGAACCTCGGAAACACTTGGAGCTCCAACAAGTTCGCTCTCTCCTACCGGCGCTAGAGGTAGGGCTAAAGATAGCAGGTCTGAAGCAAGTTTAATAGCCACTTCTTGGGGGGCTATTAAAGTTTCCGGAGCCAACTTCTGCTTCTTGGCAGGCCTTTTCTTTGAGGCACCGTGGCGTTTGAGAGTTGGACTTCAGGGTTGAGTAACGACAGGTTGGGGAGCACCTCCAACGTCAGGGTTGTTATCATCATCATTATCATCATCATCGTCGGACTCGCTGGCATCTGAAGGCTCAGCCGCGGCGCCAAGGAATTCTTCCATTCCTTTTATTCTCACTCTAGAAGCACCCTGGTGGCTAATGTAGAAGGCATCGATCTCCTTGCAACAACTGCGGTTGGAAGAGAAGCCGGGCATGTCAGCATTTGCAATGCTGAACCATGTGCAGAAGCTGAGGGTCATTACCAGTTCTGGCGACTTCTGGGGTAAGGTGAATTCAGCTTCGGTTCCGCCCGCCGCAAAATGAAACCAACCACGGGCACCTTCGTACAAGTTCCCCTCGTAAGCAAGATTCTTGTTCGGATTACCCACGAAGAGTTGAGAGTATCCGAACTGGTGAGCAAAGCGACTTGGGATGTACGGTTCAATTAGACACTTGATATCTTGACGATATACCAAGTGACCGGGACGGATGTTGAGGAGCCACCAGAACGCTCCCGCAGATAAAGCAGTAAAATTATCTGCTCCCACAGCATCCTTCAGTCTCAACCCATATCCTCTGTCGAGAAAGTCAGGAAAACACCGGAAGATCTCATAGTTCTGAAAGCTACGAAGAGTCTTCCGAATTTAGGACATATAATTGTGCTTCCATGAAAAGCGTTCATACAGCTCCACAAAGAAGCACTTTTCACCCGAACGACGTTCAGCCGCACTCAACAGAGAGGGGCAGTGCAAAACGAGCCATGCCATCAGATAAGTATAAGGAAGCTCCACCCTAGGGTTTGGAGTCTTCGGCTAGGTACTCTCCTTCGATTTGCCCATTCCTTTCCCCTTGACCTTATCAGCGGGGAGAAAATCATGACAGAGTGTCCGCAATCCATGTTGCAGATTGCACACCATAGCAGGAAGAAGTCCAAGGGGTCGGCCATATGCGAGAAGAACCACTGGATATACTACGGTCATTGCGATTGCTTCCTTGGGCAATGACGGCACGACGCATCTCTTCAGCCACAGCATTAAAAACCCGGCGATGAGACCTCTGTTGGAGACCAAAAACTGGGCTTGATAATGGTAGCTCTTGAATGAAGTGCCAGGACCGTATCCGTTTTCATTGGATTCAGTGGTATAGTATAATAAGTAACGGCCCCTGACTGTACGTTGATCGATCTCTGAGATGGGGATAGGAGGATGGCCATGGATAGTTGTCGATTTATCCTTAGAATTCAAGTTGGCAAAAAGGTATTCGGCCCATTTCTTGTGACCGATACCATGATTACGCGCACCTGCCAGGTCAGCACAAATACGATAATGGCACATCATCTCCCAGTATGTGGCATAGACACGTTCATCCTTAGCCATCAATATGTTTAACTCCTCGGTGGACGGGATGTATTCTTCATAGGGGACTTCACCCATGGAAAGCCCGGAAACCTCGAACATCTCGTGGAGAGCTCACCCTAGCTCACCCACTGGTGTAAAGAGAGTGCAGGTCTCGGGGTTGTACATCTCTAAGAGGCAGAAGAAATGATAAGCACACTGGGGGAACCCGAACTGGACGTTCCTAATAGCTTTATATAAGCCGATATCCTTTAAGATGGGCTCGTGGGAATCCAACATGTACTGAAAAAGGCGGGCCCACCACATATTACTAGAAGAATAAACCCAGCCACGCATCCTAAAGTCGCTAGCCGGGTACTGACCATCCTTCGCCAGGAACTCACTTAAGAAAGTTCGTGCGCGGGATGGGACTTCTCCTACTGGAAGCTCCTTGCCAAATCAGCCTGGAAGCAAGCCAGTAATGCATCTGGGGGGACCATCTTGATAAACCCCTTGCGCACCAAATTTGCCTGTTGGGACGCCATCTTGCTCTTGAGTTAGTCCCCACTTTAATTCCCGAGGCATCGCCAGCCTCTGAAGATAGACCAGGGGATAGTTACGATCCATTATAGGCAGAAACATCAGCATTTCACCTGAGTTATATAACCAAATGCACTCCTCTTCAAAGAGGATCTCATCTGATTGATCCATCTGGTCTCCAAAGAGGAAGGCCGGTTTCTCCATCGCCTTTCTATTCAAAGTTTCAAAGGCTGCATCAGTTATAATTTCTCGCGCAGTAGTGGGGTGATACTTGATCAACTTCTCCTTGCGCTCCTTCGGGTCTGGCTTATATGAAGCCAAGATAGTGGTGAAACGAAATTGGCCGGAGGGATCAGAACCCCCAGCAAAGCTGAAGTAGTTCTTGTGGGGAAGAGCTTCCATCGAATACCCTACTGCAAAAAGAAAGCAGAGTTAGAGAAGTTTCTATAAGACAGAAAATATCTTTAAGTATGGCGCGCGAAGCTAAAAATAGCGCCGCGCGAAGCTAAAAATTAGACCGCGCAGAAGTCAAAATAGCCTTGCGTTTCAGCGCGACTGCTACTTAAAATCGCCTCGCTTTTCAGCGCGACTACTACTTAAAATAGCCTCGCGTTTCAACGCGACTGCTTCTTAAAATAGCCCCGCATTTTAAAACGCGAGGATGACGCGATAACTTCGCGTGAGAAGAAAGCCAGAGGCTTTTCTTCTTCTCCAAACCTTATGGTCGGAGTACGGCGATCTCGCCGATGGAAGAGATGATTAACTGGTTAGAACTCAACCAAATCATTCTAAAATCTCCTAAAGAGTCTCGATAGAAAGATTCTTACCCCCGATGGGCGAAATGTGGGCTGGCGCCTCGCCGCCACGATCGTCGCCACCACTGCTAGCACCAATTGACGATGACGGAGCTGCGCGGGAGGTAGCACGAGTCTTGGGCGCCATTACTTGTGAAAATCGAGTGAAATCGACAGAAAATTTGGAGAAAATCGGTCGGAGAACGCTCGGGTCGCCTGAGCTCTAATCGCTTAAACCTCTGAGATCTCTGGAAAGTTCTCAAGTGAAGTGAGAAGAAAAAGAATAGAGATTTCATTTAAATGAGGGAAACCGCCTCTTGGAATTCGGTGCGGATTTCGGAGAAAATGACTGGTCAGTTACTCTCCAAAATGCAGAGCTATTAGCCTCGCGTGATAAAGAAAAAAGTGAAGATATTAACTCCGCGCTACTCTGCGCAACTCCGCGAAACGTAAAAATAACTTGGTATTTTAGCTTCGCGTTGTCATGAAAAACTTGGATTTTTGGCTAAGTTAAAGAGGATCCCTATCCGATCACTTCAGGTATTAATTATCTAAGTTACGCAGACGAGCCTTAGATTATTTTACGAGAATTATTAACCATCTATTTGTTGAGCAAGCAAGACTCTTGAAGCCGACAGATAGAGAGGAAAATAATTTATCTTTATTCATGAAGCAAGAGATTACAAAGAAGGAGTTATAGCTCTCCTGAAAGCTTCTACATATTCATCGACTCATCAATAACCTAATGGTGAGATTTCTCTACGGGGTGTTGGAGCTCAGTTCCCTGGTTCACATGCAAAAGATCTCCTCTGCAAATGTCAATTTGGATCTGTCATCTGAAATGAAGCACGAGAGGAAAGAGAAGTGCCGCAAGCCCTTACTTGAGCTTGTAGCTCCTTCAAAAGTTTATCTACAGGAGCCGGAGCTTGAAACCTGCAACTATGTTGTAAAGCATATGCTTCTGGCCTCCTTAGAGTTACTTTCGTGGATGAAGATCGATGGACCCACATACACTCCTCTTCAGAAAGGATCGGACTTACTGCAAAAGGAACAGAATTTCTAAAAGTGTGAAAGCGCGGAGCTAAACTAACTCCGCGTGCAGTAAAAGAAATAGCCTCGCGCTTCAAACGCAGAGGATGACGCGATAACTTCGCGTAAAAGAGGGACAGTTTCTCTCTGTTATTTCCTTCTCTTTCATAGCCTCGCAAATTCATCGCGACTGCTAATCAAAGATAGCCTCGCAGATTCCTCGCGACTGCTAATCAAAGATAGCCTCGCAAATTCATCACGACTGCTAATCAAATATAGCCTCGCAGATTACTCGCGACTGCTAATCAAAGATAGCCTCGCAGATTCATCGTGACTGCAAAGATAGCCTCGCAGATTCATCGCAACTGCTAGTCAAATAAGCCCCGCGTTTCAAGTGCAGGGATGACGCGATAACTTCGCGTAGAAAAAGAACAGAGTTCCTCTATGTCTTCTCCTTCTCCTTCAAGCCTTACGGCCGGAGAACGGCGATCTCGCCGGTAAAGCAAACAATTGGCCGGATTAAACTGAGCCAAAATATCTCAGAATGGTTCTTAGAAGACCAAGAGTTAAGGTTTTTTACCTCCGGAAGACGCTGCATAGGCTGGTTCACTGTCGCGTCTACTTCCACGGCCGCTGCCATTAACGCCGGCCAACGTGCATAAAGCCAAATTCTTCTGGAGAGACATCCTAATGAAGAAAATCTATGGAGAGTTAAAGGGAGATCAATTGAAGATCGCTCATTGACATCGCTCACTCGGTTGCAGGAGTTGAGAACTCTTCAAAATCTTCGAATGAAGAAGAAGATGAGCCGAGAAGCTCTATTTAAACAAGAAGCCGCCTCTTGGTATTCGGCGTAGAAATTCGAGAGTAATTAATGAAGCAATTACTCATTTCACTGAAAATGAAGTGAAGCTGATTAGCTCCGCGTAGGCGAGCATAACGCGAAGGAGACTTGGTATTCTAACTCCGCGTTTTCAGTTTGAAGATCCAAAGTATTTCAAAATTTGCTAAGTTCAAAGCCATTTTGAAAACTTTGGAGGGGGTTCTGTTGGCAGTAAAAATTTCTAAGTAAAAAGGATTTTCCACAACAGAACGCCGAGCTAATCCATAACTCCGCGTCTGGCTATTTTTAGCCCCGCGTTTGAGTAAATGCGGAGATGTTCGATAGCTCCGCGTTAGCTCCGCGCACTGGTTATTTAGCGCCGCGTTTTGATGCGATTAAAGTTTCGCGTGAGCATATAACCAGAATCTTAAATTAATTGAGATTATGATTTGGGCTTATCCAAATAACAAATCAAATCCAATCAGAATTCTAAATCAAGAGATTTAAATCAATATTAAATATTTGATTGGAATCCTTGATGAGAGCAAATTATATTCAGATAGAAACTCTCTCAAATCTTCCTGGGGCTATAAATACCTTCTTGGTAAAACCCTAGAAAGATCTTTGGATCTTTTTGGAGGTTTTTGGTAAAGTTCGAGTTACGCGTGAGAGCCTTGAACGAATCAAAACCAGATATCAGAGGTCTTCTTCTTCCTTCTTTCGATCCTTCGGCAATTTAAGTACGCGAGAGAGCCTTGAAGCCTTTTGTGATCATCTTCCTCTTAGAGAATTCAAGTTACGCATAGAGCCTTGGATTCGTGAAGAGTAAAGACCAAGAAGATCGTCTACAGTCGGCCGATATCTTCAAAAGAGAAGATTTCAACGTACCGATCGTCCAAAGGAACTACTATAGATCCCATCGCCACTGATCCCACACTACACACTGTAAAAGAGAGAGATTGAAGTATAAAATCCTCTCGTTTGTTCTCTTTATACATCTTGTTCACTTCTACTGTAATTTAAGTTAATTCAATGGAAGGAAGCAAAGGAACTTTTGCAGTGAACAGCAACTACCATACACTCAGCAGAAGCAATGGTTGCGGCAACCCTGGTCGGAACGGTATGGGTGGCAGTTTCCATTGGAGGAGCCGCTACTTCGGAAGTATTGGCTGCAGAAACAGTGGTCTCAATCGCCCCACAGGCTGCTTTAGCTAGGACTTCCGCGATGGTACTATCCTGTAGAGTATCGTCTACAGTCATGTGCTCCGAAGATGGAGTCGAAGCAAGAGCTGCTAAAAAGGAAGAAGTTGATGACTGAATATTACAGTATCGTTAAATAACAGCATAATAAAAAAATAGATAAAGTATAAAGGTGAACCTGAAGGATGAACACTGGATTCTCCAGGTCCGTACACCTCGGGTCCGTACACTTCGGCTCGAACGTCTTCACTCAAGTAGACATATTTGTTGTGATCTGATGGAGGGGTACTAGAACCAAGATCTTTACTGCTGACGTCATCATCATCTCCCAAATCATAATAATCTCCTGGAAGAGGTGCTACCTTTGGAGAGCCTGGTGCGTGAACTTCTCCATTTATCTGCACTTCATCGTCATCAGCAGCAGCTAGAGGAGTAATGGCCACAGAACTCTCTTGTACAGTAGGTGGAGCAACCACCTCATCATCAACAGTGGCCTGGCGAGTGAGAACCGCAAAATCCTCTTGAATAGCAGGAGCAGGAGCAGGATCGCTGCGAAAAATGGGTCCTTGACTCCGACGCCTCTTAAGGGAACAGAGAGTTAAAGATGAGTCGTCCTCGTCTTCCTCTGGTTCCTCCGCGAGGGCCTCAGAAACCGAACTGGGTGCCACAGTACCAGTTTCAGATGAAGTGTCATGCGAATTGATAGGAAAATCACTGAGACACCTTAATCTCTTTCTCTTATGCAAAAGCTTCTTGGGAGGAGATGCGGTTGAGGAGAAATCTCCTTCAAAGTTGGAAGTAGAGAAACATCAAGAGAAACAGGCTGGGTCGATATGATCAATGCACTATTATCCTCCTTCCCCTGTCGAATTGCTGGTTCCAACTTATTAGAAGCACCTTCTGCTCCGAAATCCTCCATTCCTACCACTTTCGTGCTGCCAGCCTTTTTCTTTTGAGCATACCAGGCTCTGATCTCCCTCAGACAAGTATAGTTTATATTGAAGTTCTGAGAGGCAGAGTTAGCATCCGCGAACAATTTGTAGAAATCGAAACTCATATACGAGTTCGGAGTCTTGATTGGGAGATCAAATTTAGCCTGGGTACCACCTGCAATAAATTGGAACCAAGCTCGAGCCCCTTCAAAAGGATTCCCAACGAAACTTATTTCCTTATTGGGATTACCAATATGGAGTTGATCATACCCGAACTGTCGAGCAAAGCGACTCGAATAGTAAGGTTCTATGTAGTAATGGTTTCCTAAACGGAGAACCAAGTGTCCTAGGCGGATGTTTATTAACCACCAAAAGCACCCCCGAGACAGAACTGTGAACTTGTCAACATCAGCAATATCCGCGAATTCCTCTCCATACCCAGCATTTGGAAAGTACAAAAAATATTTAAATAATTCAAAATTCGCATGGTAACGAATGGTCTTGCGGATTGCGGCCATATAGCCCCCTTTCCACTGTGACCTCTCATAGTGCTGCACTTTGGGTGCATTTAAGTCTATCTGCGAATCAGCGGGGCTCATCAAAGTGGGGCAGTGTAGAACTAGCCAAGCCATCAAATAAGTATAGGGAAGTTCTACACGCAGGTTAGGAGTCTTAATGATTGATTATCCTTTCTTGCCTTGCTCCTTCTTGACGTTGCAAAACTTGTCAGCTAATCTTCTTAGCCCGCTTTAAATACTGCACACCACCGCGAGTGTTCGCAGCGAAATTTCTTCGCTTTCCTTCCATTGAATAAACTTGAATTACAATGAAAGAGAACAAGATAAAAAGAACAAACGAGAGGATTTTATATCTCAATCGCTCTCTTTTAAAATGATTTATGGGATTTGTGGCGCTGGGATCTGTCGAGCAGCTCCTTTGGACGATCTGACGTCGAAATCTTCTCTCTTGAAGATGACGGCCGACTGTAGACGATCTTCTCTGGTCTTTCACGAACTCAAGGCTCTATGCGTAACATGAATTCTCTGAGATGCCGAAAAGAAGAAAAGAAGACCGAAAAAAGACCTCTTAAAGATTAATGATCATCTATGGATTCATCTATTATTAATTGATCCTCCCTAAAGTCTCTTCAAAGAGAGTATTTATAGACTTTAGTAGTTATGAGAGTTTCCATAGGAATAGAAATAAAAGGTTTTTGTATTCATCAAGGATTCTAATCCAATATTTAATATTAATTTAAATCTCTTGATTTGGAATTCTGATTGGATTCAATTTGGGTATTGGATAAGCCTAAATCTCAATCTCAATCAATTTAGGATTCTGATAAAATCTGCTCACACGGAGCTAAATTCATCAGAACGCGGAGCTATGGATTAGCTCTGCGTTTTGCTCAAACGCGAGGCTAAAATAGCCAAACGCGGAGCTACGGAGTTAACTCCGCGTTCTGTTGTGGAAAACTCTATTTACTTAGCAATTTTCACAGCCAACAGAACCCCCTCCAAAGTTTTCAAAATGGCTTAGAACTTAGCGAATTTTGAAATACTTTGGATCTTTAATTTGGTGATCAGGTTAAAATCAAGAAATTCAGCAGAGGTGCTTAATCGCACATGCTTGAAACTTTGATGGAGGCGGTTCAAGGCTCTCATGCGTAACTTGAACTGCACATGCCAAAATAATCGGGTCATGATCGTCAGATTTCGGCAGAAGCGCCTAATTGCACATGCCTAGTCCAAGTGCTCTCGCACGTAACTTGAACGGAGATGGGAATAATCCAAATCATACTGTCAGAGATAAAATCTTAACATGATAGGTCCACGGGATTTTTAGCAAACCCCTAACTATCAACGGATTTGATTAGTCTTTACCAATCGCCGTTTACGTTGGGCTAGCCATGCTATTCCCCTCAGCATGGTGAGTTGTAGAGGAATTGATTTCCACTCCTATTTGCCTTTAACAGTATTGGGTAGTTAATTTCATACTTTTACCCCCAGTATGATAGGGTTGGTGAGGAACTTGATCTCCTCTTCCCACCGCTTTAACAGCATTGGGTAGTTAATTTCATACTTTTACCCCCAGTATGATAGGGTTGGTAAGGAACTTGATCTCCTCTTCCCTCTGCTTTAACAGTATTGGGCAATAAATTTCATACTTTTACTCGCAGTATGATAGGGTTGGCGAGGAATTTGATCTCCTCTTCCCTCTGCTTTAACAGCATTGGGCAAATTTTTTTTTTTTATAGCACTCAATTAGCCATCCTAATGGCTAGCATGAGTAGCGGAAGTAACATGATATTTATGATCGTCAATATTTTCGGCACCCCCAGTCCAATCCAGCTGCTAGCCAATGAGAATGATTTTGTCACAGCTGTAGTTCGGAGCGTACCCAAGGGGCTAGCTTGCAAGTGCGGGCTGCCCGTGCTTGGTGTCGATATTGGCTTCCCTACTGGTACAGGGATCGCTCTGGTAGGGAACTCATTGGTTCCTACTACTAAAGTTGTCATATTTGCATAAACTTTCTTTTGCTCCTCTTTAAGTGTGAGAATCCCAACTTCTATCAATGCCTGAATTCGGTTCTTAAGAGGATAGCAATCTTTAGTTGGGTGCCCGACATTCCGATGGTACAGGCAATAGTTGGGGTCGTTGTTTTTACCAGCGTCTTCTGATTTTCGATTTACCCTTCCTGAGGAGGAGATGGAATAGAGTACCTGTCTGCTCCGTCTTGAATGTATAAATTCTATCTTGTCGGGGCCTATTTTGACCTGCACCTCTCGGATTCTGAGGTCTTGGATTTGGATCTGCAACTATCGCCATCACAGCCTTTCCTTTATTTTTAGGATTCTGTGGATATGGCCTGTTATTCATAGAGTTTCTCGTGCTACGAGATTCCTCAATCCGGCGAATTATATCTTCCTCCTGCTCTCCCTACTTTAACAGATCTTTCCAAGTTTTGGACTCTACAGCTCCCATTCTTATCAGCATGCCGGTCCTGAAATTATACTTGTAGGTTTCCACTAAAGTTTCTTGGGTCATACCATGTCGACAATACACGGATTTTTCCCTGAAGCGTTCAATGAAACTCTTAATCGTTTTTTCTTCCCCTTGTTTCGTTGCAAGGAGGGAATGAACCGATATCTCAGTATCATCCTCAAAGAAACGCGCCAAGAACTGTTTCTCGACATCATACCAAGCATTTATGGTCCCCGGGGGCAACTGCATAAACCATGTAAAGGCAGGCCCTCGCAGGGTGCTCGCAAATATTTTGGTCATTACGGGATCATTTCCCATTAGATGACCTGCCTGCGATAAAAAGTAATATAAGTGCTGGCTTGGGAACCCCTTCCCGTCATATGACTCCAATTTGAGGGGTTTATATTTTTCTGGATAAGGGGCGAAGTCCCACTCAGGCGGATATGGCCTTGAAACCCCTGATTCGTTTAGCTCTTTTTTGTGCAGTAGCGCATCAAGTTGCTTTTGTAATTTTTCCATCCTCTCTTCATGAGGATCGTGGAAGGAAAAATTGTCATCTTCATCGTGTACTGAATGAGGCTTTTCTTCTCTATTTTCTTCATTTGTTCTAGGCGATGTTTCCTCATTTCCTTTGGGTGGTAGTCCCGAGGAAGAATTATTAGTCTTATCATCGACTATCTTTTGAGTGTTCTCGACCACTCTTAGGAGCATTAATTTGAGGTCATTAATGGCCTTTTGCTGACCTCGAATCATCTGCTCTTGGCCTTCTATCCTCTGGTCAATGTCATCAGACCTGTCCACCACAGATGACGTTGATTTTCGTGGCCGGAAAGATGTATAAGATTGTGGGGAAGCTATAGCTGAATTGTCGCTGTCGTCATCACAGAATCCTTATAAAAGTTTCTTGTAATTCTGAGGAGCGACAACGCCTGATTTGAGCCAGGAAAATGATGAAGTTCTTCATCGTCTGCATCTGACTCATATTCTTTTTCCATAATCTTTTTGCCCTTGCCGACCATATTTGAAGTCACCGCATTTACCTTATTTTCCTTGATTTGATATCTCAGATTATCTTTTCTCCTTTTCGGAGTATGAGACTCAGTTATTCTATTAAATAAAGAAATTCTTTTCTTACCACAGCAGCAACTATTCAGTACAGCTGATATTATTTGCTCGCAATGGCATGTCGAATGTGACTGAGTTTGACTCGTTTTCTTTTTACTCTTCAAATAATCTCTGAGATCAAGTATTTTAGGAAATAGAGAATCTTCAGTTATATTTTGGACATGGGGCCCACTTGGCTGATGGAGGAGTCCAGGAGCCTGCTGTAACTCCCATGACTGGTGGCGTTATCTGTGCTATACTTATCAGCCTTTATTCTGTATAATGGCTGATTTACGCGGAGCTGACAGTTAGCTTCGCATTTTACTACGCTAGTCTCGCGTTTTACGCTGGCTTGGCGTTCCTTCAGAAGTTTATCTTTTGGAATCTTAGCCCCGCGAGGAAGAAAATTCCTGCACGCTGGCTTACTCTTGTGATTAACACAAGTCACAACATCGCGTCTAGCGCGATTTTTACGATTAACGACAATTTGCCAATCGTCTTCGCGATTTACGCGGAGCTGAGAAATCTTGCGTCGCAAGTACTACTGGTTTCGCGTTTATCGCTAAGCTCAGTATTAGCCTCGCGTGGAGAATCACACGCTGGCTGTAAGGAATTTTTATCCTCGCCTTTATCGCGAGTGTCAAAAATCTTGCGTTTCGCACAAGTCGTACTGGCTTCGCGTTTATCGCTAAGTCCAGTAATAGCTTCGCGTGGAGAATCACACGCTGGCTTTAAGGATGTTTTATAGTCGCGTTTATCACGAGTGTCAAAAGTCTTGCATTTCTCGCAAGTTGTACTGGCTTCGCATTTATCGCTAAGTCCAGTAATAGCCTCGCGTGGAGAATCGCACGCTGGCTGTAAGGAATTTTTATCGTCGCATTTCTCGCGAGTATCAAAAATCTTGCGTTTCTCGCAAGTTATGCTGGCTTTGCGTTCATCGCTAAGTCCAGTAATACCCTCGCGTGGAGAATCACACGCTGGCTTTAAGGAATTTTTATCCTCACATTTATCGCGAGTGTCAAAAGTCTTGCGTTTCTCGCAAGTTGAACTGGCTTTGTGTTTATCGCTAAGTCAAGTAATAGCCTCGCGGGGAGAATTGCATACTGGCTGTAAGGAATTTTTATCCTCGTGTTTCTCGCGAGTGTCAGAAATTTTGCGATTAACACAAATTTTACTGGCTTCGCATTTCTCGCTAAGCTCAGTAATAGCCTCGCGTGGAGAATCATACGCTGGCTTTTCCTTGCGATCAACGCAAGTTGCAACTTCGCGTTTAACGCGATAATGATTGGTCTCGCGATTAGCGCGAGCCAGTTTGCGAGGGACCATAGCCTCGTGTTCTATGAAGTTAGCCTCGCGTCCAAGGCGGGCTTTGAGGGCTTTTCACCTCGCTCTCCGATTTCTATTTCGGAGTTGGGTTCTGGTCAATCCAGTTCCCATGCCTTCTTCGGCAATAGAGAGGCCATCCTCTGTTAGGATTTCCTACCCAAACAACGGCTCTATAGCCGCGGTCTCCAAGGATCCACGTTTCTCGGTGGATACCTTTTTACCCGTTGCTCGGGTATTGGAGCGCATGCGATGATAGTGTCGTGTTTCGTTCAGGTTACCTGATTCAGAGGAGAGGTACTCCTCGTACTTCTGCTAGTCAATTTCAACGACGAGCATATCTACGTCGGATCCGATCCTCTCGACGTCAGATTGCGCCACGATCTCTTTTTCGATGAAAGAGACTTCTCCCACTGTGGTTGCCAGTTTGTTCGCAGCGGAATTTCTTCGCTTTCCTTCCATTGAATAAACTTGAATTATAATGAAAGAGAACAAGATAAAAAGAACAAACGAGAGGATTTTATATCTCAATCGCTCTCTTTTACAATGATTTGTGGGATCTGTGGCGATGGAATCTGTCGAGCAGATCGTTTGGACGATCTAACGTCGAAATCTTCTCTCCTGAAGATGACGGTCGACTGTAGATGATCTTCTCTGGTCTTTCACGAACTCAAGGCTCTATGCGTAACTTGAATTCTCCAAGATTCCGAAATGAAGAAAAGAAGACCGAAAAAAGACCTCTTAAAGATTGATGATCATCTATGGATTCATCTATTATTAATTGATCCTCCCTAAAGTCTCCTCAAAGAGGGTATTTATATACTTTAGTAGTTATGAGAGTTTCCATAGGAATAGGAATAAAAGGTTTTTGTATTCATCAAGGATTCTATTCCAATATTTAATATTGATTTAAATCTCTTGATTTGGAATTCTGATTGGATTCAATTTGGGTATTGGATAAGCCCAAATCTCAATCTCAATCAATTTAGGTTCTGATAAAATCTGCTCACGCGGAGTTAACGCGGAGCTAAATTCATCAGAACGCGGAGCTATGGATTAGCTCCGCATTTTGCTCAAACGCGAGGCTAAAATAGCCAAACGCGGAGCTGCGGTGTTAGCTCCGCGTTTTGTTGTGGAAAACTCTATTTACTTAAAAATTTTCACAGCCAACAGCGGGCAGTAGACTGAGCCGTCTACCAAATGCAAGCAAGACGGCTGGGTATACGGCCCTAACGGGTATGCTTTCCTGCGAAGGAATAACGCATTTCTTCAACCAGACCATCAGGTAGCCTACCAAGAAGGCTGGATCAGATAAAGGCTGTAGGGCCTGGTAGTGAAAGCTTTCAAAGGACATTCCAGGTTTGAATACGTCCTCGTCAGATTCGGTAATGTAAGCATCTGTCCCGAAATTTGCAATTCTCCTCTCAACTTCCTTTTCAGAAATCGAAGGAAGGCGAGTGAAATCAGGCCTATTCTTTGAAAAATTGGGCAAAAGGTATTGCAACCACTTCTTCTGCTTCACATTGTGAGTACCGGACATGTGGGTGCAAATGTGGTAATGACAGAGCAATTCTCAATATGTATCATAGACCAGAGGATCCTGAGTCTTTAACAAATGAAGTTCTTTCCCAGTGGGGACATACTCTTCGTATGGGATGTCTCCCATCGGTAATCCCAAAATCTCGTACATTTCATGAAGAGCGAAACCCAATTCGTCGCGAGGGGAAAAGACTGTACAAGTATAAGGGTTATATAACTACAATAAAGCAAAGAAATGAAACCTGCTAGTAGGAATATCGTGCTGAACCGCCCTGATAGCACGATACAGCTTCGCATGCTGAAGCTGATATTCGAAAGCGTTCAAAAAGAAATCAGTCAGAATTTCCCACTCTCCTTTTCAAGAGCAGTGTACCCATCCGGGGGGATAAAAGTCTTGAACTGGAAACTCTCCTTGCGCATTGACAAATCGATGCAAGAAGGTCTGAGCGACTATGGGTGTTTCACCTATTGGAAAGTCTTGTTTAAAGGACCCCGGGAACAACCCACAAAAGTGTTTCCCAGTGGAACGAGGGAAGGCACCTCGCGCGTTAAATCCTCCCAATAAGACGTTGTCTTGCGGCATGTTTAGTTGCCAGTCCGTTCGTCAGGGTACAGAAAGGGATTGGAGAAATAAGAATGGGTAGGATCTCTCCATATTGGGGAGAAACAAGTTGCGGCCTTCAACCTAGCGAAGCCACTTGTAATCTCCATCATCCAAACCACTGTCGGGCACCGAAACGTGATCACCGAACAAAAAGGCAGGTTTATTCAACAAAGATCGATTGTCTCCTTCAAAAGGAGTAGTGGTCATTAGCTCTCACAATATTGAGCGAGTAGGATTGAGAATTTTGTTTTCCCTTTCCGGGCTATCGGATGTGGTGCAATATGGGAAAACTCGGCCAAGCATGAACTCCTTCTTCATGTCATAGCCACCCGAATATCCAAAATAATGATCCATTGGCCAAGGATTCAAGGCGTAATCAACTGCAAAAGAAACATTCGGATTCAAAACAAAAATTAAGAAAGGGACTGCCTTTCGAATTTGTGTTAAGAAAATTACTTCCAATCAAGGGTTCCTACAGAACCACTATCGAACTAGAAGTTGCTTGAAGGTCTCGATGGTCACTGGCAGAAGCATCAAATGAGAAAGCTTTCTTCCGCATCTTTTGCAGATAAAAATCAGAGATTAAAGGAAGTCGAAGATAAAAAGCCTTGAAAACCTTGAAGAAAAGCCTGGAGTTCAAATTTCTCAGAAAGAAGATTTGTGATGACCTATCTCATGAAATCGAGATTATATAGCAGGTGATTTGACGGCCGAGATCTTCGGATGGACGTGATCTCTGGCCCGAATCTCGTGAGTACCTTTTTATTTAATGCAGCTCAGAGAACTTCTCAATTCTTACGCCGTATAAAGCAACCGCCTTCCGGATTTTCCGCAACCAAAAGGGGAGCTCGCGACCCTAATACAGAGTCGTTTTCTTCTTCAAAATGAAAGCTCGTGATCCTAATACAGAGTCGTTTTCTTCTTCAAAATGATAGTTTGCAACCCTAATACAGAGTCATTTTCTCCTTCAAAAATGAAAGTTCGCGACCATAATATAGAGTTGTGTTCTTTTCAAAAGGAAAGTTCACGACCCTAATACAGAGTCGTATTTTCCTTCAAGAGTTGGAAATTGTGGCACTAACACAGAGTCACATTTTCCTTCAAAAGCAGCAAGTTCACGGCGCTAATACAGAGTCGTATTCCTTTCAAAATGGGAGTTCAAAACATTGAGACAGGATCATGCTGCCTTCAATTGAAAGTTCTAATACAGAATTGCACTCTCGGAAATATAGAAGATGGAGATTCTAATACAGAATCCTACATAAAAGGAAACTATTATATCCAAAGTATTCCAGAACACCTCAGAGAATCATGAGAGTTTTAAAAACTTTGGAGGGGATTTTGTCAGTAAAAAATTCTGGAGTTATCTATCAAAAACAAAGCAGATCTGTGAATTTAGGGTTTGAGATCCGCAACTTAGCAGATCCGCGAACCTAAAGTTCGAGACTTGCAACCCTGCTACGACAGAACAGATCCGCGAATCTAAAGTTGAAATTCGCGCGATGCTATCCATAGCTTTCGGGAGGAGGTTTAATACAGAGTCACCCGACCCGAATGAGGAAAGTTACCACCTCAGATCGTGGAGCTAACTATCGAACGAATGTAGCCGCATTACTTCGATCATGGGAGTAACTATCTGACGAGTATGACGGCACTTCTCGAGTAATGGCGCTAACGGTCGAACGAATGAAACGCGAACGTTGCCCTAAAACCCCTATAAAAAGCGGGAAGACAGAAAGAGAGAAAAAAAATATTATTTTCTTCTAAAATTACCCTTGGTGATCAGAAGTCCAGAGCCTTTCTGCCAATTGAAAGAGTTTGTATGGAGTGTCAACGGAGAGCAGGATCGTCCTCCACAGCTCCCTCAGAACCCAGCTTTAAACAAAGAGGAATTTGATTTTTCCTCATCTTCTATAAACGGAAAACCGTTGAAATTGTAATCCTTTATTGAAATAGCTCAATAGAGAATCATTTACAATTTTTTGGCAAACACTTGACATCATAATTCATATTTATTAATGGAAAATTGTTGAGTAGCCTGAGCCTTGGCTTTCTTGATGGCCATAGTATGCATGGTCACTTCCTATTGAAGTTGTCCATGTCACAGAACAAGTCCCTCACGCCTTTTCAAGGTCTTTCATGCTTCAACTAGGTCACTTTGAGTATAACATGAGCCTTAGCAATTGTCTGATTGAAACGATCTATAGTAGCCTAGTTGGCACTCGGCTTAAATCTGACTGTCTCTATTTCCTTAGTAATTGTCCCCTAATTTTCCTAAAGACTTGCAACTTCATTGGACCAAGCTTCTTCGCAACATCTAAATTCCTCCTGCCATGCCATCAGTTCGACTCTCTGCCATGCAATCTCAGTCCTTGCTATAGCCAGCTATGTTCATTCGAAGGGTGTTTAGTGCTTGAACCGAACCTATTCATCCAAAATTGCCAAGTGGACCAATAAGGAGTTGCTCGCTCAAAACCTACGATGTTCTCAATGTTGTTCAAATAATTGTGTAATATGTTACATTTAAGCTTGATAGAATGACGACCATCCAAGAACATAGATACACAGTGGTTCAACAATCATAAAAGGTTCATAACACTATATTGAAAAAATTCTTCGAGTGGGCCATCCTCAAGGAGGGCCAGAGCAAGAGCTTGTGCTAATAAAGGAGCAGGCGATGGATGGAGCCTTAAAGGCATAGTCGTTGTGATTATAGGAGTGTGCCCACTTACCACCACTGAGATGTGCGGAGCCAGCAATTATGACAAGGTACTTACCAAAGTTGGAACTTTGCTAGAGGAGGGGCCTCCTAGGGTCACGACTATGGTTGTAGCATGAATTGACTCTAAGGGAGGACTCTTCTTAAGAACATATCCAGTGTAGAAACCAGCCACCTCAAAGAAAAACACAAGTGAAGCCTCGGAGCCGGCAAACACTCTCACTGAGGTTCGTACACTTGTGCCCGTGGTAAAAGAACCGGCAATGACTTTAGTACTCGTAGCCATGGATGGACCTACCATTGTTACAGGAGAGGTATTGAGGCGAATATTCGAAGCCGTGGTTGACAACTTGTCTACCTCTGATGTGAATTATCTAACTACAAGCACACTACACTTAACAGGTTATTCCCCATAGAAATCTCTAGTGTTTTGTGATCTTTCTTTCTCTATTATTTTAGCAAGCTAACTAATAGTTCTAGACGGGTTTTAGTTAATTCTAAAGTAAGCCTAAGATAATCCATTAGATTAATAACTTAACAATTGATCCTATCATTTTAATATTAGAAATTACGAACATGTCAAAAGTGGATCTTTCAATTTGATTTTTAATTAAATATCTTTAAGCATGATCTATTAAGTGGTGTGCAAGTATAAACCATCAAAGATGACTACTTTCTTAAAAACAATTATATCTATAGATAATTCTATAAGTAAAATTAAAGAAAGAAACTCCAAATCCTAATCTAAATATAGATCATCAAAAGATAAATTTAAGCATAACCTATCAAAGATATTGGATCTATAAGTTAATCTCTTCAATTATTTTTAGAAAAATCATATTTTTAATTCTTTTTCTAGGAAGATAATAAGAAAATCTCATATTAAAATTGTTAACCTAACTTTATCTACATCTTATGACTAATGTGATTAGCTACGCATGATCCTAAATAACAAATCCTATTTTTATTCATGTTGTGCAGTAAAAATCTAATTTTTACTAAAAAAACAAGTAAAATCCTAATCAAGAAAGCAATAGAAATTAATCTAAAAAGTAATTAAACTACTTTAGTTTTGAACAACACGATGAACAGTAAGAATTAGTCTATGGAGCACTAATATTGTGGTCGCTACTCCTAGAGTTTAATCTTCTAATTTTATTAATCTAACAAGCATAGGAACCCTAATTTAAAAGGACACATCCAATATATAGGTCTCAGGATCACAAAACCATAATCCAATCAAAACAGTAAAATTAAAAAATTACAACAAAGCCATCATAAAATTTCTAGTTACAGACTCAATATTTTTACTACCAAATAGCAGTATTGACCGCTAAATAATATAGCTCAATTTTGGTCAACAAAGTACTATTCCGTATATGACTCAACCAAAGAAATCGGACCTCACTAGGGCCCACTTTGCCTCCAAATGGCGGTAATTGCCGCCAAATGACAACAAAAGCCTGGCTTTAGGGCTTCTAACTTCTGGAATTTTCTTCTCTAGCTCTGTTCTTCATTTTTTTTATAACTAGATTCAACTTTTGTGGCTTCTAGCTTTGTATTTCTGTAGCTTTCTTCTCTTTCGCTCCTTATTCACTCAGTTTTTCCAATTCTTCTCTGATTTCGTGCCATATTTTTGTAATAGGCTTTACATGAAAAATACACTAAAAATACCCAAGCAGTATTAATCTAAATCTAAAAAGAAAAATAAAATCCTAACTCACTTTCGCATGAATTACAGTTGCACTTAACACATACAACAAGCCGTTAAATTTTTAGGTTATCTTAGTGGACAAATTGTGTCTCTTAAGGATTTGTAGTGAATATACCTACAAAATTCATGAAGATGAGATTAAAAAATAAAAAATAAAAAATAAGAGTAACAAAAAATCAAGAAAAATAAAAAATTTATACAAAAGGAAAGAAAAAATCATTTTGGTAATTTTTGCAATTAATAATATACAAATTTAAGAATGCATTTAGATTATTAATTTTTTTAAGTCAAGTATTATATCAAATACACTTATCATTTTAATTAAAAACAAATCTTATTTTCAATACCACTAATAAATAATTCATTTGCTCATATACATCTACGTGTATGTGTGATAGTTTTGGACACAAATTCTAACTCATGATTCATTTTTTCTCACTAAATAATATTTTTTTTCTTTTTTCCTTCTCTTTTTTCTTTTTTTCACTTTTTTCTTCTGTGAATATTTCACCTTTCATGCGGATATTCACGTTTGCTTAGGTGCAAATACTCAATTATTCGGATCATACTGTATATCTTAGAAGATTAATATTTTGAACTACTTAATAAATTTAGAGTTTTCTTCTACCAAGTTATCTAAGCTGTTGTTCATTTTTACTATCTCTAATAATTTTCTTTAAAGGATTTTTTATGGATTACGATCTCGACCCTCTAGGATTCACTCATACCCAATTTATTGGATTTTAGTTTTGATTTTGTCTTCTATCAAGTAGATATAAAATTAATAGTTTTAGTGAATATAACATTTTGTATTCACTTGATGAAGAGGAAAATAAACTTCAAAATCTATAGAATTTGATCCTAGTGAAGCAAAGGATGTAAAGATCGTAATCCTAACATAAATTTGGAAAAAAGGGACTCTTATTTTTTCACTTCTGACTCATTAACTTACCTGAACTGACGGTTCATATACAGTAATTCATATATATATATATATATATATATATATATATATATATATATATATATATATATATATATATATATATATATATATATATATATATATATATATATATACATATACATGTGTGTGTATGTATGTATACATTATTATATGCGAGTCGCCGGCTCAGGTAAGTTAGTGGGTCTATAACAAAATAGTAATGAACCCATTATTATTTATAAGCTTTATTTAGGATTATGAACTCTATCTCCTTAATTTTTTTAGGATCAAATTCTATAGATTTTGAAGTTTATTTACCCTTTCATCAAATTGACATAAAATGTTGTATTACTCTTTCATCAATTGGATAAAGGATGTTGTATTCACTGAAAATCATTAATTTAGTGTATACTTGATGAAAAACCAAATCAAAACTAAAATCAAAGAAATTAGGTATAAGTAAACCTTGGGATCAAGATTATAATCCAAAAGAAAATATTTAAAAATAATTATCAGATATAGTAAAAATGGACCGCAACTCATGTAACTTACATGAGGTGACGGCTCATTTCCATAATTCTCATACACACACGTACACACACAAATATTATATATATATATATAGAGAGAGAGAGAGAGGATAATGGAACTAAGTTCACAGCTCATTTTAATTACCTGAAACTATTGTTTCATTATCTCTGATATTTATTTTTTAAACTAATTTATAGGATATGTTCTCAATTTTCGTTCCCTATTTCATTGGCTTTAGTCTGTATCAATCAAACATACACAAAAGTAATAGTCTTCAATGAATGCAACATTTTCAATCCATTTGATTAAACGGAAAATTAGCTCCAAAGTCTAATAGTCATAAAAATATAGCTAAGGTGTTTGAGATCATGATCCTAAAAATAAATTTGTAAAAATATAATAGGATCACAAGTTTTTTGTTGCAGGCTCATGTAATTGAGCAGTTGACTCATTTCTCATTTATAGTAATTATATATATATATATATATATATATATATATATATATATATATATATATATATATATATATATATATATATATGGGATTACTGTAAGTGAGGTGCCAACTCAGGAAAAATTACGTGAGCTATCAGCCAAAATAAAGTAATCCAATAATTTTTCTCTACCTCTTTAGCCTTAATAAGATTAAATTTCATAAATTTTGGAGTTCATTTAAACTGTCATCAAGTTAATTTAAAATGTTTATTCATTGAAAACCATTAAAAAAATTGTCACTTTGATGGAGAATCAAATGGAAGTTAAAACCCCATAATCCAAGAGGGGTTGAGATCATAATCCAAAAGAAGTTATTAAAAAAAAATTTATTGGAGATAGAGAAAAAGAATTGTAGTTTAGGTAATTTACATGAGCTATCAAATTATTTCCACTTTTTTCCATATATATATATATATGTGTGTGTGTGTGTGTGTGTGTGTGTGTGTGTGTGTAAATAAAAAAAATGAGCTAACTGCTCAGATAAGTTGCCTGACCTGCAGTCTATTTCCACTATCTTCGATATTTTTTTCATTAAAATCTAAATCCTCTGGGGTTTACTCATGCATAATTTTTGGAATTTTAGTTCTGATTTAACCTTCCTTGAAGAATACATAAAATTAATGATTTTTTGTAAGAACAAGTTTTGTATTCACTTTGATGGACTGAAAATAAACTTCAAAATCCATGAAATTTAATCCTAATAAAGGACTGGAGGTGAGATCATGATCATAAAAAAATAAAATTGATAAAAAGATAATAAGAATACTATTTTTTCGTCGCTAGTTCAAATAACTTAACAGAGCTAGGGACTCGTTAATCATTCATCCACGAATACCATCCTACGAATACTATCCTCAATTTTCTTTTCTGAGAGAATTTCTGTGTCCTATGTCAGTCTAAAAAGAAGCCCTGTGAAAGCCATTTGTAATATATATATATATATATATATATATATATATATATATATATATATATATATATATATATATATATATATATATATATATATATATATATATAGCGCCATACCAAAAAAAAAAAAAAAAGGATTCGCACTTCCCGACAATTATATACCTGCTAATCTGATGCCACCCTGCCTCATGTTGTGTCGGAATGGTATTTCTTTCTGATCCATGCCATTCTTCGCAGGTGTAGGAGCGAACAAATTTCGGTCAAGCTAGCAGGCAAAAATTGAATGGATATAGTTTCATTGGTCGTGAGTGACAATGCATATTTTGGAGATTCTTTATAGATCTAGTGGCCGGTGAATCACTAATCAAAGAGCTAGCAGCCACATTCTTTCTCCCTCAAATCTTTCATGAGTTGGTCGTCACCTTTCCACAGCCGGGATAAGGGCCAGCTGTCCTCTTATCTTACCCTCAATCACTGGGTAGGCTATCGTCATATGTCCGAAACTGAAAAATTATCAGTTGGAGAATCGTTTATATATATGAACTACTATATATGAGTCGACAGCTTAGGTAAATTATGTGAATCAGTAACAAAAAATTAATGACCCCATTATTTTTTTTAATTTTTTAGATTATAATTTTTATCTCCTTAGCTACCTTAGGATAAGATTTCATGGGTTTTAATGTTCACTTGCTTTTTCATTGAGGGGATATAAAATGTTTGTTTGCCATAAAGTTGAGTTTTTATTGAAAACTTCTCAATAAAAAAATTACAATATGAACGATTTTCCGTTTACAGTAGATGAAGAAAGAAAAATGGCTTCTTCTTTGTTTAAGAATGGGTTCTGTAGTAGCCGTGGAGGAAGATCCGGCTCTCTATTGACACTCTGAACTAGTTCTTCAGTTGGCAATTTCGCAAAGCTCTTGGATACAAGGGCTCTGGATTCTTAGCACAAATGCTCAAATGGAGATCATTCCGAGTAATCAAGTCTCTGCTTTTTATCACCAACTGATTAACCCCTTTCTTAGCCCAACCTTAGGCTATTTATAGAGATTTGGAGACCTTTGAATTGGTATAACGGTCCAATTAATGGCCTCCTTAATTAAGAATTAATTCTCTATCTTTTAATCCGTTGGATTTGTGTTAAGTCTCAAGGATTTGCAACTGACGTCTTTTAATCCTCTGGATTTGTAACTGAAATGCGGAACTCAACGTTTCGATCTGTGTTTTGGTTTCTAGTAGTTTGTGTGGCATGCTCAGACCTGTATTTGAGTGTTATTAAATATGATTTGCATTTCTCAAGGCTTTAAAGTAAAATCGTGACCCTTCTAGATTAGACCCGCATATTGGTTGTACTTAGTTCCAATTATGAGCTCAGAAAAAATCACACGCGGATCTCTCTATAGTAGATAATCTGCGTTTTAGCTCTCAGCCACAGGTTTTGCTTGATGAAAGCTGCGTTTGGGTGTAGATGAAGATAATCTTCATCATTTAAGAGTTTGAAATAGAAACACAACCCTCTGGAGTTCGAATGAATTATATTTAGCTCTAGTTGGGAGCTCAAAAAATAGCTAAAATCGTGAATCTCTCTTATTTTGATAATCTACATTTTTGCTTCTTAGCTGGAGTCGCTTTTTTGTTAAGAAGGGGGTCATCTTTGGCTTTTATGAGCCTTTGTAGGCCATTACATTCGAGTCCAATTCTTGACAAAATGTGACCCTGTGGGGCCCACCTTTGTCAGTCCAATTAGGTCTCTTCTGGATGAAGATCCGCATTTTGGCCTACTAGATGGTTAAAACGTGACTCTATGAGGGTCATATTTTAGCCTTTACTGGTTTGAGATATGGATCTCTTTATGACAGATGATTCACATGTTAGCTAACATTATAAGTCTTTCTTTTCTTCAAAAATTTCACCAACAAAACCACCTCCAAAGTTTTCAAAACTTCATGGCTTTAGAGGTGTTTTGAAATACTTTGGATAAAATTGATGATCAAAATGTGACCCGGTAGTTAAAAACACGGGTCTGCGCTTGAGAAGAAAAATGGGACCCTGCATTAGAAACGCAAGTCTGCATTTTATGCGGCATATCTGGAGCATTGCCGTATTCGTTTCCTTTTCTGGCACAGAGATCAAAACATCCCATGCACTCATTATTGAGAAAATTTTTACAAGATTTGGGCCAAAGATCTCAGCCATCAAATTCTCTGGCCACAGATCTCGATTATCAAATGTCTTATATAAACTACCCTAGTCACTTTTGAAAAGATTTCGAACTCTCAGGTTTTATTTGCCTCCCAACTTCTCCAAGTTTTTTGTCTTCAAGCTTTTTAGGCTCTTTGTCTTCAAACTTTTTCAAGCTCTTTTTCATTTAACCTTCGGGTTTTTCTACCTCAAGTTTTCTTGAAACTTTTACGAAGAAGATGACAAAGAAGTCTTCAACTTCTAGTCAAGCCATATGGTGGCTCTCAAGACCCTCAAGTCGCTTCTGGCTCTTCTCCAGCAGTGGTTCGAGAAGAACCCTTGATTGGTGGTGAGTCTATTGTTTTGATTTTTTTTTTTATGATTCATGGATTAAAAGAGCCAACGTTTTTGGAAATATGGGTTCACGCCGTATTTAAGATATGAAGTGCAGGTCCTCAAAAACTTTCTTTTTTCTTCAAAATGTGAACTTGGGTTCCACTTTGTGATCCGTATTTGTTCGAGAGCTAATTCTTTGCTATAATTTTGTTTTAATCTCCTTTTTCTTTTTGATGCAGTGAACTATGCTTTAAATCCACCCTCCAAGAGTCTTTACTTTGGCCATGTTGGTGTGTATGAGAGTGAAACTTGTTTTAGACTTCGTAGGGACTTTCCAGCTTGTGTTATATCTAGCAGCCGAGAGAGATAGAACAAAATTTTAGTTCCTAACCGTTCTACTTTGAGAGAGTTTACAACAAATGCGCCTTTTGAAGGAAAGAATAGGAAATTGATGAGTAAGCCATGTTTCCTATTTGGAGATGAGATACAAACTCCTGATGATTGCTTAGATGATGGGGACTATAAATGGCTCCATCAAAGTGATCATAATCTATTTCTTCCAAATATGGAAAGATCTTATCCTTTCCTTTATCTTCAATCCATCTCTATTCCAAGAACTATGGATTGGCATCTGACTAAAGCATAGGATGGAGTTTTATTAGGTAGATTTAACATGCGTGTTGCGCTTCCACTTGCTTCTGGACGGCATGTCTCAGGGTTACTTACGGGATCATTAAAGAAGGAATACCCTTTAGGCAAGACTCCACTTGTTGCTAATACTTTCTTACATTGGTTTGTAGATATAAAGGGAGAATTCCCATGCCAAGATTTCCATTCCATAAGGATGGGTTCATTCTTCTTTGAAGGGCTGGTGGGCGGTGTTGACCAATTGTTTTCTGAAAACTTTTGAAGAACATTTGAAACATATAGGTCTTTATCGCGCAATCAGGACAGTCCAAGATGGAATCCCCATCAGTCACTTTCATTTCTTTTATTTACTTGAATTGTACAATCCTGATACCGGCACTTTTTTCATGCCTTGTGGTGAATTAGGGCTCACACTCCATGAAATGTATGAAATTTCAGGACTGTTCATGGGAGAAATTCCCTAGGAAGATTATACTCCCACTGGAGAAAAACTTCATTTGCTGAAAACTCAATACCCTTCGATCTATGATACTTACTAGGAATTGCTTTGCCATTATCATATTTGTTCTCAGGTGCCCAGCACTATGGTGTAAAGCAAAAGGGATGGTTAGATTATCTTTTTCTAAATTTTGAGATAGATAATTCTGATTTCACTCATCTTTCTACAGTTTTCGATCAGGAGGTTGAAGATAGGACCGCCCATTTTAGGACAAATGCTTACATTGCTGAATCAGATAAAGATATCTTCAAAACTGGAACCTCCTTCGATAGTTTTCACTATCAAGCCCAACATCCTTTATTAGATCCAGCTTTACTAGCAGGTTTCTTGATATTATGGTTAAAACATTGCGTGGTTCCAACAGTGCCATAGGAAGATTTATCGGTTGGGATAGTGTACCCAGCAGTGCTGCTAGCATACGACCATCCACTTAGTTTGCTTCCAGTGGTAGTTTACGGTATATAGAGTGGGTTAAGGGTGCTGACTGATAAATTTTGCAAAGTTAAAGAAACGTATGATAAGGACGGAACCACAAGGATCAAGACTCCAGATCTATGGGTAGAGCTTCCATATACGTATTTGATGACTTGAATTGTCTTGCATTGTCCTTCATTGATGAGTTCGATTCATTCTCAGATGGACCTTAGCTCACCAAGAGTTCAACATTATGAGAATTCACAGTGGAAAGGTGGTTATATGAGCATGGTTCACAAATAGTTTCAGCATCATAGCAACTATAATTTGTACAAGTGTTTTCCTTATTTTCTAAATGCTGATTATGGTGAAGAATTCATGGACTTGCTTGGTGCAGATAATTTTACTACTCTATCCCCTATGTGTTTCTGGCGGTTGATAAGTATTCGCCCTAAGCATTTGGTCCTCCGCATAGGGAATACTTGTTATATTGAACCATATTACCCTAGTCGTTTCTCTCACCAGTTTAGATATGACTAACTATATGTTGAAAATCAAAATACATACATCAACTCTGTTGGTAATTTATTTAAAGGAACCAGAGGGTACCACTTTGTATCTGGTGGCACAAAGGCTAAATTCAGTTTACCCTTGAAGACCCAAAACTTGTATATTTCTTTTTGTTTTTGTAACTGGTACTCTGTCACCTGCTCAGTTCCTTTCAACTTTAACGTAAATAGAACCTGCCCTAGGGATATTAAAATATGGTTTTCTCGAAAGAAAGAGATAGATAGCACAAGAGTTTCAGGATTAGATGAGTTTGGGCAGGAGTATGATAGTGAAGAAGATGACTCAAGAGATGACAGGGGCACCACCATGATTCCAAAAGATCAACCAGTAGCAGCAATTACTACAATTCTTGCTCCCCCTGTGGAAGAAGGATCATCTTTGGGATTAAAATCTCCCCCACAGAAGATTGTCATGAGAAGAAAAGGGCAAAAATGGTCCCGTGACTTGTCAGTCATCCCAGAAGCTATTTTGGCTGAGGCTGGTGCAATAGTCTTGAGTTCAACTTTCGAAGCTACCAAAGAAGAGCAGGAAGAAGAGGATGAATTGAGGTTGCACCCTCGTTCCTATAAGAAACATCGTAGCCAAGGCCCGGTGATTAGGATTGAGGAGGGTACTCAAGTAATAGCTGAGTTTCCCAATGAATCAATCACATAAGCTCCTTCCACTGGTCCCATGAATGAGTCTGTTACTGAACCTCCTCTCACAAGAATGCAGACAGGTTCAGAGGTTTTAATTCAGACTGTCATACCAGATACTTCAACTCCTGATCCTCTAAGCATCCAAACTATTGTTGATGATGTAGTGCAAGTTATTGGAGGAGTTCACGTATCACGGTTTTCTTCAATGGCATTGCCTGAGGATTACCAATCCACAAGGGCTGACCAAACTCGTAAGTCTCTACTTGGTTTAATTTCTTTCACCAAATTCATAACTTTAGTGTTTAAACTCATCTTCTGATTCCCCAGAAAAATTTGATCATTCAGGTGATGATGACAATGATGTTAATAGTGATGATGTTCGCTCTTCCACTCCTCCGTTAGATAATAGTAAATATACCTTTCTGACGGCAGAAAAAAAGAGCTGAGATATACAGTCCTGGAGAATCAAGCGCTCAACCCCTAGGTTTTTTTACCTCATACAGTACAAATTTTGATCGTTTCATTTTTTTTATTTCTTTTACTATTTTCTCATCTTTTAGAATGTCACCTCCTACCCCGACCTCAAAATTTGCTCCTGAAATTGAAGCTTCCTCTGCTAAAGTAATTCTGACTGAGGTTGTATCTAGGGCTGCTTCTATTGTTGTTGTGTCTGACACAACCACTTCTTCGGTTGAGGCTATTGAAACAACTCCTCTTGTTGAAACCAGCTTCGAAGTTACTCCTCCAGTTAAAGCTACTGCTCCTACTGAAGTTGTTATTTCTTCCTCTCAAGATACAATAAGAATTACTTCACTTTTGAATAATCTACTTCCCCATATGTCCCCAATTATTGGAGCTACTGAAGCTGCATCTACCTCTACCATCACTCCTCCAACATCTGTAATTTCTCCATTACCATCAATAGCAGATGTAGAGATTGATACTTTTGCTGATGAATTGCTCCAGTATGCTATCAAGGATATTCTCTCTTTCTTGGATCATTGTATCAATGTAATTTTGAAAGGCAGATCTTTTGCTTCTGTTGCCAACCTTTTAAACCATTACATTTGTAGCATAGAAAGTATTGGTGGAGAGGAGAAGGCAACTCCATATAAAAGCAATAGTGGCTCAGCTGCAAAATTATGCTGAAGTTTTGCTAAAGATTCACAGTGCAGACAGATCAGAAATAATTGAGGCAACATTTAAGAGGTTATTGCAGGAGCAACTCGAACTTCGCAAAGAAACTCAGAAGAAGTTAGATGCTCATCAGGATCACCCCAAAGAAGTCCAATCTGCCTGTTTTAAGTGAACATATAGAGAGTGTTGTTGCTTGCTTCGGCCAAGAGCCAAGATCAAGCCATCATAAGGACCCAAGAAAATATTGCCAAAACTCAAGCCTTTATCGAAATAACCAGAAAGGCTCGTGAAGAGACAATGAAGACCATTGCTGACTTATCTAGGCAATGTGATGATCTTAACATAACTCTCTTGACTGCTCAGGCAGAGTTAGAAGCTTTTAAATCTGATCCAGCACACAGTTTGGCTATCAGCAAAGAAGAACTGCGAAAATAGGCCACTATTCAGGCTTATGAGAAGATTTAATTGGAAATGAGGGACATTGAGGAAAAGATTAAACCTCTTTTGACTCAATAGTTTGTATGTTTTAATATTGTAAGGAGATTTTGTAAAGAACTTTCTGATAATGGATGGAAATGTTTTGGTTGTTGGAAAGATTTTTTTTATCATTCATTCAGAGATAGTTATTAACTTGATGAAATGAATTTAGTGGTTGATGATAAGATGTAATTGTTAACTTGATGCACCATTGACTCTTTTTGTATATTGTCCTGAGATAATCATTAACCTGATAATATAAACTCTGTATTCAAACGTCCAAATTAATTTTGCAATGAATGAATAACTTTTTTGACCATGATAGAAATCATTAACTTTCCTGAACAAATTGTAATTTTAGCTATTCAGTGACTTGTAGTATAATAGCCTTTTGAATTGCTAGAGGTAATTTTAATTTAGCAAATTTTGGAGAAATGAAATTTGTTTTGTCAGAAGTAATTTTTAACTTGGTAAATTTTGGTGAAAATAAAATTTTGTTTTGTCAAAGGTAATTTTTAACTTGACAAATTTGGGTGGAAATGAAATTTCAAATCTGTCAAAGGTAAAAACTTAACATGACAGGTCCGTGGGATTTTTAACGAATCCCCGGGTATAAACAGATTTGATTAGTCTTTACCAATCGTCGTTTGTATTAGGCTAGCCATGTTATTCCCCTCAACATGATGAGTTATTGAGGATTTCATTTTGGCTTAAATGCCAAACTTTCCTCTTCCTATAACCTTAACAGATTAGGATAATTCATACTTTTTACCCCCAGCAAGGTGGGGTTAATGAAAAATTTGTTCTCTTCCCATTGCCTTGATGGTATTGGACATTTCATGCTTTTTACCCCCAGCATGGTGGGGTTGGCAAGAATTTTATTTGGGTATGCAAAACTTTTCCTCTATTCTTGCTCATGGAGACATTGGATTCGCTTTCACTTGATACCCCCAGTTGGGGTATAGAGTTTCGTGTTAGTGGCAGGCTAACATAGTTTTATTTACTGTACTCCGTTGGGAAAATTGATGAAATAATGGGCCACGAAATATTGACTGTTTCTTGATAAAAATGAACTCCTTCTTACAGATGAGCTCCATTTAATTGGTGAACAAATTGGTTCTGTTTTGGAGATAATAGTGTCAAGAATTAGATACATTCAATAATCTCTTGTATAACCTTTGAATGCTCGGCGTTTGAGCGGACCGATGATCAAGTCATAGTGTTGAATTTTTCTTCATGTTGAGGGAAAAATCAAGTATGTGTATCAAATGATTTGATACTTCTATACTCTTTTCCAAGATGTCGGTTGAGAATACACGGAACAGATCATACAAAGAAGCTGCTTCTTTCCTTGCTACATTCTTCAGAAGGAGTACTATAAGAAGTTTCTTTATGAAATTTTCTTATTATCGTTTCTCCGGGTATTGGTTGAGGAATCGCTGATTCGATTAAAGATGCGATTAAGGGTTACTGAAGAGGATATGTACCTTAAACCACTCAATCTTTTTTACTTGATCGCTTCTTACTATTACATAAGCTGCATGTATGTAATCTATTCTACCTTTCAAAGGCTTTCTTGATACCCATCGAAAACTTCTTTCGTCATTCTTCGGAAACTAAATAATTAGCTCGTCCTCCTGTAATGGATTTCTTGAATATTACATCAGGAGTAATATTTCTTTAGAAACTTCCCGTTGATCAGCATCATTTTTTTGTAATCGCTCGGTTTCGCAGCCGATACGCACCATTTGAATATATTGCATCAATAACAAAAGGTCTCTCCCATTTTAGCTGGAACTTTCGTCTGAATTTTTGATTAGTTATGATAAGTTTTCTTATCAAAAAAACTAGATCACCTTTCTTGAAAGTTCTCTACTTGACCTTTTTATTAAAGGTTTTGGAGATTCGCGATTGATAAAGCTCAATGCTCGATTGAGCTTTCAAGCGCTTGTCATCAAGGGTTTCAAGTTCTAGAAGTCTTTACTGATACTTCTCTTCTTGAGTCATTTTGGTTGCTAATGCAACTCATAATGACGGAATTTGGATCTCCAAAGGGAGTATTGTATCGGATCCGTACACCAAAGAAAAAGGTGTAGCCTTTGTAGGTGTCCTGACAGTAGTTTGGTATGTCCAAAGACATTCTTCAAGCTTTTCATCCCAATCACGTTGGTTTGATAAAGCAAACTTCTTAAGGAACTTCACAATTGTTTTGCTGAAGGCTTCTGCTAAACCATTAGTTGTAGGATAGTATGAAGACGAAGCCACACTTTCAATCCTGTATTTATTACAAAATCTAGAGAATGACTGACTCATGAACCGAGGTTCATTGTCATTGACAATTCTCCTAGGCACCCCGAAGCAGTATATGACATGATGCTTGATGAATTTGATCATATATGATGGCTTCACTTCAATTAGAGGAACAATTTCAGTCCATTTTGAAAAGTAATATGTTATACCCAATATAAACCGGTGACCCCTTGTTGATAGTAGCAAAATTATCCCAGTAATGTCCATTCCCCACTATTCACATGGCCATGATGTAGTTGTTGGATGAAAATATTCTGGTGCTTAATGTATGAAATCTGCATGTATTTGATAGACTCTGCATTTTCTGGCGTAAGCAACTGCATCTATCATCATCTTGGGCCAATAATATTCCATTCTTCAGAGTCTATTCTAAAGTTTTGGTCCTAGTTGATGTGCTCCATAAATGCCACTATGAGCTTCTTCAATTGCTTCCTGGGCTTCTTTGTTAGAAAGGCAACAAAGCAAGATACCATCATAAGATTTTCTATATAATGTCTGAACTTCAGCATTATAATAGAATCGGATAGCTTTTCTTTGAATTGATGTCGCTTCTTTAGGATCTTCTGGCAATATTCCATAAAGAACATAGTCTATATAAGAAAATCGCCAATCTCTCGGTTCAAGATCAGTCTCAAGGATATGTACTTCATGCCCTACTTGTTTCTTATCTGAATTTGACTCCACTTTATATTCATTTTTTGGGCAAAACAGTTTTTTGCTTCCCACCGTTATGCGTTTGTTAGCGTCCTTGGGCAACGCTAAAGTGGTGGCTAACAATGCTAATGAGTACGCATAGCTGTTCTAGTGATGTGGCACATGGTTGATGTAGAAGTCATTGAAACTATCAGCCATTTTTGCAACTGTTTGGTAATAAGCTAGGAGATTTTCATTCTTGACTTCATATTCTCCTTTAATTTGGTTAATGATGTGCTGAGAGTTCCATATGCTTCTAAGTATTTCACCCTCAGCTGTTTGGCTATCTTTAGGCCAATCATCAAGGTTGTATTCGACAACATTATTGGAGCACGACTCTGTTAGTGAATATGCTCGAGGGATATGTGATTGTAAGGAGAAACAAAAATAACTCCCATTCCTTCTGCCACATTTCTTTTGGATCCCATTCTGGAAGCACCATCAAATAAAAGTTTCCAGACTTGTTCTGTAGCGGCATTTGCTTTAGCCATCTCTTGTGGATTATTTTCTCTTGGAGCTGCGCTTCTTTTAGATATTTTATCAGGAATGTCTTCATACAATTTCAAAGATACTAGAATCGGTTGCTCGGCTAGGAAATCAGTTATACCTTAACCCTTAATTACCTTTTGTGGGATAAAATGCATATAATATTGTGATAGCAAAATAGCCCAATTGAATAATCTTGAATTTAATGACTCTGGTTTGGTCATTAATATTCTTAGTAGATTAACCCTCGATATAACATGGATTGTTTGCCAGACTAAATTTGTCGCATTTTCTGCACTACAAATACCAAAGTAAGGCATTCTTTTTTCACTAGGTTATATCGATGCTCAACTCCAATCATCATTCTACTTAAGTAGTAGATAGCTTCCTCTTGTCCAAATTCATTCTTTTGAGCTAACAAGGATCCCAAGGAATGGTCCATGGCTCTCACATATAACAGGAAAGGTATTCTTGTTATTGGAGCTACAAGGATGGACAGCTTCGTGAGATATCCTTTGATCTCTTCAAACGTTTTTTGACATGAATCGCCCCAGATACACGACACTCCTTTCTTCATCAACCGTGTAAAATGTTGATATCTCCCAGACAAGTTTGATATAAATCTGCAAATGTATGCCAACTTTTCCTGCACTCCTCTTAATTCCTTGAGATTTTTAGGTGGCAGCATGTCTTGAACTGGTTTGATCTTATTTGGATCAAGATGAATCGCTCGGGAAGTCACTACAAAACCAAGGAACTTTCTGCTAAAAACTCCTAAAAAAGACTTAGTTGGATTCATCTTAAACTGGTATTTCACATAAGGTCAAATACCATTCTCAGATCATGAAGATGATTGTCTTTGCTTTTTCTTTTGATCGCCAAGTCATCTACATCACATTTCACCGTCTTTCAAAGATGCTCTTGAAATATAGTGTTCATGATGCATTAATATGTGGCGTCAGTATTCTTCAAACCGAAGGGCATTACTGTATAATAGTACACTCCCAATAGTGTTTGGAAAGACGTAGAATTCTCATCATCATAATACATTTTAATTTGATTATACCCTAAAAATTCATCCATGAAAGACATCCGTTCATAGCTACAAGTGTTGTCGATCATGACGTCTGCAATGGGCAATGGAAATTCGTCTTTTGAGCATGCTTCGTTCAAGTCTCTAAAATCGATGTAAACCCTGATTTGCCATTATTCTTAGTCACAGGGCCGATATTTGCGACACAATTTGGATGTTGTTTTTCTTAAATGAAACCCGATTCAATTAACTTCTTGATTTTGACTTCAATGACTTCCATTAATTCGGGACAGAACCTTCGTTGTTGCTGTTTAACAGGTTTTGCATCCGATCGGATGTTTAACTTGTGTATCACCATTTTTGGATCTAATCCTAGCATATCTTCATAATTCCAAGTAAAAATATCAATGTATTCTCTAATAAGAGAAATCATTTCTTCTTTTTCTTTAGAAGATAAATTTTCACTTATAAATTTGGGTTTAGGATTAGTTTCGTCACCCATATATATTTGGATCACTTTATCTTCAGTTGGAAGTTCACGTTGTTCAAACTAAACTTCTCACTTCATGTTTAGATCTTTTGCCCAGGGATCGTTCTTCGATGGTGATAATTCTTCATCATCTATATCGTCTCTCTGGTCTGCAAAAATCATGTTGATAGAGACTTCTCTGAAAATTGCTCCAACACTTACATCTGAATCCCAGCATAATGATTCGGATGAATGAGTTTGTTGAAGTTCTTTAGAATTTGTTTCTGAGGATTTTCAGGAGTGGTAACATATCACAACCCCCTATCAGTTTTATCAAAGTAATCTAGCATTTTTCCTTTTAGAACAAAAGGTCGAAGTATAGCTCTTTTTCCTTTTCCAAAATTCAACTCCTGCTTTCGGCTAGGTTATATCCCATCTTTTTTATCATTTTATGGGAATTTTTATTATAATAGAAGAACTCGAGATTTTCCTGTTTTCCTCAGAATCAAAACATTTTTTCTTATTATTATTGTTTATTTTTCCATATAATATAGGCCTTTGACCTTTATATTTAGGAGAGACTCCAATGATCACTTCACTTACACCGCCATCGTCATCATTTTGTATATAAAAGGTTGATCGGATGGGTGCTTGGAATGATACTAAGAAGTATATTTTATTTAGTTGATCACTGACCGCGTCGATACTAGTACTTGAGGGTTCAGAATCAACACCCGACGAATAAGTAAACTCTATTGGTGACGAAAAATTCTGGAGTCATCTGTCAAAACAAAGCAGATCTGCGAATTTAGGTCTGCAACTCAGCAGATCCACGAATCTAAAGTTCAAGATTCGCGACCTAGATATGATAGAACAGATTCGCGAATCTAAAGAATGAGATTCGCGATGCTATCTATAGCTTCCGGGGAGGGGATAAATACAAAGTCACCTGACCCGAATAAGGAAAGTTGCCATTTCGGATCGTGAAGCCAACTGCTGAACGAGTATGGCGGCATTATTTAGATCGTGGAGGTAACTGCCTAACGAATATGACTGCACTTCTCGAGTAGTGGGGCTAACGGTTGAATGGATAAGACGGGAACGTTGCCTTAAAACCCCTATAAAAAGCGAAAAAACAAAAAGAGAAAGGATCGATCATCTTCTTATTAAACTATCCTTTGTGATCAGAAGTCCAGAGCCTTTTTGCCAATTGAAGGAGTTTGTGCAGAGTGTCAACGGAAAGCAAGATCGTCCTCCACAGCTTTCTTAGAACCCAACTTTAAACAAAGAGGAATTTGATTTTTTTTCTCATCTTCTGTAAACGGAAAATTGTTGAAATTGTAATCCTTTATTGAAATAGCTCAATAGATAATCATTTACAATTTTATGGCGAACAGAAGATTGGTGACTCCGCTGGGGACTGCCATCACCTCCGGTGATTTGGTAGTAGCTCAGTTCGACAATATTCCTATTGGCAGCCTGGTCTATTCGCTTACCATCGGGTTGATCAGGAAAAGTATGAAGAATTCCTTTCTTCCGGCTCCAAGAGCCCTACTTCCTTATGGGGATGTAGTAAGATCTCCAAAGGATCAATCTCCAAGGAGACTTCAATGACAGCAACTCAGGCAAAGGATTCAGCAGACCAAACTGGTCTGAAATCCTCCTCTTCACCAACATTGGGCTCTGAGCTAGTATTGGCTAAGACTCCTGATTTCCCTAGCAAAATGGATCAGGATCCCCACTTCAATAAGGGGAAACGACCATTACCTGCTCTGCAGGACTATGACGCGGGGAAGGAGGCTCCTCTCACTTGTACAATGAGAAGGAACCTAAGAAGAAGCAAAACTCATGCCCTTCACAGGACCACGCAGCAACAGGAAATCGCCAACTCATCATTGCGAAGGCCTACTGTACAAGTATGGAGGTCAAAATGCGAGATTACAGAGAATCAGATTTACTCTCATTTCCTATAGGAAACGGAGTAAATCCACCAAGTTTATCTATGATTACAAACGCGGAATCTACATTCGCGTCCCTTGAGCTTCAGGGGGAAAGCATGATCGCGCAATGGAAGAAGCGCGCGTACCTCAGACTCGCAGAGAGCGTGCGACCGGCAACGAGCCTATCTCAAAGGCTAAAACTATCCCACCCACTGTTCCAGCTAGGGTGAGACTTGCTTCGAGAGCCTTCGACGAAATAAGAACTCCTTTCCCGAGGCTATCTTTCAGAGATGACACCGTCACCAAGAGTTCCAATGCAAGAGATCTTCGAAAACTTCTAAACAGAAAGAGAGAAGAATCCCATGCATCTCACTGCCATTACGAACGGCTGATCAATGCAGTGTTATTACACTGTCATTGTTCAACCCATACTAGGCAGTCGATTTTCCATCGACTATCAATATCATCAACACCCTCATCCCAACCGTCAAAAAGGAGACGACGAAACAGGCTCGAATCCTATGAGCCTGAATATCCCGAAGTATCATCCAACATGATAAATTTCGGGGAAAAGAAGAAGAAAAAGAAGACAAAGAAGGTCTTCGAGGGAGATGCTTCCGACTCGGAACACTCTTTAGGCCTGAAGAACGTGCTCAATGAAGAGCAAGGAGTTTTCCAAAACACTCGACTCAAAAGTGGAGTGGCAGTCCCGATGAATTATAGACAAATGGCTAGAGTCTCCTCCGACTAGGAAGACACGACCAAATCTATTATGGCCGAGTCGCTAACGTCTAATTCATTCCTGAAAGACTCTGCCTCTGCGTATATGGCCCAGAACAGTACCCAGAGGAATTCATGCGGAGGATGGACGAACAAAATAAGAGTATCCAACAACAGCAGAATGCCATCAGCGAGATTAAAGACATGTTGCATGTTTTGCTAGAATTGGAAAAGACAAGATTGAAGAATGCATCTTCAAAGACGCCACCCCATGACCCAAAAACTGACAAGAGAAAGAGGGCGGAAGAAGAAGGCCACACTCTTCACACGAATGAAGAAAAAGAAGAGCATCATGAAGATGACGACAATCGCTCCACGCATCAGGAAGGGAACGCGAATGCCATCTGGATGGAGAGTTTCCAAAATCAACTGAATGCCCTCATGCATAAGAGTGATTTGTAAGAGTTGGGCATTGTAAGGCCATATCCGGTAGAATGGGAGAGCATGTCGTTCCCAGAAAGCTACAAGCTATTGAAGCTCAAATCATTCGATGGTAAAGGGTCGCCGAATCAGCACCTTTACTATTTCAAGTCGCAAATTGGGCATTTAGCTGGAAATGACCCCATCATTATGCGAGTATTTGTTAGTATTTTGACAGGACTGGCATTTGAATGGTTCTGAAGGCTAGAACCGGGAACCATCAATTCATGGAATAACATTGAGAAAGCCTTCCTGACAAGGTTTTACGAAGACGATATGGAAGTATCGATGTCGGCGCTTCTGGCCACTAAACAGAAGAAGGGGGAGTTAGCTCGGGACTTTATTAAAAGGTTCCGGAATGATTCTCTTAGATGTCCACATGGGATGCCAGAAAAGACCTTGGTTGAAACCTGTCGACATAATCTCTCGACTAAGGTTCTAGCCAGGATGGGAGCCGTGAAATCCTCGACCTGGAAGGATCTCGCTCTACAAGCTGAAGAGGCTGAAGAAATAACGCAAAGGCTTTAAGAAGAAGGAGGCAAGAAGAAACAGAGGCGAAATAACGACAACAACCATAGGCCTCAATCCAGAGGATATAAGGGGAAGGAAACTATGGTTGATAATACTCCGCAGCCCACAAAGTCTTCTCCAAAACTCCCTCCTCAGTCGCGTGTGCCTCAAAAGCAATATTCTTTCAAAGACGAGCATACGAAAACCATCTTCAACCTCCTCATGACTAAGAAGATACTGAAGCTGCCAGAGTCCAAACGTCCTAAAGAAGCAGGGAGAATTAATGATCCTAATTATTGTGTCCACCATAGGATTATTAACCACCCTACTTAGAATTGTTATATTTTCAAGGATAAAATTCAAGCTTCAGTGGATGCCAATGTCATCAAGCTTCAAGAACACCAGAAAAAGATGGCCGCGAAGATGGTGACTTTCAAGTTCGGGAAAGCACCTGACTGGATAGAGTCAACAGTTCAAGATGGAGTGCAACCCATTCCAAGAAGCACGATGCAGATCATGAATTTTGATCCGCATCAACAGCAAAAGAAAGGATTATACCCCTTCGAAACTGATAAAGGGGAGATAATGTGAGTACATCCAGATCTTCTTAATGATGAACAATGGACTTCCGATTCATCTAGAAAGAAGCAAAAAGGGAAGATCCTTACTTCTAATCTCGTCTCCATAATTCCCGAAGATGACAAAGGCATTCCTACTCTAACAGATTCGGAAGAAGAAATCAGAGACTCTCTGGTGGCTGACGCAGATCAACCTCCCTCTGAAACCCGTTCAGGAAAAGACTACTTGAAGAATTATGGGCAGGCCGCGGAATCCCGGCCACTTCCAGAGAAGAACAAACAAAAAGAGCTTAAGTTTGACAAAGATCTGAAGAAAAAAGGAAAAGAGCCTGAGGAAGATTTATAGAAGTCATTTCAATTCGACATCTTAGCGCAGTTAGCCAATATTCCCGCAAGAATCACCTTGTATGAGCTCCTGAAGCTTTTTAAATCAACTAGAGAAGCTTTGAGAGAAGCTCTACAAGATTCAGAGATATTCCTAGCGCAGATACCAGAAACGGTTGAGAAAGAAGAATCTTTCTGCTCAACATGTCACCAGACCTCCGGTAAAAACTTTCCTTGCATTACTTTCTCTCCGGAAGACATGCAAGTTTGAAGCAATAAGCATCATGCCATGGAGGATGCTACGGTATCTTGGAGTCCCGATAAATAGAATAGAAGCAACCAATACTACTATCTTTGGATTCAATGCCAATGGTAGTAGACCATTGGGCAAGATAAAGCTTAAGAGCCAAATCGGTGATCTGAAGACGGAAGTCACGTGCTATGTGATAGATACTGACACGTCTTACAACCTGTTACTAGGGAGACCCTGGATCCATAACAACCTCATTATGTCGTCCACACTACATCAATGTATGAAATATGCGGATAAAGACGGAAACGAAAAAACTCTGGTCACAGAAAAGCAACCCTTTAAAGGAGTCGAAAACTACTTTACCAACGCGTTGCTATATCAAGATGCATTTGATGCCTCAGATCAGCCCGCTCCAGACGTCTCTGATAGCTGTGATGAAGCCGATATAGAATCAGGATCCGAAGATTCAAAATCCGAGGATGAAATTTGGGACGGTGAGTCCATTGTGATAAGCCTTAAAGGCCTTGATGTAAATAACACCGTTCACTCTGATGGTGGTAATAAATGAAACCTTAGAGTTCTCTTATTCTTCTGGTGTTAATTCTGAACCCTCAAATACTAGCATTGATGCGTTCAGCGATTGTTTAGATAAAATATGCTCTCTAGTTTTTTTCCAAGCACCTATCCGATCGTCCTTTCACGAACTGAGTGATGACGATGAAAATGCCAACAAGGCCGTTTATGAGATTCCTTCCAAGGACGGAACTCAGAAATCCATAATATTCGGAAGGGCAAGTAACAAAAGCAAAAAGAAATGCTTAGATTCTGAAGAAGAACAGGAAAATCTCGAGTTCTTCCACTACAATGAAAATTCTCATACACTGATAAAGAAAACGGGATATAACCTAACAAAAGGCAAGGGTTGAACTTCAGAAGGGGAAAGAGAACAATTTTCCAACCCTTTGTCCCAGAGGGGAAAATGCCAGATTATTATCAGAATACCGGCAGGGGGTTGAGATATGTTACCACTCCTGAAGGTTCCTCAGGTGAGAGAACTGAAGAAGGGCAATTCGACCATTCGTCAGAATCGTCCTACTGGGATTCAGATGTCAGTGTCGGCATGATCTTCCGTGAAGTGTCCGCGAACATGGCTTCCGCGATCCAAGAAAGCGTTGACCTAGGTGAAGCTTCGCCAATAAAAGATGACTCCTGGGCCAAGCACCTTAACGCGAAGTGGAAAATTCAGTTTGAACAGCGCGAGCCTCCAACCGAAGATAAAGTAATCCAAATAAATATGGGTGATGAAAAGAATCCTAAAATCATATTTATAAGTGAGAATCTATCCTCAGAGGAGAAAGAGGAATTGATATCCCTCATTCGCGAGTACATTGACATTTTTGCCTGAAGTTATGAGGAGATGCTAGGGTTAGACCCAAGTATCGCGGTTCACAAACTTAACATCCAACCAAATGCTAAGCCAGTAAAGCAACAACAATGAAGATTCCGTCCAGAGATCATGGAAGCTATAGAAATTGAAATCAAAAAGTTGATCGAGTCAAGCTTTATTCGCGAGAAACAACACCCTGATTGGGTCGCGAATATAGTTCCTATAACCAAGAAGAACGGAAAAATCCGGGTTTGTATTGATTGCAGGGATTTGAATGAAGCCTGTCCTAAGGACGAATTTCCATTACCCATCACAGATGTTATGATAGATATAACTTATGGGTACGAACGTATAACATTCATGGATGGATTCTCAGGGTATAATCAGATAAAGATGTACCCTGATGATGAGAAACATATGTCCTTCAGAATACTGCTCGGAGTATACTGCTATACGGTTATGCCATTCGGCCTAAAGAATGTCGGTGCCACGTATCAACGTGCTATGAACGTAATATTCCAAGAACATCTCGGAAAGACAGTGGAATGTTACGTAGATGATCTAGCAATTGAAAGCAAGAATAAGAGTGATCACCTACAAGATTTAAAGACAGTGTTTGACCTCATGAGGAAACACTGGCTCAAGATGAACCCGACTAAATCTTTTCTGGGACTCTCTAGTGGAAAGTTCCTTGGCTTCGTGGTAACTTCCAAAGGAATTTATCTCGATCCAGATAAGATTAAGGCAAATCCAAGATATGCCACCCCCCCCCCCCCGCAACCTCAAAGAATTAAGAGGACTGCAAGGTAGGTTGGCATACATCTGCAGATTCATATCAAATTTGTCCAGTAAATATCAGCCCTTTACCAGATTAATGAGGAAAGGAGTGTCATTTGTCAGGGATGATGCATGCCAAAAGGCTTTCAAAGAAGTCAAACAGTACCTCACGATACCACCAGTGCTCGTAGCCACAGTCTCGGGAATACCTTTCCTGCTATATGTGAGGGCTATAGACCACTCCTTGGGAGCCTTATTAGCGCAAAAAATGAGTCAGGTCACGAACAAGCTATTTATTACCTCAGCAGAATGATGATCGGGGCAGAACACCGATATAACTCAGTGGAGAAGGAATGTTTAGTTTTAGTGTTTGCAGTGCAGAAAATGCAACACTATTTAGTTGGACAAATCGTTCATGTTATATCGAGTCCGGGTCATTGGATTCAAGGCTATCAAATTGGGCTATTTTGTTATCACAATATGATATGCATTTTGTCCCGCAAAAATCTATTAAGGGACAGGCCGTAGCTGATTTCCTAGCCGAGCACCCAATCCCACCCAATCCCGGAATCCTCGAAGTTGTGAAGAAATTCCTAGAGAGTTGGATGAATGGGGTCTGATTCTAAAAGAAGGCATCTCGCAAGAGTTTCCGGAGGCAAATATTGTCACGAAATATGTATGGCAACTTTTCTTCGATGGCGCCTCTCAAATGGGATCCGACGGAAAAATGACAGCGGGGGTAGGAGTTGTTTCATCTCTCCTTACAACCGCATCATTCCTTGAGCTTACTCATTAACAAACCCGTGCTCCAACAATGTTGCAGAGTATAATGCCCTCCTAATTAGCTTAAAGATTGCTAAACAATTGGGGGTCAAATATTTGGAAGCATATGGGGATTCTCAACTTGTCGTAAACCAAGTTAAAGAGGAATATGAAGTCAAACATGAAGACTTTTTGCCATATTATCGCGCAGTAATTAAGATAGCCGATGGTTTCGATGATTTCTATATCAGTAACGTAAAGCGCCATCGAATAAGCTATGCAGATTCACTGGCTTCCTTAGCTGCTACACTGGCTTTGCCCAAACATGCTAAAAAGCAAATTACAGTAGGAAGCAGAGAATTATTCTGTCCAAAGGACGAACTCAAAGAGGAATTGAGAAAGCAACAGGAAGACGAGACTAGTGTTTTCAAGTCAAATCTAGAACCAAGGAATTGGTGATTCCCTTACATAGATTACGTCCTTTATGGCATATTGCCCGAAAATCTAAAAGAAGCTAGAGCAATTCAAAGAAGGGCTATTCGATTCTATTATATCGCGGAGCTCCAGACATTGTACAGGAAATCTTATGATGGAATCTTACTTCGCTGTCTCTCTAACCGAGAAGCCCGGAAAGTACTTGAAGATGCTCATACTAGCATTTGAAGAGCACACCAACCGGGGCCGAAACTCTGGGATAGAATCCGAAGAATGGGATATTACTGGCCTAAAATGATGACAGAAGCAGTTAACTACGCCAAGAATGTAAAGCCTGCTAAATACATGCAGACTTTATACATCAAGCTCCAGAATATCTCCACCCAACGGCTATATCGTGGCCGTTTGAGCAATGGGGAATGGACATTATCGAGCCAATTTCTCCACCATCAACGAGAGCGCACCAGTTCATACTAGCTATAACAGATTACTTTTCGAAATGGACTGAAGCTATTTTCCTAACCGAGGTAAAGTCATCGGATGTGATCAAGTTCATTAAACACCATGTGCTCTATCGCTTTGGAGTGCCCAAGAGAATCATTCATGACAACGGCGCTCAGTTCGTGAGCCAAGTATTTTCCAGATTCTGCAACAAATACAGGATCGAAGATGTAGCTTTCTCGCCATATTACCCTGCACCCAATGGTCTAGCAGAAGCTTTCAATAAAATCATAGTAAAACTCTTTAAAAAGTTCGTGTCGTCCAATCAAAGGGACTGGGATGAGAAGCTCGGAGAATGTCTATGGGCATATCGCATTACGGTCTGAACCCCCACCAACTCCACACCCTTTCTTTAGTGTACGGGTCAGAAACGGTCCTACCTTTAGAAATTCAAATATCATCATTGCGAGTCGCACTAACGATTAGGATGACGCAAGAAGAATGGCATCAGCAAAGGCTCCAAGAATTAGAAGCCCTGGATGATAAGCAGTTGGAAGCTCAACAGACTATTGAACTATACCAGGCGCGAATCTCTAAGACTTTTAACAAAAAAGCCAAACGAAGAACTTTCAAAAAGAGCGATCTGGTCCTTTCAGTAAGGACTTCCGCGATGGTGCTATCATGCGGAGTGTCGTCTACAACCATATGCTCCGAAGATGGAGTCGAAGCAAGAGCTGTTAAAAAGAAAGGAGTTGATGATTGAATATTACAGTATCGTTAAATAATGGCGAAATTTCAAAAAAAATGGATAAAGTATAAAGGTGAATCTGAAGGATGAACACTGAATTCTCCGGGTCCGTACACCTTGGCTCGAACGCCTTCACTCAAGTAGACATATTTGTCGTGATCTGACGGAGGAGTACTAGAACTAAGATCTCCACTACTAGCATCACCATCATCTCCCCAATCATCATGATTTGTTGGAAGAGACGCTACCTTTGGGGAATCTGATGTACAAACTTCCCCAATTATCTCCACCTCATTATCAACATTTTGATGAGTGAGGGTTACAGAACCCCCTTGTGCAGTAGAAGAAGGGGCGGTCGGTTCATCCTCAAGAGTAACTTGATGAGCGGGAGATGCAGACTCTTCTTGCGCACTAGCACGAAGAGCAGCCACTTCATCACTAACAACCGTCTGGTGAGCGGGCGATGCAGAACCTTCTTGTGCAGGAAGAGTAGAAGAGGAAGGAGCAGTCACCAATGCAGTGTCGTTACGGAAGACAGGCCCATAACTTCGACGTTTCTTGGAAGAACGAAGAATTAGAGCCGAGTCATCTTCATCTTCCCCTGGTTCCTCTGCAACTGTTTCCGGAGTTGAACCAGCTTCAGATGATATGTCCTGTGGAGTGGTAGGCAAGTCACTGAGACGCCTCAATCTCTTTCGTTTGTACAAAAGATTCTTTGGAGGAGATTTCGGCTGAGGAGAAGCTTCCTTCGGCATTGGAAGTGGAGAAACATCAAGGGAAACAGGTTGGGCAGATGGGATCACCGCGTTATCACCTTCCTCCCCCTGTTGGACTATTGGTTCCAAGTCATCCGAACCACATTTTGCTCCGACGTCCTCCATTCCAGCCACCTTCGTGCTGCCAGCCTCCTTTTTCTGAGTGTACCATGTTCTAATATCTTTCAAACAAGTAAGATTGGTGTTAAAATTCTGAGGAACGGAGTTAGCATCCGCATACCATTTGCAGAAACCGAAACTCATATACGAGTTCGGATTCTTGAGTGGAAGATCGAATCTGGCTTGAGTACCACCCGCAATGAAGTGGAACCAAGCCCAAGCTCCTTCAAGCAAATTTCTAGCAAAACTTAATTCCTTGTTGGGATTACCAACCTAGAGCTGATCATACTCGAACTGTCAAGTAAAGCGACTCAGATAATAAGGCTCTATATAACAGTGGTTCCCCAAACGGAGAACCAGACATCCTGGACGGATATTTATTAGCCACCAGAAGCATCCTGGGGACAAAGCGGTAAATTTGTCAACACCAGCAACGTCTGCAAATTCTTCCCCATATCCAGCTTTTGGAAAGTAGGGGAAACATTTCAACAACTCAAAGTTCGTGTGATAGCGAAGAGTCTTGCAAATTGCAGCCATATAGCCCCCTTTCCACTGCGATCTCACATAATGTTGTACTTTGGGAGCACTCAAATCAACCTGCGAATCAGCAGGACTCATTAGGGTGGGGCAGTGCAAGACCAACCATGCCATCAAATAAGTAAAAGGAAGCTCCACGTGCAGATTGGGAGTCTTAGTAATCAACTCTCCTCTGTTGTTTTGCTCCTTCTTGACATTACAGAACTTATCTACCAGCTTTCTCAATCCGCTTTAGATATTGCACACCATCGCGGGCAATAAGCTGTGCCGCCGACCAAACGCGAGCAAGACAACCCAGAATATCACTTTGTTGGGTATGGTATCCTGTGAAGGAATCACACATTTTTTCAACCAAAGCATCAAATAACCTGCCAGAAAATCTGGATCAGATAAAGGTTGAAGAGCTTGGTAGTGGAAGCTTTCAAAAAATATTCCAGCTTTGAAGACATCCTCGTCAGATTTGGCAACATAAGCATCTGTCCCAAAGTTGGTAATCCTTCTCTCGACCTCCTTTTTAGAAACCGGAGGGAGACGGATAAAATTAGGTTTATTCTTTGAAAAATTCGGAAGAAGATACTGCAGCCACTTCTTTTGCTTTACACTGCGAGTGCCAGACATATGAGTACAAATGTGATAGTGGCAAAACAATTCCCAATAAGTGTCATAGACTATAGGGTCTCGAGTCTTCAATAAATGAAGCTCTTCCCCGGTAGGGACATACTCTTCATATGGAATGTCTCCCATAGGTAACTCTGAGATTTCATGCATCTCATGTAGGGCGAAACCCAATTCGCTGCGGGGAGAGAAAACTGTACAAGTATCAGAAATATACAATTCCAACAAAGAAAAGAAATGGAATCAGCTAGCAGAAATGCTGTGTTGAACCGCCTTAATGGAACAGTAAAGGTTTGCATGCTGGAACTGATCTCTGAAAGCTCTCAGAAAGAAGTCAGTCAACCACTTTCAAAGAACAGTGAACCCATCCAGGAGGATGGAAGTCTAGGACTGGAAATTCCCCTTACGCATTGACAAATCGGTGCAGGAAAGTCTGGGCAACTATAGGTGTTTCACCTATAGGAAAATCCTATTTGAAAGACTCTGGAGACAATCCGTAAAATGCTTTCCAGTATAACGAGGGAAAGCACCTTGTGCATTGAATGCTCCTAGCAAGACACCATCTTGCGGTCTATTTAAATGCCAATCCATTTGTCTAGGAATGGAAAGAGTTTGAAAAAATAGAAATGGGTAAGACCTCTTCATGTTGGGAAGAAACAAGTTATGACCGTTAACATGGCGAAGCTATTTGTAATCTCCGTCATCCAGACCATCGTCGGGTGTCGAGAAGTGATCGCCAAATAAGAAGGCAGGCTTGTTTAACAAAGTTCGGTTGTCCCTTTCGAAAGGAGCAGTGGTCATCAGTTCTCGCAATATCGGGCAAGTAGGATTGAGAATTTTGCCTTCCCTTTCTTCGCCACCAGAAGCAGTGCAACTTGAAAAAGTTTGACTGAACGTAAACTCCCTCTTTCCGTCATAGCCGTCTAAAAAACCAAAATAATGGTCTTACGGCCAGGGGTTTAAAGCATAATCAACTGCAATGCAAAAAAAGTTTTGGGATCAAAACAAAAGAAAAAAAAGGACTTTCTATAAAAAGAATTGTCTTTTAATGTAAAGTAAGAGAATTACTTCCAACCAAGGGTTCCTGCCGAACCACTATGGAACTAGAAGTGGTCTGAGGGTCCCGACGACCGCTTGCAGAAGCATCAAATGTGGAAGCTTTCGCATCTTTTACAGACTAAAGAATCTTTCGTGAGAAAAATCGGAGATTAAGGGAGGCCTTAGATAAAGAGCCTTGAAAACCTTGAAGAGGAGTCTGGAGTTCAAATTTCTCAGAAAGAAGTTAGAAATGCCCTATTCCATGAAACCAAGATTATATAACAGATAATTTGACAGCCGAGATCTTCGGATGGATGTGATCTCTGGCCCGAATCTCGTGAGTACCTTTTCATTTAATGCGGCTCAGAGAACATCTCAATTCCCACGCCGTATAAAGCAACCGCCTTCCGGATTTTCCACAACCAAAATGGAAGTTTGCGACCCTAATACAGAGTCGTTTTCACCTTCAAAAATGGAAGTTCACTACCCTAATACAGAGTTATTTTCTCCTTCAAAAATAAAAGTTCGCGACTCTAATACAGAGTCGTTTTCTCCTTCAAAAATAAAAGTTCACGATCCTAATACAGAGTCGTTTTCTCCTTCAAAAAAAGAAAAGTTCGTGACCCTAATACAGAGCATATTCCTTTCAAAATAAAAAATTGTGATCCTAATACAGAGTCGTATTTTCCTTCAAGAGTTGAAAATCGTGGTACTAAAACAGAGTCGCATTTTCCTTTAAAAGCAGCAAGTTTACAACGTTAATACAGAGTCGTATTCCTTTCAAAATGGGAGTTCAAGACATTGAGACAGGATCATGCTGCCTTCAATTGAAAGTTCTAATACATAATTGCACTCTCAGGAATGTAGAAGGTTGAGATTCTAATACAGAATCTTGCGTCACATCAAAAGAGAATGTTATATCCAAAGTATTCCAAAACACCTCAGAGGATCTTCAGAGTTTTGAAAACTTTGGAGGGAGTTTTGTCGGCGAAAAATTCTGGAGTCATCTGTCAAAATAAAGCAGATCCACGGATTTAGGGTTCAAGGTCCGCAACTCAGCAAATCCACGAATCTAAAGTTCAAGGTTCGTGACCCAGATACGATAGAACAGATCCGCGAATCTAAAGATTGAGATTCGCGATACTATCCATAGCTTCTGGGGAGGGATTTAATACAAAGTCACCAAATCCGAACAAGAAAAGTTGCCATATCGGATCGTGGATCTAACTGCCGAACGAGTATGGCGACATTATTTAGATCATGGAGGTAACTACCTAACGAATATGACGGCACTTCTCGAGTAGTGGGGCTAATGGTTGAACGGATGAGATGGGGACGTTGCCTTAAAACTCCTATAAAAAGCGGGAAAACAAAAAAGGAAAGGATTGATCATTTTCTTCTTAAACTATCCTTTGTGAGCAGAAGTCCAGAGCCTTTTTACCAATTGAACGAGTTTGTGCGGAGTGTCAACAGAGAGCAAGATCGTCCTCCACAGCTACATCAGAAACCAGCTTTAAACAAAGAGGAATTTGATTTTTTATCATATTCTGTAAACGGAAAACTGTTGAAATTGTAATCATTTATTGAAATAGCTCAATAGAGAATCATTTATAATTTATTGAAATAGCTCAATAGAGAATCATTTATAGAGAATCATTTATTGAAATAGCTCAATAGCGAATAATATTCATTAATTACCCACTCATCATCGGAACTGATGATGTCATTCACATCAAGGCCTTCAAGGCTTACCGCCCAATATTCATTATTGGATCTTAAATCTTTGGATCCTGATTCAGTATCGGCCTCATTGTCACTATCTAATTCTTCTGCGGCAGATTGCTCGGCTGCTTCAAATGTGTCTTGATATAGCAGCGCATCGACAAAAAGTAGTTTTCAACCCCTTTAAATGATTGTTTTTCTGCCACCAGGATCTTCACACTCCCTTCCTTGTCCACATACTTCATACACTGGTGAAGTGTAGAAGAGACAATAAGGTTGAAGTGAATCCACGGCCTCCCAAGTAAGAGATTGTAAGACATATCAGTATCTATCACATAGCATATGACTTCTATCTTTAGATCATCAATCTGGCATTTTAATTTTCCCTTACCGAAGGGTTTACTACCATTACATTAAATTTAAAAATGGTTGCATTTGTTGATGCCAGTCTACTGATTAGGACTCCCAGATACTACAACACCTTCCATGACATTACGCTTAGAGCAGATCTAGAGTCGACATGAATTCGGTCAATCTTCATTGTTGAACCTATGTAGCCTTTGTAATACAAAGGCTGATGATACTTATTATTCTTTACTTGCATATCTTCTGGAGAGAAAGTTATGCAAGGTATCTTCTTAAAAATCTGATGGCATGCTACACAGACTTTTTCTTCTATTATTTATAGAATTTGGACCAGAAACACTTCAGAATCTTGCAGAGTTCTCTTAAGGCTTCTCTGGTTTGCTTGGACAGCCTCAAGAGCTTGTACAAAGTGATTCTTACAGGAATGTTGGCCAATTGTGCCAACATATCAAAGTGGAAAGGGTTCTTAGAACTTTCTGCCAGCTCTTTTTCTTTATTTTTAAGACGTTTATCGAACCTAAACTCTTTATGCTTGTTCTTTTTTGGAGGCTGAGGTTCAACCACTTGGTTATAATTTTTCAAGTAGTCTTTTCCTGAACGAGTCCAAAAAGGTTTTTATTGGTCTTCATTAACTGCTAATGATTTTTTAATCTCCTCTTCTGAGTCTGAGAGAGAATGAATTCCTATGTTATCTTCAGGAACTATAGTTAAAGCATTAGAAGTGAATGCCTTTCCTTTTGACTTCTTTTTAGATGAACTCGATGTCCACTACTTATCTTCAAGGAGGTTTAGATGCACTCACATTATCTCCCCTTTAGATGTTTCAAAAAGAGATAATTCTTTCTTTTGTTGCTGATGAGGATCATAATTTATGACCCTCATTGTGTCTTTAGAAATTTATTGAACTCCGTCTTGAACAGTTGATTCTATCCAGTCTGAAACGTTTCCAAATTTGAAAGTCACCATATTTGATGTCACCTTCTTCTAATATTCTCACAGCTTGATGATATTGGCGTCCACCAGAGTCTGGATTTTATCCTTCAGAATATAGCAATTCTTAGTAGGATGGTTAATGATCCTATAATACATACAGTAATTGGGATCATTAACATTTACTACTTCTTCAGGTCGTTTCGACTCTGACAACTCCAACAAACTCTTGGTCATGAGCAGGTTGAAAATGATAGTAGTGTGCTCATCTTTGAAAGAATATTGTTTCTGAGGAACCCATGATTGAGGAGGGATCCTTGGAGGAGCCTTAGTTGGGCTTGGAGCATCTTCCTCCATCATCTCTTTTCCTTGGGTGGAGATGATTGAGATGTTACAAGATTGTTTCTCCTTTGTCTTCCTCTTCTTTAGCCTCAAGTTTCTATATAATTTCTTCGGCTTCTTCGGCTGATAGCGAAAGATCTTTCCAGGTGGAGGACTTTATAGTCCCATTCTGGAAAGAACTTTGATGAAAAGATTATGCCTGCAGGTCTCTACTAAGGTCTTCTCCGGCATCCCATATGAACATCTCAAAGAATCATTCCTGAATCTTTTGATGAAATCTCGAGCTGACTCTCACTTCTTTTGCTTTGTGGCGAGGAGTGCTAGCATTTAGATCTCCATGTCATCTTCGTAGAACTTGGTCAAAAAGGTTTTTTCCATATCGTTCCATGAGTTGATGGTTCCTGACTCCAATCTCTGAAACCATTCAAATGCTAGACCCGTGAGGGTACTAACAAAAGCTCAAGTGATGATCAGGTCATTTCCAGTTAAATGGTTTGACTGCGATTTAAAATAGTAAAGGTGCTGATTTGGTGAACCTTTATCATCGAAGGATTTGAGTTTCAAAGGCTTGTAATCTTTTGAGAATGGTATACTCTCTCATTCCATCGGATACGGCCTTACGACCCCAGCTCTTACAAGTTGTTCCTATGCATAAGAGAGTTGAGTTGATTTTGGAAACTCTCCATCAAAGTGGCATTTGGATTACCTTCCTGTTCTGAATTTTCGGATTGCGAGTGAGAATGTTCAGAATGGTAATCTCCTTCTTCATTTTCCTCATTGTTTGCATCAGTGTTTTTGGGAGGAGTATAAGGTTCATTTTCTTATCTTTTCTCTTTGTCATTCTTCGGCTTGCGGGAACCTTTAGAAGAAAATTCTCCCTTATCCTTCTTCTTCCTCTCGTTGATTAGGAGCTGAAGCATGTCCCTGATTTATATGTGGTACTCTACTATTTCTGAATGATCTTGTCTTATTCATCCATCCTCTTCATGAATTCCTCTGGAGTTTCCTGTGTCATATATGCAAAGGCAAACTCTTCAAGGAATGAGTCTGAAGTTTGGATTCAGTTACAGCAAAGTTTTATATTTCCTCTTCTTCAAAGGAGACTCCAGCCATCTTTCTATAGTCCAATAGCATTGTTACTCTTTTCTTGAGTCGAGTGTTTTGAAAAACACCCCGCATCTCACTGAACACACTCATCAGGCCAGAGGAATGCTTAGAATCTGACGAGTCTGTTCTACGAATTCTCTTCTTTTTCTTCTTCTTTTTCTTCCTGAAGTTTAGCATATTGGATGACACTTCGGGGTACTCTGACTCAGAGAACTCTTGTTTGACTGCGCGTTGTCTTTCTTTTGAAGGTTGGACTGGAAATGATGCTAGTCTATTGAAGACAAATAACTTTGCAGGAGTTGCAACACAACGGCAATGGGAGAGTACTGCATTGATCAACTGTTCACAACTACAGAGAGACTCTCAGGATTTTTCTCTTTTCTTATTGAGAAATTTCCTAAGGTCCCCGGTGTTGGAACTTATAGGTTTATCGGTAGGGAAAACTTCCCTTCCAAACAGTATCTCTGGAACAGGAGTTTCTACTCCCTTAAAAATCTCAAGAGCAAACTTTATTTTAGCCATAGTGGCTGGAGGATAAGCTTTTGATGAAGCCAAAAGTGAAGGTCTTTGAGCCATAGAGGCTAATTCGTTTTAGAAGCATGGGTCTGAGAGCCGCACTTTTCTATTGGAATGCGAATTTGAGATTCGCGTCTGACTTCAGGAACACGAGTTTGTGACCGCATTTTGCTTCTAGAACATGAGTGTGGGACCAGGGTTTAGTCTATAAAATGCGGATGTAAACTCCATGTTTTTAGTCAAGGATGTACTTGGTTAGTGAGCAACATTTTTTGTAAGAAACACGGATCTGCATTTTTGTCTAACTTCTTGTTGGTAACTTCGCTCTTTGGTCGCCATACGTGAATTGGAGATTCGCGTGATTGTTGCAAAACAGTTGGTTTTTCTTTTATGGCTCTGTGGGTAGCGCGAGCCTTGTTTCTTCTCAGGTTCCTTCTCATGGTGCGAGTGAGAAGAATCTTGTCTTCTGAATCATCTTCTTGAAGATCGGAGAATGGTCGTTTTTCCTTGTTGTTGGGATCATGACCCATCTTCTTGGGATCAACATAGGTCTTAAGTAGGTCAGACCTGGAGCCTTATGTTGATAAAAGAGATATCTCTCTTTTGAGACTGGACTGATCTAGGGAGTTCTTTGGCAGGACTATCATCTTGGGAGCTTCAGTAGAGGCTATATTGTTTGAGATCTTGCAGCATTTTTACAAGGATCTTAGGCTCATGGAGCCAGAGAAGATGAATTCCTCGTATTTCTCTTGGTCGAACTCAATGACGAGTGACTCGACCATAGTGCCAACCAGAACTTTATCAAATTGGGCTACAGATTTATCATCAGAGATGATAGCTTTTCCCAGCGGAGTCACCAATCTTCTATTTTCCATAAAGTTGAATTTTTATTGAAAACTTCTCAATAAAAAATTACAATATGAATGATTTTCCGTTTACAGAAGATGAGGAAAGAAAAATTGTTTCCTCTTTGTTTAAGGTCGGGTTCTATAGTAGTCATAGAGGAAGATCCTGCTCTCCGTTAACACTTTGAACAAGTTCTTTGATTGGTGGTTTTCACAAAGCTCTTGAATGCAAGGGCTTTGGATTTTTAGCACAAATGCTCAGATAGAGATCATTCCAAGTAATCAAGTCTCTGGTTTTTATCACCAACTGATTAACCCGTTTCTTAGCCCAACCTTTGGTTATTTATAGAGTTTTGGAGACCTTTGAATTGGTGTAAAGGTCCAATTAATGGCCTCCTTGATTGAGAATTAATTTTGTCTTTTAATTTGTTGGATTTATGTTAAATTTTAAGGATTTGTAACTGACATCTTTTAATCCTCTGAGTTTGTAACTGAAATAGATCTCAACTTTTAGATCGGCATTTTGGATTCTAGTATTTAGTGTGGTATACTAAGACCCGCGTTTGAGTATCACTAAAGATGATTTGCATTTCTCAAGACTCTAAAATAAAATTGCAACCCTTTTTTATTAGACCCGCATATTGGTTATACTTAGTTCCAATTATGAGCTCAGAAAAAGTCAAACGTAGATCTCTTTATAGTAGATGATCCGCGTTTTAACTTCCAGCCATAGGTTTTGCTTAACGAAACCCACGTTTGGGTGTAGATGAGGATAATCTTCATCATTTAAGAGTTTGAAATAGAAACGCGACCCTCTGAAATTCGAGCTAATTATATTTAGCTTCAGTTGAAAGCTCAAAAGATAGCTAAAATTGCAGATCTCTCTTATTTTGATGATCCGCGTTTTTGTCTCTTAGCTGGACCCACATTTTTGTTGAAAAGGGGTCATCATTGGTTTTTATGAGCCTTTGTAGGCCATAATGCAATCTTACATTCGAGTCTAATTCTCAGCAAAACGCAATCATATGGAGATTATATTTCACCCTAAAAACTAATCACTAGCACTATAGAGATTATATTTCAAAAATTAATTATAAAAACTAAGTAGAATTACTATTTATGGCTGATATAAATTACCAAAGTAAGCAGCCTAAAAACAATGACTCCCATTTTTTCAAATTTATTTTTGGGATCATGATTGTAACCTTGTTAGCTTCCTTAGGATCAAATTCCATTTATTTTGGAGTTTATTTTTCTTTCCATCAAACAGTTACAAGATGGTATATTCCTGGAAAACAGTTAAATTTGTATTTGCTTGAAAGAAATCATAATTTAAAACTAAGAAATTGGTATGAGCGTTTTTTAAAGGGTTAAGATCATAATCACAAAAATTATGTTGAAAAAAAAAATATTCAAGGTAGTGAAAATGGACTACAAATTAGTTAACTTATACGAATTATCAACTCATTTCCGTTATTCTAAAAAACACATTGACATAGACATAGACATAGACATATATATAATAATGGAAATGAAATGTAGTCTGAAGGTAAGTTAACTGAGCTAGCAGTAAAAAAATAGTGATCCCACATTTCTTTCAAAAATATTTTAAATATGACCTCAACCCACTAATGTTTACTCATATCTATTTTCTTGGACTTTAATTTTGATGTTGCATTTCATCTAGTAAATATAAAATTAACGATTTTTTATTAATACAACATGTTGTATCCACTTAATGGAAGAACATATCTCCATAATTTATGATATTTGATTCTCAAGCATCTAAAGTGGTGGAGTATATAATTGCGGACACATTTTAGGTAAAATAATTGAATCACTATTTTTTCTAAACTAATTTTTTATAGTTAGTTTACACAAGTTTTATAAGTTAACGGCTCATCTACAGTGATTCTTTTTACACACAAACACGAATGGGCAGGTGGGAGTAATAAACAAGATTTTGATCATGATAGGGAGTCGCTTTGAGACTATCGTGATGAGGTTGACTTTGCCCCCATTTTTGCCTTTTAATAAATCGGAAGATCATCCCCCCCCCCCAACCCCCACCCCCACACACACAGAGATATATTGTTGGTTCTAAATTTGGCCAAATAGATTGATTTGACCAATTCGAGATCCAAATAAGGTATTTGGCTCGGATCGGATCTTGAGCCAAGTCAGATTTGGTAGTTTCTAACTCAATAGGATTAAGTAACCTATAGAGAGAATATTAGATAATTAAAGGAAAAAGTAAGTAGAGAGGCATACACAGTGATATAATGGGGTTCATTTGAGAGGAGTCTTACGCCTACCTCCTCGATGATAAGGTGGTCGTTTAGCATGAGTTTTATTCGGAAGAAGGGATAAGTTATTAGTTAGTTAGGCATGATAGAATTTAGATATTTAGAATGATATAATTATTGAATGAGATTACTTATTATAGTTTGGATTTTAAAAACTATCTTATCGAATTTTATTTTATCTTATGAAAATATTTAAGATAATAAATTAGATAAAAATGGGAAAATAATTTAAATTAGTTATATCACTAAGATAATCATTATATTATTTATTTAACTAAGATAGAAATTTAAAATAAATTAATTTTCAGATATTGTAGAGTTTGGGTGTTACATAGCTGAAAAACAGTAAAATCTTAAGAAATCCTATTGAATGGGACTCTCTTCCCCCTTGGAGTTGGTGCCTTCTTATCAATCAATTCAGAGATCATGGTATAATAATGTCATGCTGATTTTGGACTCTCTTCGTATTTTAACTATCCATTAATTAATAGTATAAAAAAACTTAGTATTTAAGAATAAAACTATAGTATCTAAGAGTAAGAGAAAAATTGGTCACTATGAGGTGCGCGATCTCTTGTTTATATAGGCGGAGGCCCATAAGATCTTGAAGACTCTTATTGAGTAGGACTTTCTTTCCCCCATGGAGTTTGCACCTTTATGTGTATCATATCAAAGATCATGAGATAATAACGTAGTGTTGATTTTGGACTCTCTTCGAATTTTAGTTATCTATAAATTAATAGTAAAAAATCTTACTATTTAAGATTGTTATTTCTAATTATTTTTAAAAAAATAAATATTTAATTTTTTAAATTAGGGTTTATTTATCTAGTTGCTACACTTTTTATCGTTAATTCTAATGTGGAACCCTCTTCCCCTTTGGCCATTTTTTCTTCATTTGCATAGTCAATAATGTTGAGATATCCTCGATTTTAAGACACTTTTTCACATAAAATTGTCACAACATAGTCAAACGAATACGAAAACAAATACAGCAAAATTGATGCTTGATCTTGTGTTTATGCACATTCCATTAAGTTTTACTTTCCATTATGTTTTATTTGTTCTAACCGTTGCCTTGAGAGACATCTCATTATGTAAAACTTTTCATGTCTTTCCCATTGTTTCAATGGTGTGATCTCTTCCATCACTTTACACGATATCGGCCACACATACTCGAATGGTACTAAACAAAATCAACCATTTTCATCTTTTTTATTGTTCATCAGTGACGCTTTACCATTTGCAATATGTACTCTTTAGGACTTTGTATAGACCTGTTTACATAAACATAGTAATTTTTCTCTCTGGCATAGGCTGAAATTGCATTAGCCTTCAAATAATACTACCTCAAACTTTGACTCCTAACAAATATTTTGAATAAGGTAGGTCACTCCATGGAAATGCCAAGTAAACCTAATTAAACTTAGAGCCTATGGAAAAAATTTCTAGATACGATAGATATCAAAAGTTTTAGCCTCATATCCGATTGTATATGATCAAGGTGACATCATATACAAATTATTTAGGATTTGCAACTAAAAATCATATGAAAAAGGATGACATAATGTGATTTGATAATTGTCTACTCCTCTACTTTCAATGACGATACAAGAGATTACACACTTACTGACCTATCTAGAAAGTATAATTACCTAAAGTCTTGCGGTCTCTTTGAATTACAAATTGAAACTTCAAAATTATGTTTTGTGGTTTCCACTATGGTAATTTTATCGACCATCTTTGACGCACTCCTAAATTCTAAATCTTGTCTTCTTTCGATATTCTAGATTAGCATTGAATTCCCTTGCAAGTCTTGCCTAAATACAACACCTTAAATTCCGAGAAATTCAATGCAAATATATTTGGACTCAGTTTTACATATTGATATAAGTTCTCGTCTAAACCTTGGCCCTAGTCTTCAACCAGTTAAATGACATGTTATATGGCCTAGATTTGGCTGGTTGCCTTCCTATTGGCCTTCAATTTAATATGTGGTACTCTCCATTAATCATTTGGGACTCCATGAATGAGTTCAAGATAAAAAACTCAAAGATATAAATAATTTTCTAATTTATAAATATTGAGGTTTCATTTGTTAGTGTTGATCTGAAGCCAATAGCTCGGTAAAACTCCCTCTTAATTAACTATTATATAACTAAAATGATTTGTCAATGAGATTATTTATGTGCATAAAAAG